>LPNX010902273.1:0-64148 GCA_001517045.1 Pseudotsuga menziesii | reverse complement strand
GGGGGGGGGGGGTTGTCTAAATCGTGGGGGCCATTGGGAGTTAGCCATGTGTCACCACCACCCTTGGTTGTTTTTTTGTTAGTTGGGGGGGAACCTGTTCACTGAGGGACATACCACTACACCCACGATCCCATTCAGGAGACAACTGCACTCCCTCCAACGCTAAAAGTTCAGTTTTCCTCACGCGGGATGAGATAAAAGGGGGAACGATCCATTGTTTAGGGGTTGGATGTTTCTCTCTTTCCTCTCTCACATCAATTGTTGGATGGTGGTTTTGTCCGGACCATATCACCCAGGCATGGGTTCTCTCTTCTTTCATCGATCGCTGGTTGGTGGATCTGTTTCCTTCCACAACAAGTCGCTCTGGTTTCCTCTGCCATGCAGAGAGTATAAACTGGTTCTATTATTAGACTGTGTGTATATGTGTTACCTCATGATATTATGGTTGGTGCAGATGTTTTCTCCCTGTCAATGTTAGGGTTCTGGATTTTCCCATTGCCGACTTTGTAATGCTCCGTGGCTTCGTCATTGAGAAGAGGCTATTGTTGTCTTCCCTTGGCTTTGGGTTGTTTCTTGGTTGCTAAGGTTATTGGGGATTGTTGCTAAGTTGTTTTGGCCACACTATGGCCAAGAACAACTCTAAAGTGTTGTTTGACCTGAACTGTGTTTCACCTTTTGTTTGGGGCTGTTCCCTGTTGTCTCATCTTCTTCACAGAGCTGTGAACTCATTGTTTTACTATGGGTATGCAGTGGTTGGTCTTCGGAATGTTGAGAGTAGGATTAGAGGCTGGGTATGCTTGAGAAAATGGTGTTTGGATACCACGGGCTTAGCATTTAGCCTTTCCTAGCTCCTTGATGGCCTAATAAACCCTACTATGTGGGCTTGGCTGATTTGTGTATCTTGGCTATGTGTAAGCCTGCTTTGACCCTTACTCCTTGAGGAATCATGCCTAGCTTGGTGGTGGCAGTGTTGCTGAGAGATTGATGAGAATGCTGGCCTATGGTTGGGTGGAACGTTACAGCGACATAGCTGGTTGCGGGACGATTTCTTATCAGATTATTATTCTTGTCCATTTTACTTCTGCATTTATATTTACTGATTAATGAATATGATGAACATGTGGCATGCTTGAATGTGTGTATGCTTGCTTCTGCTATGTAAATGAAGGGTTATGTATCTTAGTATGTTTTATGTTTAAGCTTTGTATTTCAGCATAATATGCATGTTCATGTTCATGGGGCTATTTTCCCATATGTTTGATGTTAGTAGCGTCCTCTTTGCCGGTCGGAGGGTTTCCCACTATGACTTGGCATGACTAGTTTACATTATAGATCCTCTCGATTGGAACATCGGGGCATGACAACATGACTCAATTACATAATAGATACATCCCAGAATAAACATTGTGTTACAATACATAAGATACATAGATGAATACATTTTGAAGTTACAAATACATCAACAAGGGGCATTCGTTTTATTTGATGACCTTGCCATGACTTTCCTCAACTACCTGTAAGTTACGATGTTGGTACCAAACTCTTGTCGACATTTCAACTAGACAAAGCCACACAGATCTCAGATCATATTCAAGAGTGGCGTAAATGGAAGCGATTGAGTAAAGCCTTTATACCACCGAAATTTCTCCTTGAGTGGTTCCTCAAGTTGTTGTTACCGTACATCGCGAAGGATGTTTCTACATCTAGAGTCCAAAATGAGGAACAAGCAATATTTAGGGCACAAGAGTTGGATTTGATCTATGCTCAGTCTGGACTTTTGTATGAGATTATAACTAATGCTCTGCGATCTAGTTTCGATCCCAAGATCAAGCCTGGGCCACATGCTGATGGAATTTTGGGTTGTACAAGTACCAAACCTATGGATTCAGTTGTGAAACAAGTGAGCCAATTGTCAATTAATCAATCCACATCGAGACAAGCCACGGCTTCATGTCAACCTACCCAATCGGGGAGTGTACTTTCTGTGCAATCGTCGGACCAGAAGGGAAACCAAAAACCTTAAAGGAATAAGAAAAAAGGGAAAAATAATTGTAAGGGTGGGAATAAGAATGAAAATGCTAATTATAATAACAAGAACACTCGTAATGCTAGGGGGGGGCAAGCAGACTAAACGTAAGGTAAAGTTTCCTTGCAAGTTATGTAAGAAGTACCACCTCACTTACTTGTGCCCTCATATGGAAGATGCATCGAGGTTCATAGCACAATGCCCAGCGTGCTAACTAATCCTTTACCCAACAATCAAAATATGAACTCAAGGACCATTGATCCTCATTGCGCATCGGATGGAGATAAAAATCTGCCAGAGGCCAATACTGGTCATGGTTGTGTCAACATGGTGTGCGATACTAAGGTTGTGACTTGTGCAAAGGATTATGGTTCATCACAAACAGATCTTGGAAAGGAACCCACTCCACTAAGAGCCCTTTGCATATCAAAAAACCTACAGATAAACCTGAAGTTGTACCTTGCATTCCTAAGGGATTCCTAAAGCGTTCAGGGCACAATCCTAATGCCCGAGCCGCCCAGAACTATTCCGTTGTCAAGGATTTGGGCCAAACTCCTTGTGCGATGTCTGCACTTGAAGTACTTCAGACTTGTCCTCCACAGAGGAGAGCCTTTCTTTCTACTCTTGGGGTTAGTGACGATAACTCTTCTTCCGTTATCAAATTTTAAACCATGTGAATACAGCCTCACTTTCCTTACTATGTGTCTCTCTTAATTCATGTCAAGTGTCTTAATATGACCATCAAACGCACTGTTATTGATGAAGGCGTTGCTTCCTCCATGATGTCTTTGTCATGTTGGAAGGGTTTGGGTTCTCCCAAGTTGTCTCAATCTGCTACTATGTTGAAAGATTTTGATGGTAGATCATTTTGGAAAGATGAGATTCTTCCTTCTCTTCAAGTCCAATTGGGAGGGAAGACCGTCGCAATCAAGGTTGAGGTGGTTGATGCACCCCTTGACTACAATATTTTGATGGGCCAGAATTGGATGTATAGTATGCAATTCGTAGCCTCTTCTCTCTTTCAAGTGGTATGCTTTCCATTTAATGGGAAGATCGTTATGATTGATCAGACATCATTATGTAATCCAAGTGTTAATCCATCATCGAGCACTTCTATCCCAATTATTGATCATTCTCAGCCGGCAACTGGGAGTGTGGGTGTGGGTATGTATCCATCTCTTATGGGAACCTTTAGCTGTCCTGCGCCTGTTCTTATGATCGGATCTAGTTTTGGTGGGGCTTTGTCCTCGTTGAATTTGGTATCTTTTTGCACAACCCATATGGAATATCCTTGGATTCTTCCTTCACTGAGTCCTTCGATTGGACCTATCGAAATGGATGTTTCGTTGCCTACAATGATGATAGCATATCAAGCAAATCTTGGACAAGTTGCAAAGCCTAGTCCTTCCTCTTCGCGGATGGAGGAGGAGGACCCATATGTGCTACCTGCATGGGTAGTTTAGTCCTCTCATGCACATGATTTCCTCGACGATGTTTCTCCATCGAATGAAGCCATTATTGAGGCCATGTCTGAGGTTGAGCCACCTTGGGAATAATTACATCATTGATCATATTTTCTTCCTGAAATTGACTGTATGGAGCGTGATGACTTTAGGGATATTATTAGCGAGAATATTTGTAGTCCCATGGTTCCATTGAGCTCTCCTGGTCAGATGGATGATGGGAACATGGTGAATTTATCACCTATTATTCCTATCAATATTTCTTGCAATCCTGGCAAAGTTGAGAATGTCTATATTGGGGCGATTTGTTCCCCTGATGAGATCAAGGAGTATATCGAGCTATTTAAAGAGTTTCGTGATGTATTTTCTTGGTCATATGGGAAATTCCAGGTATTGACCCTCGTATTGTCGAACATGAGATTAAGACCTATCCGGATGCGAAGCCAGTTCGACAACGTTTGCGTGCGGTGAATCCTAGAAAAGAACCCACCATTAAGGATGAGATAAAGAAACTGTTAAATGCTAGTTTTATCTATCCCGTTCCCCTGATGGAGTGGGTTTCAAATCCTATTCCGGCTTATAAGAAGTAGGGAGTGATCCATATATGCACTGATTTCCATGATTTAAATTGTGCTTGTCCTAAGGATATTTTTCCCACACCATTTATTGATCAGATTTTGGATGAGTGTGCGTGAAGCGAGGTATTCTCCTTCATGGACGATTTTTCCGGATATAATCAGATTCAGATCAAACCCAAGGATCAACATAAGACTGCATTTATTTGTCCTTGGGGTACTTTTCATATCAAAAAATTCCTTTCAGCCTTAAAAATACCAAAGCTACATTTCAATGGGCTATGAACTTAATTTTTCATGATCTCAAAACAATTATCGAAGTGTATTTGGATGAACTTGTTTCTCATTCTCGTTTGAGAGTGCGACATCCATACCATTTGAGATTAGTATTTGAAAGATGCCGTCATTATCAGGTTCGTTTAAATCCTCATAAGTGCATCTTTTATGTGACTGTTGCTCACTTTCTAGGGTTCATCATATCCAGGGAGGGTATAAGAGTCGATCCCTTAAAGGTTGAGGCAATACTTCAATTGTCTCCCCCACGTAATATTAGACACCTTCAGTGTTTGCAAGGCATGGAAAATTTCTTGCAGAGATTCGTAGTTAATTTTTCCAACTTGATGAAAGGATTTATGTGTATTTTAAAGAAGGACACTCCTTTTTGCTGGGATGAGTGAGCCCAGGAGTCCTTTGATGCTCTTAAGCAAGGCTTAGCATTGGCCCCCGTGCTTTGTCCTCTTGACTATAGCCGTGATTTTTTTATTTATGTGGCCGCATCCATGGAGACGGTTGGTATGGTTTTGGTTCAGGAGGATGAGAAGCTCCATGAGCATGTCATATATTATTTAAGCTAAAACCTTATTGATGTGGAAATTCATTATTCCCATGTGGAGAAACTTGCCTTAGCCACCGTTCATGCGGTTCAGAGATTGAGACATTACATTCTCCTTCACCAAACCTTGGTTGTAGCTCATATCAATCTGTTTCAGTTCATCCTCACTCGAAGGGTGATTGGGGGAAAATACAATAAATGGATTGTTAGTTTCCAAGAGTTCGATCTCGAATTTCTTTCGGCGAAATCGAAGAAATCGTTGATCTTTGCGGAGCTCATATCTGATTTTCCAAGTTTGGAGGAGGAAGAGGTTTATGAGGATACATTTTTCAATGAGCGTATTTTCCTTATCTCAACTTTGGATCCATGGTACGAGGATATCATTGTATATTTTCAAATGTTGAAGGTCCCTACTCACCTTTCACGAGATGAGTGACGACGCTTACGTCATGTAGCTAAGAACTACCTTATAATGGATAACACTTTGTACTGTCATGGGGTCGATTCCATTTTGCGTCATTGTTTAACCCATGATGAGGCTGAGGTTGTGCTGAATGATTGCCATGGAGGGGCATGTGGTGGTCATTTATCTGGGATTTCTACAACCCAAAAAATATTGAGAGTGGGATATTTTTGGCCGTTGATCTTCAAATATTGTGTTAATGCAGTCAAGAAATGTCACCCTTGCCAGGTGTTTGCATGCAATATGCACTCGCATCCAGCCCCGTTACATCCTATTGTCACCACCGATTCCTTCACCAAGTGGGGTCTTGACTTTATGGATTTCAACCCAAGTTCAGTTGGGGGGCATCATCACATTATAGTGGTTGTCGATTATTTCATGAAATGGGAAGAGGATATGCCCACAGTTAAATCCGATAGTGAGACAAGCACCCATTTCATTTTCAACCAAATTATTACTCGGTTCAACATTCTGAAAGAGATTGTCACGAACCATGGTAGGCACTTTTAGAATAAAATGATGGAAGAGTTGGCTTCAAAGTTAGGGTATAAGCAGGAGCATTCATCTTCTTATTACCCTCAGGCGAATGGACAGGTTGAAGCAGTGAATAAATCACTTAAGTTCATTCTCCAATGAACCATTGCACAAAGCAAGAAGAATTGGCATATCATGTTATATCCTGATTTGTGGGCCTATAGAACTGTGGTTAAGACTGCCACTGGTTTCTCTCCATATCAGCTTGTACATGGGGTGGAGTCTGTCTTGCTGGTTGAATGCGAAATCCCTTCACTGAAGCTAGCTATAGATATTTTACCAGACACTTCCGCATTTGAAGAACATTTGGTCCACTTAGAGCAGCTTGATGAGCAGCACAGAGATGCCTTAGTGGCTCTAGAAGTAAATAAACATCGCGTCAAGGTCCAATATGACATGTTTTTACATCCGAGGAAATTTATTGGAGGTGATTTGGTCCTTTTGTGGGATCAAGCTAAAGAACCCTTAGGGGAAGGGAAGTTTAATCCCATGTGGCATGGTCCTTACATGGTCAAACATGTGTTAGAGAAGGGTGCCTATGAGCTACTGGATTATGAAGGGATAGCCTTGGCGGAACCTAGAAATGGGCTCTATCTTAAAAAATACTATGCATGATCTTTAGCCAAGGATGATTTTTGTATATTATTGTACAGTTTTTGAGTTGCATATTTAGGTTTTCGTATGATGATTGAGTTTGTTGATTAGCTTCTATTTCTTATGGCAGATGTCGATGGAGTCTTCCATTTACATAGGATTCACCGATGGTTCTAGCCATCACACTCAAAACTCAGCTTCAGTTTCTTGGGTGATTTATACTCCTATGGGTAAAGTATTGTCTTCAGGAGGCATATGTTTACAGCCTTCTTCGAACAATGTTGCTGAATATAGTGCCATTATTGAGTTATTGCGGGATGCCATTTCACATGGTGTTCTCTCTCTTGATGTATGTCTTGATTCGCAATTAGTGGTTTCACAGCTTAATGGCTCGTATCGTATTAGTGATCCAATATTATTATGAAGATTCTTATGTGTGAGATTGCTAGAACAACAATTTGAGAATATAACATACATTCATGTTTCAAGAATTTTTAATCAAGTTGCTGACTCATATGCTAACTATGTGTTAGATTGGCATTTGTTTCATAGACCATAAGCATATCACAAACATACATTTTTTCACACATGTAAGTAAATAAAATTGATCATCGTAAAAAAATTTCATTAACATCCAAAAAGTGACGTCAAAATACATAAGTGTCATAATACAAAATTGGGGCTTCCGAGCCACCAAAATATAATACACGGTTGTACTAAAAGGAATACTCTTAGGTCTCTAAGCCTATGGAGGAGGGGGGGGGGTTTTGATCATGGTAGCACACTACGGATCTAGATAGCCATCGAAATAATCGAACCCATACCTGTGGTACACCAACCACCTAGCGCTGCATGGCCTCAGGAAAGCCCTCAACTTTCGCCATGGGTACCCTGTGCGTCAAGTGTATGAAGTTTGTGTGAATGCTTTGGAGCATCCACTGTGCATCTGTACCCATGATATCATCTCCTCTTCCCCTCCATCTATGATGAGGGAAACCATCCGGTCACTGTGGTCCAACATCTGCATACACATGACAGATTTTCACTATGTTTCGTCACACCAAAACATGTCTTTTGAGTCAATATATCAAAAAACACAAAAATTTAATAATTCAAAAAACTTAAAAAGTGGGTTTGGGATTCGTTACCTATGTCACCATATGCCACTCCTGGTGATAGAGGAATGTTCGGATCTCCACGAAATTCTATCCCTGCATAGGGTTAGTCATCGATGGCAATGATCTACCTCTGCCACCATGGAAAGAAGTATGTTGGGTAGTGGTTAGCCACCCTACCTTCGCCCAGTCTGTGCATAACATTTTCCCAACATCGTTGGGTCAAATATTGAACTCTGTGTGGAGGAATTTCCACTCTAGGGCTTAGCCCTGGTACACACTCAAAGAAGAACATGCTCAGTATGCTGCCGAAACCAAATTTTTGTACCCTACCCATCTTGCAGTCACTGAGTTGTTGCTTCATGTTGCTCAATAGCACAGTGCTCTAGTCATACACTGTGGGTCTCATACACTCCACCACATAGAACATTAGTGGTCGAGAGGCCTGGTGGAGTGAAACTAATCCGGCTATCCTTCCTAATGCCAATAGTATGGCCTTTAGTCGCAGAACCTGGATAGATTTTGTCGAGATTTGACTCCTAACCTTTTCCATGTCTGGAAAGCAGTACACCACAATGTACTCATCAATAGTCAATCCACCTCCTGGTCCACAAGATCGGAGATTTACCACCTCGCCTCATTGGGATAAACCAGTGATAAAGTATATGTCCTCAACTTCTATGCCGAGCGACATCCCTTCAATGTGAAAAGACTCAAAGTCTGGATCCTAGTAATCCACTAGCATCTATAGGAGTCTTGGTTTGGCCCTCAGGCTGCCAAGACACCAAAAATTATACAAACCAAACGCACGTAATGCTTGTTTGGCCATTAAATCACCTTGCGCAGCCACTTCCACATCACCATGTTCTCTCTCCCTCCACTCTAACACTACCCTGCACAAAAAACAAGAGTTTTAATTATCATTTTCCCTTGAAAACTTCATTTGCAGCCTCATACACGACTATTTGCAAAACAGCTGCATATGTACGTGGGTTTGGGTGTTTTTTCCACGTATGGACAACCCTATACGTGGAAAAAACTCTAATACTCGCGTGGGCTGAAACGCACAACTTAGGATGGCTTAGAAAATTAAATGGACCATGAAAACTTAAAAAATTTGCATGAAATAGGAAGAGGAGGACATGAGGAGTTACCTGGATGAAACGGTGTCGAATTTTGCCGGACGATGCTCTTGGAATTCACGTTGGAATTTTTGAGCTCAAATGGGTAAAAATTTCAAATGATATGGAATTTTTAAATTTTTTACTATTCATAGAATTTTTTTGAAATTTTTTACCCACTTTCTATGGTTTTGACCATTTTTGACCATTTTGGACTGTTTTGAACTAATTTGATGATGTAGGAGTCTATTTTGAGTGCGGTTTGATCGTGGTTTTGACCCATTCGTGTCGATTTCAAGTATTATGTCTAAAGTAGCATATAGGTTAGGTTTCACATCCATTTTTACTTTGCATGACCTTATGACCGTTTCATTATAACCTTAGGTATGAACCCATTCTATCTTGTCACGGAACCTTCTTGTTGCTTTTAGAAGTGACATGATGTGAATGGTAGAGCTTGACCATACATGGGTACTCTAGTTAGCTCTTATTTTGCATTTTTGCGCCCATGACGACGTCTTTCCTTTGGGGTGGGGGAGTCCTTTGTATAGTACTACCATGACTTTGTGCAAGTGCCTCATACTCCTCTTGATCTTTTTGCAGGCCTTTTCCTCAGGACTCCCTTATGTCAAGTTGTAATTGCATTATCATGGGTTTTGCTTGCCTTATTGCACCTTATGCTAGCTTCCCTGACTTTCATTATCAATCATATATCCTGAGCTTGTCTCATGTCTAGCCAATCAAAGCCATTCTATATATCTTTTGCAGCTTGATTCCCCATTTTTACTGGGAGGGGACTTTCCCCCGAGTGTCGTTATCCTACACATGTTTCCTTGCATTGAGAATAGGTATGTTCTACTGCTTGGAACTAGTTTGTTTTCCCTTTGACACTTGTCCCCTCCCATATTTGTAACTATAAAGCACTATTATTCTTTTTCAAGCTTTTCAAAATATTTGAAAAATTCAAAAAAAAAAAAAAAACCAAAAAGACGAACAGGAAAATATGTTATCTTTGGAAGCAGTCGAGTCGTGTTGCCTTCAAACAGAGCACTGTATATCACATCCATTGGTTGGGTTAATAGTTTGACTTTAGGAGCTGTACTCATTTATTCGAGTTTATCTCCACCGACTGGTTAAGCTTCCAGTCCTTATGGAGCCTCTGTCGATGCCTCCTATGTCGCACAGATGTCCCAATTTTGTATATCGATTCTATGCTGCCTACACTCAGTCACCATTCACCTTTATGCTCTTATTCGAAGGAAGTTGAAGCCTGAGTCAGCCATTCCTCATTTTTCTTAACTTTGCATGTCGGCCATTCCTAGTACTTGTCCTGGTTCGAGCACATTATGATCGAGTCCTTCCACATTATACAACTTTGTTGAGTACCTCACGTTGGATGATTGGGGATGCCTTAATGCCCTCCTTCCAGTGGATTTCATCCCAACAACTTCAGATCATTTATTCTGGGATAGGATTTTAGAGTCATTTGAGTGCCTTGAGACTTACAGTCATCAGTGGTAGGTTCTCTCACCATCGACAATTTTAGGAATACATCAATATCCTTTGATTGATGGATTCTTTCAATTGTTTGACCTCAACACATTTATTCACACTTGTTAGATTGAACTCTAGTACCTTGATTCCCATTTTCATTATCGGTGGGTGATGTTGTGTCTGTTAATGGTATACATCAATGACCGGTAATCAGATGATGGACTACTATTTTTGACCTCGACACCTTTATTCACATAGTAGGACATGTACTTGTAGCAGTTTGTGTAGAAGACTTTCTATATTGGTGACATCTCATATATGTTACCTCCTTGATCGTGCCAGTGTTCATGAGATTTCAGCTCTCGTGACTTAATTCTAGTGTATGTCAGATATCTTTAGCCATTATGGAGATCTTGATCCATTGTATATCTTCAGCTTTATTGGAGATCATGATCCTTTATATATATTCATCATGGAGATTCTGGTCTATCTATATTGTATGTGGAGATGACCACACATGTCATATTTTGTATCATGCCTATTCATGGCCATTGTACTCTTATGTATCTGGGACTGTTGTATGTACTTGCAATCATATGCATAGATATTTGTACTGTATTGTTGTATGGATGGTTCTTCCAATGGTTCTTAATCACTCCACTTCTAGGATGGACTTATAATGTA
Source organism: Pseudotsuga menziesii (assembly GCA_001517045.1). Taxonomy (NCBI): domain Eukaryota; kingdom Viridiplantae; phylum Streptophyta; class Pinopsida; order Pinales; family Pinaceae; genus Pseudotsuga; species Pseudotsuga menziesii. The sequence continues at coordinate 53,247 of LPNX010902273.1, read as the reverse complement.
TTTCGGCCATCGTATCACCACTCTGACCTCACACATTAGGGGGCATCTGTTATAGCTGATTTTACCACACATGGTAGATCACACATTTATGGCCTTCCCTGTACCTCTGCAGACTCTTTGGACCCCACGGACCATTTTTGTACCTTTGATGTTTCCAATATCATCCCTAAAAACACATGTTATTTTCCATACACGACTTTTAAACCCTTTTTCGCATATACATGCGGATATGACCCTTAAACCCACGTACATCGGGATGTGTGCAAAAGGCCAAATATTTTGGAGTTTTCCTTGATGTGGATCTGAGTCACTTGTCTCTTGGCCTTCCATATGCCTCGAGATCGCTTGGATTTGACCTTCCATTACCCCATTGAAGCACTATATAAGGAACCATTTGGATACATTGAAGGGGAGGAATTGAAGAGCAAGAAAACTATAATCCATTGTTGCCGTATCTTGCTTATACTTGAGTTTGCATCCCTTTGTCCCTTGGATAACTTGGTGGTCTTCCCAAGATTTCCTTTTCTTGTGATCTTGTTATCGAGATATGGAGGATTGAGGTGGTGGAGGCCTAGGTGGAGGAATCAATTTCTTCGGTTTGCAAACATGTCGATAGAGGTTTTCATTCTTGTAATCTCTAATTTATATTAATAGAAATATATTCTCATGTCCAATGATGTGCATTTAAATGAATATTGAATCCATGGATGCTTTTAATTGCTTATACATTATTGATTATATATGCTAGAGTAGGTCTAACACCATTATATAGCATGCTTGTCTTGTTTGCTGATTGTTGAGAGAGAAAATTGTTGACACAAGCGGGATTGGAAAAGCTCAACATGGATCTACATCAACCATCCGGAATAAGGTATCTTTCGAGATCCTTTAGTGTTAGATTTTTTATTTCTCTTGCATATTGGGAAGGGATTGATTTCTGTGGTTACTCGGTTTGTTGTGGTACACCCCAAGCCATAGGAAGTTTTCTCCGTAACACACATCTGTTGGCTTGACTGTGTGTTATGAGTTATGGCTATGTGTAAGTATGTTGTTCCCTAGTTCCTTGTGGAAATCATGCCCAGCTCGTGGGTGATAGTGGTGTTGAGAGATTAATGAACACACTAGCCTATGGTTGGGTGGAACATTGTAGTGACATATCTAATTGTTGGACAGCTTCATCAAGATAAGTATCTCTGTTATGCTTGTTTATGGCACATATTTGCTTATGATTTATTATGATCATGTTGAATGCCAATTGATGGTTAAGTAGAAGTTTACTTCTGTTATGTTTTCCTGCATTTTACTTCTATACATGCCTTGTGTTTTTGCAATGCATTTTCCTAATTTCATGGAGGCTAGAATCCTGTTACAGAGTTAGGAGGCAGCTAACTTAGTGTTTCTTCCCCTTGGAATATTCCCACGGGAGGCAGAAGGTGGAAACTAGAAAAGAGAAAGTTGAACAAGGAAGAATTATTGTGTTTCCACACCCTAGGATCTGCCTGTAGAAGGTGGAAAGGGCAATTGAAATCAAGGAATAAATTGTGTTTTTCGATTTCTGAAGTCCGAGGTCAGAAAGACAGAAGCGAAAGTGTAGGAGGCGGAAGGTGGAAGATTCGTTAAGTGTTTTCATCGCATGTTATATTTTCGATTTTTGAGTTCCAAGGTCGGAAAGGTGGAAGTGGAAGGTGGAAGGTGAAAGATCCGTTAAGTGTTTCTATCACCAATTATTTTTTTGATTTCCTATTTTCAAGTTCGGAAGGGCAGAAAGAGGAAGTGCGGAAGGCGGAATGCTGACAATTCATTTCATCAAGACTTTGAGTTTTCGACTCCCGAGTTCTGAGGTTCGAAAGGCGGAAAGTAGAAGCGCAGAAGGAGGAAGGAGAAGTGTGGAAAGGACTGGTCTAGTACAAAAATGATCATTCTAGTCATAGATTGGATCTATCAAGGGCAAAACGACTGTTACATTGGTTTCTAAGCCTGAGAATGAAGGTTGAAGAGTGTGTTAATGTCCATGCCCTGTGTTTCAAAGGAGAATAAGGGTTCTTGAAGTACAAATTTTAATTTATCTACATTATGGGGTATGGGGACGTTACAAAGTTGATGGGCCTTTTATATGCAATCCTACTTTCATAAAAATAACAAGAGTTGAGTAAAACAAAAACGTGTTAGTGTTTTTCTGAACTACAACACGCCCAAGCCTACCATGCCAATTTACACGCATGATAGGAAACACAAACCTTTTAGTGTTTTGTAACTACTACAAAGCACTCTATTGTTTTGTAATTACAAAACTTTCTAGCATTTTGTATTACATCAAAATGCTTTAGCTTTTTGTATTACATCTATCTAAGGATATAGGGGATACAGATTAAGGGCTTAGAAATTAGGGGTTTAGGCATTAATTAAGGGGTTATATTATTTAGGGTTTATGATCTTTAAGGGTTAGATATTAAGGGGATAGAAGTTAAGGGTTTAGCAGTTAGGGGTTAAGGGATAATAACTGATTAACTAGAGTTGAGAAGATAAGGCTTAAGGAGTTAGGGGATTTAGTTGTTAAGGGATCTAGGGCTTGGGTGTTAGGATATTACTGTTTGAGAGGTTCTGGGTTAAGTTTTAAGGTATTATGAGTTAAGTGGTTTAGGATTGGCAAAGTAAACTCAGGTTTAGTTGTCAGTGGTTGAAAGATTAGAGGGAAACATGTAAAGGGGTCAAGGGGTTTAAATGTTAGGGGATTTAGTGTTTAAGGGATTTAGGGATCTGTGTTTATGGGGTTAGGGTTTAATAGTTTAGACATTAAGGGATTAAATGTTTGTGGATGAAATAGGTCTTAGTTGTTGGGTGTTAAGTTCTTAGAGGTAAAGGGATTCAGGGGTTAGGGGCTTTAAGGGTTAAGGGATTGAGGGAACAAATGTTAGGGCTTAGTGTTTAAGAGGTTAAGTGTTAAGGGTGAAGGTTGTATGTGTTTACGGATTGTAATATATTAAGGACTTAGGGTCTTAGTGGTTAAGAACGTAAGGGTTAGTGGATCAGTGGTTATTTAAGAGGTGAGGCATTTAGGGGTTATCACATTTATGAGCTATGGCATTTAGGTCTCTAGGTTTATGGAGTTAGAATCGAGGAGATTAAGGGATAAGTGTAAAAGGGTTATATGATTAAAGGCTTAAGGGATTAATGGATTAGTCGATAAGGAATTAGGGGTTTAGGGATTTATGGGTTTTGGGATTTAGGGATTATGGGTTAGGGGTTTTATGGTTGGGGTTAACTAGGACTTAGTGGTTAATATTTTAGAGGTAAAGGCATATACTGGTTAGGAGGTTTAAAGGTTTAGGAGTTAGGGAGTTAAGCAGATAGGGGGTTATGCACTTTAAGGATTAAGTGATTATAGTTTAGGGGTCAAGGGATTATGTATTAGGGGAGTAGGGGTTAGTTAAGGGTTTAATGGATTTAATAGTTAGGGTCTTTAAGGGTAATAGGTTAAGGAGACAAATGTTAAGGGTTTAGGATTTAGGGTTCAAGGGATTATTAAGGATAAGTTTATGTTTAGGGAATAGGGTTTTATGGGTTAGGGGATTAATGGGTTAAGGAATTTAGGGGGATAGGGTTTAAGGAATAATAATTTAAAGGTTCAATTGTTTAGGAGTTAAGGGATTAGGGATTTAGGATTTAAGTATTACATGTTAGGTTGATTAGGGGTTATGGGTGGACTAGGTATTAGGTGTTAGGGGTTGTGGGATTAGAGGTAAAGTGGTTAAGTGTCTTAGGGGTTAGGGGATTTATGGGTTAAGGGATTTAATGCTCCAATAATAGGGGTTCATGGTTTATGAGGTTAGGCATTAAAGGTGAAGGGGTTAAAATGTTAAAGGCTTATACATGGTAAACTAGAGCTTAGAGGCTAATGCACATGCCCAAGCGAGAGTTCCAAAGAAGAGAGAAGATTGATCATGCCCAAGGGACAACTCTAGAGAAAACTTAGGGATCTCATGAAAAAAGAGAGAGCATATGAAAACCTAGAGTTCACAAGAAAATTCAGGGCACACTTTCAAAAGGGAGGTCTCATTTGCAAATGAAGATTAGAGGTAAACAATTATTTTACCTCTAAGGGGTAAATTGGAGCTTAGAGGATAATGGTTAAAGTATTAGAGGTAAACAATTATAATGCTTAAGGGGTTTATGGGTTATGGGCTCTAGGGGTAAAGGGATTCAAGGCTCTGGGTTTGGGGGTTAGGTTTTAATAGGTTATGCATTAAAGGCTTAGGTGTTATAGCATTAAGGGCTTATAATGGGTTAAGGGATTATGGTGTTATAGGTTAAGGACTAAATGGATGGGAGATAAGGGTTTAATTAAGGGGTAAGGTATAAAAGGTTAGGTTTAAGGGTCTAGGGGTTAAAGTGGTAAGGGATTGTTTGTTAAGGGCTTAGGTGCTTGAGAGCTAATGACTTTGGTGTTTAGGTACTTAGGGTTTAAATGTTTAGGCATTTAATTTCCTCCCCCCTCATTCCTCTCTCCCCCTCCCTCAATTTATTCCCCCCTCATTCCTCTCTCCCCCTCCCTCAATTTATTCCCCCCTCATTCCTCTCTCCCCCTCCCTCAATTTATTCCCCCCTCCTTCGTATCCCCTCTCTCTCTCACCCCACTAACCTCCATCCATTATTTAGCATATAGTCCCCCCCTCTCTCACCCCCCTATCTCCATGTATTTCTTAGCACATAGATTATTTTTTCTATAAAGATAGAGTTATGTAAATAAGAAACGCTAGAGAGTTTTGTAACAAAGAAACGCTATAGTGTTTTGGTGAACAAAAACACTATCGCGTTTTGGTGAAAAAAATGTTAGAGCATTTCTGTTGACACCAAAGGAAGAAAAAAAATTAAACATCACACGCGAGAATTTCTTAGGGCCTAAAACACACCTTTTCACGCATCCGCATATCATCTATAATCCTACGTGTTTGGTTTGGAGTTACCAACCTTGTGCTATGGAATATGGTAAACTATAGCTAATTGTACATTTCCTCCATTTACCCAATATGCATGTCTTCCACCACCCTTTACATCATGATAGACACAACCATATTTGATGAAATTTCAGACATAGATAACATTTTTTATACATGTTCAAAATACGTAATTAAAAAAAGGTTTTTTTTTTTTAAATATAATTTTTTTTCTAATTTTCTTGCGTAATCACTCCTTAAGTCAAAAAAAATATTTTTAGTGTTTCTTCTGTAAATTTTTCATTTCAAAAGTATTTTAAAAAACAAATTTGTGGTGCATTAAAATACACTGACCTCTACATTCTATAAAAAACCCATTTCATGATTATTGCATTAAGACCTTCAAAGGCTGCACCCACAAAAGACGTATTATTTTCGAGGAATGATGACCTAGATAATTATAAAAAAATACTAATTTAATTTTTGAAAAATAGTGTTGCACTAGTGCTACATGTTCTATACATGCCTACAAATTTTGTATCCCGAAACAACCATTTAGGCCCTCAAAGGCCACACCCACAAAAACATATACTTTATCATTTTCCTGAAAAATAAAAAACATCTGTTAGTAAAAATGAAACTTGACATAGTTCTAAAATATTTCAATATATAAAATTTATATATTCGGAAACGTGATTCAATTTCATACATTTTATCCTTTTTACTCAAAATCCAAGTAAATTGACGGATGCCTGATATTTTAGTTTTCTATTGCATCTAACGCGTAAAAAGTGACCCTCAATAACTTGCACTCACCCAAGTAGTAACTAAGAGAAGCTCAAAGGAGTGTAATCTATAGACTTTAAGTGTTTGATTGTGTTAATGACCACAATACATAAAAAAATCATAAAAACAACTAATTCAATACTTCCATGCCTAAATAAAATAAAAATGAAAGAATGAGAAACATATTTAAGGGGGAAACCTCATATTGTAATATACCAAATACAAAAGATAACATGATCAATTAAATGAGCCTTTTCATGTTAATATAGGATACAAATAGGGATAAAAGGAAATTATACTAAGATAGCATAACTATGATTAACGTTAGGGTATTAACATGTGCATCCCCTTCAAACAAGAATTCCCCTAATGTTGATAAACTATGGATGCTTATATAGGAAGGATTCATATTCCAGGTCACATCCTTTATTGGTGGGTTCTTTTACTTGATAAGGTACTTAGTGATTTCAATGGTTGTTTCGGTTTCTATAATCTAAATTGGGATCTTGTAGTTGATTTCCTTCTTTAAAGAAGAAACATGAAAAATTGAAAGTACACATGAAGGAGAAAACCCAATTTTGTAACTCATAAGTTTGGAAAACTTAGCTCTCCAAAGGAGCATACAAATATGTTATTGTGAGTTGTTATATCGTTTTGGTGTTACAATTATTAATTCTTTCTTATCCATGAGATATGGATGAGTTATAAATGCTTTGGTCATATTATATGTCCAACTTATTTATTGGTATTCCTTTAGGTAGTTTAGCTGATTGAGTTGAAGCGAAGGTAATCTTTCTTAGAAGTGAGAGTTATAGGCATTAAACGAAATCAATTTTCTACAAATTGATTGCTAAGAATACCATCTAGTCTCAATGGAGTAATTCCCAATAGCTCTAAGTCTTATAATATCCAACAATATGAAACTATGATGAAAAACCCTGTAGTAAAGGTTTTTAGTGTTACAAGATTGGCCAAAATTGTCCAAAAAATATCTGCTACAACCTCTACCAATGGTATCAAATGGTTTGGCAAACTTTTTTGCAGAAACTTATTATAAGTAAAAGAAACTTGATAGCTAGAGGCTTTAGCATATTTTTTTATCGATGCGCTTTCAAGAAATAAGTGCACTCGTGTGAAAAAATACAAAACATATCAGTGCAATAAATACAAACTAGAACTAGTGCGTAACCAAATTTGAATGGCATCGATGCTTTATAACATTATATGCATTGTTTCTTTCAAGGAAATATTTCACCAATTCTTATGAACTATTCTAACATAGTGGTGCGATAAGGAAAGGAAAATGCACCTGTGAAGTTGAATGTGACAATGGCATTCATTGTTTTCTTACATTCAACGGTTCGATTACAATATATTGGAGCATCGGTGCATAATAATAAACATGAATTGGTAATTGTAATGAATAGTTTGTTGCATTGGTGCATTTAAAACAATCAAACACAACGTTAATTATTTTCTCTTTGGTGAATAGAGCCAGGTGAGAATGCACTAAAATATCTATAATTTATTTATTTTTTTAATTCCATTATTCATCAGAATTTGAAATATTTTTTTTATAATATATTCATATTGAAATTAATTCGAACATCATATCCAAAAAAAATAATTAAAATTATTTTCACATCAATTGTAATATTTAATCATTCATATATTTAATGAATGATATAAGATTTTACGAAATGTTCACTATTTTATTATTTATGAATAAGAGGCTCTTTATCATACAAAATGGGACAACATAAAGTTATACAATAATCAAAATATCAATATGTAATTGTTACACTTATTGGTAATCCATTGACTTTCAATTAGGATAATATGTTTAGTACATTATACAAAATGTCTAATTTTCATAGACAATTATTTCAAAATATACAGCAGCTTGCATTAACATCCAGTTATATTAATCATCATTTTCGCTAGAACTATTGTCATTACTTGATATACTTGCATGACTTGGGATATTTGGTTGAATGTTTTGTTATTTCCTTGATTTTGTTCATCATCTTCAATTTTCATCTACAAACATAAAATTAAAGTGTAATTAGTGTATCTACATTGGTGGGCATAACACAATTTAAAATAGATAATGTACATGCATGTAAATTGAAAAGAATACGATAGAAACAAGTGAATCTTGAATTCTACACATTCTTTGAAAACAAAATATCATGCAACCTCTCAACAACTCTTCTAATAGATCCATTCCATACTTTGTTTCCTGCAAGTTATATGCCCCATCACAAAACATAGATTTAATAGAAATGATTTTCATTGTTCCATTAATTTTAAAATGAGGGAAGTAAAACAACATAGATACTTACAAATTTCATAATTAATTTTTGATATTCCAAGATATACTTATACCCATACTTAACCCAATGCTAATAAATTCTCTTAATGGATCTTATATTTTGCTAGAACTCGTTTGAAGACATCCAAGGATATTCGATGTGTGTGGGTTGTTAAGATTTCATATGCTTAGATGGATATCATTGGTGTTTAATCCAAATTCAAAATAGTAGCATATGCAGAATCACTGAAAGAAATGCAATCACAAGATAGACACATATTTATCTTGGGAAACCCTCAAGGGGAAGAAAACCCAACAAAATTTTCTTTATATAGATGTATAATATAAAACCCCAAAACATGTGATCCTCCTCCTTGCTGGTATCTCTCTCTCTCTCTCTCTCTCTCTCTCTCTCTCTCTCTCTCTCTCTCTCCTATGTGCTATACACAAGTGAGTGTGTGTGTTGAAATGAGGAACACAAATCCTCTATTTATACTATTTCTGTCACTTAACTCTTAACCTAACATGTCAAAACCCCAAAATTTCATAAAAATTTAAAAGTTTTAAGATATCATTAAATGTCTGAATACACAGTTTACTAACTACTAGCAGTTAGCAGAAAATGAAATAGTCTAACACTTAGTATTAATCATTTTCATATTACGTTAACTATTACAGCTTTCATGTTTGTGTAAAGTATAATAAATGGGCATGCACACAACTTTCTTTCAGTTTTACTAATAAGTTTACTTTTTGGCAAGTAGGTGAAAACTATCTTTGAAAACTTGGGCTTACTTAGTATTTATGCTAATGCAGATGGACCACTGGTTCTTACAGGTTAACAGGTAACGATTGATCCAGTAGGGATTTAATTCATAAAGTAGCAAGAAGTATATCTGTTGCTTGTAAAATGCTAGTAATTAACTGACTATTTAAAAGAAAGCTCTGATGAGGTAAGGTAACTGTCTTTTATTTCATGAAGGGCTTCTATCAATCTGGATAGTAAATATTTCCAATAGAGTACATGTTTCTATTTTGTCGCTAGCTTACTAGTTATGGAAATATCAACCTGTTACTTCTATGTAAAATAAAACTGCTCACTAACAAGTTATAAACTTTCTTACTTACATTATCGTCTTACTGCATATACGATTGTAACCATGTACATTACCATTTTATTTACTAATGTACCAATCTGGTTGTTACTTGCATTCAGTGGGAATCTTACTGCCTGGAAATCTCCTTAACATTATAAGCTTGATTATCGTAATTAAATGCATCGTATCATAATGGAATACTTCTTATCCTTACTTCATAATTCTAAGTCTTAGATAAATGTATTATCAATGTCATTCCAATGATTATAGACTTGAGCATGGTTTATTCCATTATAAATTTACTATTATCATGTTGCTTAGCTTACAACAAGTTAATGTTTATATTACTTATTATGGTATATTTTTCTACCTAGAATTTTTAATCTGAAATTTACTCAAGTGTAAACCAATATGACCCAAGTTCTTCTATTGTGATAAGTACAGTCATAAATAAACAATCCTATACTATCTTTGCCAAATAATTATAGAGCCTTTTATTATTGTTGACAAGTTAATTATACAAACTATTATTTATGAGAGCTCATACCCAGGTCGAACCTTGTGACTGTTTAGATGTCATATTTTAAACACTTTTTACTCTTGTTAGTCAAACTTCGTATATTATAGTTACTTTAAACCATTGGTTACAAATAATGAAGTTTGATATACCATATGGAAATATTTGATCATCGTTTGTAAGTATAAAAATCTAATGGTAGATGGAAAGGTCCTATGCATGATCGACAAGGGATTATCCATATGATCAAGTGGTTACCACCTTTCACTAGGGTCAACGTTAAGAAGTCATCGTTAAACCATACCCAATATCGAAGCTATCAAACATTATGTTATAGTTATGTATGAACATTGGTGCAATATATATTAGTGTACTCCATAGTTCATGCATGGTTTGATTAAAATCATTGTTTTTAATAATTGATATTTGAAACCGTAGGTGGACTATGGACTTGACCCTTGCGTGGTTGAATGTATTGGAGGGCATGTGGTCACCTCCAATCCATGTATTGGCGATATAAAAATATTACAAACCCTATTTTATTTGTCATTTGCCTCCAAAGTTCATGCTGGCCTGCGGGCTACTCTGCATAGTTCCATGGCGGACGTGAGGGTTGTTCTATGCTAGATCACTCCAAAAATTTGGTTTAAAGTTGATGTAGTCTCTTGAGTTAGGTCTTGTTTTCCAACCTTCTTATCCGTGGACTTTACCATGCGAGTTTATACTAGTTTTTGTATTTGGATCACGGCATGTTCTTAGCTCCATCTTGCTTTCCTTGTGGCCTCTCACTGCTGTGTGAAGCTAAGGCTTCGTTGCTACTGATTGTGCTCCACAGACGTCGCAGGGTTGGATATTTTTGTGTGTGCACTCCGTGGCTGGTGATAGTCTCTTCGCTAGACTACTCGATACTCTTTTATTTAAAGGTAAATATCTTTGGTTTTATTTTTAAAAATGAAAGACTCACAGTAAATTATTTTTACAGTTAGGGTTTCAATGGAAATTGAGTTTTCTAATAATGCACAGTATCGTGCTCTCCTTGCAGGAACTCGTGACAGCTCTAGAAATCAGTGATGAAGATAACACTGGATGGCTTCGAGGACTTCGTGGCTCCAATCCGGTAATCCCTGGGTTCAAAGGATGGGTTTTTAAGAAGGATTTTACTTCGAGCTCAGTCTCGTTTTTGCATAAATCTTGTAAATTATGACTCTGTGTAAATTAGGGTTTTTCCTATTCGAATGTTAATGAATAACATTACTGTCTAAAATATCTTTTGTAAGTAGATAATGTTAATATAAATACTGTAACTCAGTCGTAGTGTAATTTATAATATTAACTTACTTGTTCAGAAAATACAAGCTAGGTTTTTCCTGAAATGAAACCTTTCTCTAAATAAGTTTTTTAATTTAATATTAATTAGGTTCTGCTACTTATTAATTTGGTTGAATTATTATAGGTGTGTGGTGATAATTTTAACTTGCAACTGTAATTATATTGCTTGTTTATAAAACACATTTGTTTTCAGAAAGGACTGTAAGCAGTCTATAGTAGACTAATCGTTTATTTATATAATTATCCATGTAAATGGATTGCAACTTAGATGTTTTGATTTATAATAGTTAAATAAATTGGTTAGGGTTTCGACCCTGAAGTTTCTCCTTCACAGGTATAAGCCTATCTGATAATTATAAAATAGTTTTTACATATGTAAATATTTAGTTTTATACTAGTTATTGTTTATATTTACATTGCTTTTATTTACTAAACTTTCACGTAGAATTTATTCAGAGTTCTTGAAAAGATAGAAAATAAACTCTGTAACTCTGTTTACTCTTTATAGTTTAAGGAATTTTATTATAAATCCATCTAGTTTATTTAAATATTAGTCTTAGATTTAATTGATATTGTGAGAAGATAAACTAAGTGGTTAGTATCTTGTTTATATACTTAACTGTGTGTAATAACTGTAACTCTATTTGTAGTTCTATTGTTTCTTTCCAACATTTTTACATAGATATGCTCATTAAAATAGTAAACATAAATAACCAGAACATTGTTCTTTTTAATAGTAATTTACAAACTGAATTAAATTACTCTACTATCTACAAAATACAGAACCCTATCTATTATTTTCAATCTCATATCATTTTCTTTCATCTACTTAAGATATTCTAATTGTGTTGGAGTACAGCCTGGTTTTCCAGGTGTGGAAAAACACAATCTAGAAATTATTTCCATTCTAACACATTAATTTTCTAAATCAAATTCATTTCTTCAATCATCTAAAAAGACTACTAAATTCTAACACTTTACAAACTGAATCTTGAACATTCATATATTAGTTAGGATCAGATTTATTTAACTAACATAGTAAAAAAAAATAATGTAGAACCTGTTTAGGAAAGACGACAATAGCGTTAGGAGGCCATTCTTCCCTACCAATCTCCTGGAGAGTGCTCAAACAACGCTTCCTCAGGACCCCCAAGCCTGTTCCTAGTCTTCTTGGCTAAGAACTGGTGGAGAATGCAAACAGTAGACTAGTCCAATATCTCAATAAAAACACTCTGCTCTCAATAGTATGATCTTCAGCTTAAAAGTTGCAACTAGATCAATCAGTAGATATCCCCTCAAACACTTTCCAGATTCCCTTCCATTGAATTTCTATGAAGTACATTCATTCCACCTAAATGATCACTTCTCTAGAATGAGTAGCCTCATCTCTCTTCAATGGGAATTTTTATAAATATTGCCTAGGTCTTTGGGGTCAGTTTTCATTAATTGAGACACCCGCTCTAATTCCACTTTCTTGGGGAATCATGACCCCAAATGTAGGTATTTTTCCACCTGCAATAGTTGGAAGTGGTTTGAGGATGCTGCCACATGTCAGTTTTCTCTCCACCCAGTATCCTCCACCAATTTGACCAGTAAACACTCTTTTAACAACTCTCCTAAGCTGTTGTCTCCTCCTTTATTTATTTATAAATAAAATATTCAGGATTACATTAAATATCCTTGACTCTGCTGAGTCATCAATTACAACTTAGCATAAAATTTAACATATTGTGCTCAAATAATATCAAATAATATAAAATTGTTTTTGCAAAATTGGCGCATGTGACATGACAAGTCGGCCCCACTAAATTGACTAGGTTGACTTCACCTAGGAATACTCAAAACAATATTATATTATATTCATTAGGGTACTACTAACCTGAATTACAATGGAGATTATACCTCATGACTCTATGATGACCAATTACAATAGTAATATCCCGACGAAGGAATAAGACATCTCCCTTGGGGTACATCAGTAAAATACATTTATATTATTCTTCGAAGTTAAAATATTTCAACACTCCCCCTTAATGGGATGGGTATTATACTGATAACAACATCATCAACTATAGGAGTAATGAGAGAGAGCATCTTCAGCAATATCTAGGTAATACATCTATACTCCATATGAAGTTTTCAATAATCATCGGCAACTGGAATAGTTATTGGAATACCTTCAATATCTTTAGTACTCGAACATCATCTTCTACAGCGTCGATTCTTCATATTTTGTAGCACTCGATCACTTGATCCTTTGTAGAAAAACGTTGATCTTTCTATCCCTTATAGAAACACTTCTATCTTCTTGATCCTTTGCAGCAAGACTTCGATCTTCTTGATCCTTTGCAGTAGCACTTCGATCTTCTAGATCCTTTGCAGTAGCACTTCGATCTTCTTGATCCTTTGTAGTAGCACTTCGATCTTCTCGATCCTTTGCAATAACACTTCGTTTTTCTTGATATTTTGTCACAAGACTACCTGCAACACACATGATCTCTTTGTGGGATGATCAATCCCTATCACTTTAGGACATAAGTCCAATCATGATGCAATCCTCATCATCCTACTCCCCCTTAGTGAGGAGGGTCCATAGCATCGACCAAATGGATCCTCTACAAATGAATGCAGGACCACATCATCTACAATTGAATGTAGATATCGTATGCAAATGAATGCAAGACCTATCATTTGTAACTGAATACAAGACCCATCGTAGACCATCCTTAGCCTATTAGAGCTAGTACAACTCCCAAGAAAGTGTTATTTTCTACGGCGGAATGTACGAACACTCTCCATGTGAGAGTATCATCTACAACTAAATGTAGATCTCACTGTAACTGAATGCATTACCTATCATCTACAACTGAGTGTAGGACTCATCGTAGACCATCATCAGCTTCTGAAAGCTAATACCACTCCCAAGCGAGTGTTATTTCCATGGAATATACAAGTGAATTTAGGAACACTCTACATGGGAGAGTATCATATACAACTGAATGTAGGACCTATAGTCTGCAACTAAGTGCAGGACTCATCGTAGACCGTAAAAATTGACCCTCAATAACTTGCACTCACCTGAGTAGTAACTAAGAGAAGCTCAAAGGAGTGTAATCGAGAGACTTTAAGTGTTTGGTCGTGTTAAGGACCACAAATACATAAAAAAATCATAAAAACAACTAATTCAATACTTCCATGCCTAAATAAAATAAAAATGAAAGAATGAGAAACATATTTAAGGGGGAAACCTCATATTGTAATATACCAAATACAAAAGATAACCTGATCATTTAAACGAGCCTTTTCATGTTAATATAGGATACAAATAGGGATAAAAGGAAATTATACTAAGCTAGCATAACTATGATTAAGGTTAGGGGATTAACATGTGCATCCCCTTCAAACATGAATTCCCCTAATGTTGATAAACTATGGATGCTTATATAGGAAGGATTCATATTCCAAGTCACATCCTTTATTGGTGGGTTCTTTTACTTGATAAGGTACTTAGTGATTTCAATGGTTGTTTCAGTTTCTATAATCTAAATTGGGATCCTGTAGTTGATTTCCTTCTTTAAAGAAGAAACATGAAAAATTGAAAGTACACATGAAGGAGAAAACCCAATTTTGTAACTCATAAGTTTGGAAAACTTAGCTCTCCAAAGGAGCATACAAATATGTTATTGTGAGTTGTTATATCGTTTTGGTGTTACAATTATTAATTCTTTCTTATCCATGAGATATCGATGAGTTATCAATGCTTTGTTCATATTATATGTCCAAATTATTTATTGGTATTCCTTTAGGTAGTTTAGCTGATTGAGTTGAAGCGAAGGTAATCTTTCTTAGAAGTGAGAGTTATAGGCATTAAACGAAATCAATTTTCTACAAATTGATTGCCAAGAATACAATCTAGCCTCAATGCAGTAATTCCCAATAGCTCTAAGTCTTATAATATCCAACAATATGAAACTATGATGAAAAACCCTGTAGCAAAGGTTTTTAGTGTTACAAGATTGGCCAAAATTGTCCAAAAAATATCTGCTACAACCTTTACCAATGGTATCGAATGGTTTGGAAAACTTTTTTGCAGAAAATTATTATAAGTAAATGAAACTTGACAGCTAGAGGCTTTAGCATATTTTTTTATCGGTGCGCTTTCAAGAAATAAGTGCACTCGTGTGAAAAAATACAAAACATATCAGTGCACTAAATACAAACTAGCACTAGTGCGTAACCATATTTTAATGGCATCGATGCTTTATAACATTATATGCATTGTTTCTTTCAAGGAAATATTTCACCAATTCTTATGAACTATTCTAACATAGTGGTGCGATAAGGAAAGGAAAATGCACCTGTGAAGTTGAATGTGACATTGAGATTCATTGTTTTCTTACATTCAATGGTTCAATTACAATATATTGGAGCATCGGTGCATAATAATAAACATGAATTGGTAATTGTAACAAATAGTTTGTTGCACTGGTGCATTTAAAACAATTAAACACAACGTTAATTATTTTCTCTTTGGTGAATAGAGCCAGGTGAGAATGCACTAAAATATCCATAATTTACTTATTTTTTTAATTCCATTATTCATCAGAATTTGAAATATTTTTTTTTATAATATATTCATATTGAAATTAATTCGAACATCATATCCAAACAAAATAATTAAAATTATTTTCACATCAATTGTAATATTTAATCATCCATATATTTAATGAATGATATAAGATTTTACGAAATGTTCACTATTTTATTATTTATGAATAAAAGGCTCTTTATCATACAAAATGGGACAACATAAAGTTCTACAATAATCAAAATATCAATATGTTACTGTTACACTTATTGGTAACCCATTGACTTTCAATTAGGATAATATGTTTAGTACATTATACAAAATGTCTAATTTTCATAGACAATTATTTCAAAATATACAGCAGCTTGCATTAACATCCAGTTATATTAATCATCATTTTCGCTAGAACTATTTTCATTACTTGATCTACTTGCATGACTTGGGATATTTGGTTGAATGTTTTGTTATTTCCTCGATTTTTATCATCATCTTCAATTTTCATCTACAAACATAAAATTAAAGTGTAATTAGCGTATCTACATTGGTGGGCATAACACAAATTAAAATAGATAACGTACATGCATGTAAATTGAAAAGAATGCCATAGAAACAAGTGAGTTTTGAATTCTACACATTCTTTCAAAACAAAATATCATGCAACCTCTCAACAACTCTTCTAATGGATCCATTCCATACTTTGTTTCCTGCAAGTTATATGTGTTAGTTTTTCATCATATAAGCTAGCATTATGATCTTAGGATCTTTTCACTGAGAGAAGAACAAGCACAACAATAAAACATAAGCACATCACAAGAGACAAGAGACACAAAGATTTTTCCTTGGGTTAACCATAAAGGAGAAAACCCCGCAACTTCCTCAGAGATAGAATCAGCACCAAAACAGTAAGATGCACTCCCGACAACAATAGTCTTCTTCTTGTCTAGTCTCAGTGTATTTCCTTCCTCACTAATGCGCCACACTTGAGTCAGTGAATGATGTGATGTACAAGTGATAAATAGAGAGGCTCTCACTCTCTATTTATATTCTTCCGTTCACTTGAAGTGCACTCAATCATGTTGGCCCAACTTAACAATTACTTACTAGAGCCTACATCTCTATGAGTGTATAATAACCCTAGTGCCCCGAAACTGTGGGGACTTTAAAAATGACTTGACATGACTTGTTTACATTATTGATCCTCCCGATCGGAACACCAGGGCATGACAACATGACTCAAATACAAAATAGAAACATCCCGGAATAAACATCGGGTTACAATACATAAGATACATAGATGAATACATTCCGAAGTTACAAATACATCAACACTCCCTCTTAACTAGGAAGGTATTCTTTCGACACAATTTTCAGCACTGGTCTTCTTCTCTGTATCAATTGGATCATATCATCATCTTCATCTTGAGTCTTCTGATTCTTCAAGTCATATTCATCTTCAAGTCAAATTCACTGGATTTGGATCATCTCTCGATCTGGATCATCATGGAACATCATCACTGGATCTGGATCAACATCACTGGACTGGATCTGGATCATCACTCGATCTGAATCATCACTACTAGATCTGGATCATCACTCGATCTAGATCATCACTACTAGATCTGGATCATCACTGGATCTGGATCATCATTGGATCGGGATCATCACTCGATCTATATCATCACTGGTGCTATCTCATGATTCTTCTCGTCATAGGAATTTCTACAAAGCCAGTCCTTTTTTATACTGGATGTATCATCTCAGAGCTGGTCCTTTTTCATACCAAATGAGGCAGCTACTCAGAGCTAGTCCTTTTCCAAACTAGATGAGTCTTCCCAAAGCTAGTCCTTTTTCAAACTAGATGAGGCATCTACACAGAGCTAGTCCTTTTTCAAACTAGATGAGTCTTCCCAGAGCTAGTCCTTTTTCAAACTAGATGAGGCATCTACACAGAGCTAGTCCTTTTTCAAACTAGATGAGTCTTCCCAGAGCTAGTCCTTTTTCAAACTAGGTGAGGCATCTACACAGAGCTAGTCCTTTTTCAAACTAGATGAGTCTTCCTAGAGCTAGTCCTTTTTCAAATTAGATGAGGCATCTACACAGAGCTAGTCCTTTTTCAAACTAGATGAGTCTTCCCAGAGCTAGTCCTTTTTCAAACTAGATGAGGCATCTACACAGAGCTAGTCCTTTTTCAAACTAGATGAGGCATCACAGAGCTGGTCCTTTTTCATACCAGATGTGGCATCCACTCAGAGCTAGTCCTTTTTCAAACTATATGAGTCTTCATAGAGCCAACCATTTTTCATGCTGGATTTGGCATCCTGACAATGGAAGGAACCAATCCTCTCACCATGTCATTGCCCTTACATTCGACCTGCTCATTGGAATGGCCAACACTCACATCTAACATGGAAGGAACGTAATCCTTTAGCCATGATAGAATGGTTTATCCCTTACATCTGATCAAGTGGGAACACATCCCTCTATCACATCAGAATGGCTACTCAGTACTACACTGAGTGATCCTGGTAACTGACCAGGTGCCTCCATTCCTAGAATGGCAATTGCCCTTACATTTGTCTTACTCGACAGAATGGCCAGCACTCATATTTGACATGGAAGGAACCAATCCTCTCACCATGATAGAATGGCTCAGCCCTTACATCTAACCATGGAAGGAACCAATCCTCTCACCATGATAGAATGGCTCAGCCCTTACATCTAACCATGGAAGGAACCAATCCTCTCACCATGTCAGACTGGCTATGGGTCTCATCACTTTCTCTTGGAGGGAACCTCGATCTGGAGAACACCAAGTCTCTCCCTGAAGTACTCAAACTTCATCCTAGCCAATGGCTTCATCAATACATCAGCTATCTGTTCCTCTGTCGCAACATACTAGAGCTTCACTGCTCCTCTCTGCACCATATCCCTGATATAGTGATACTTGATCTCGATATGCTTCGGCTTGTCAATGAAAATTGGATTCTCTAACAACTTCACGCAACTCTAGTTGTCACAATGTATACAAGTAGCATCCAACTGGAGATCAAATATATCAGAAATTAGCTTCCGTAGCCATACTACCTCACAACTAACTGAACAAGCTGCGACATACTCTGCTTCAACTGTACTCAGTGCCACACAGGATTTCTTCTTGCTAAACCAAGAGATCACACTTGATCCCATACTGAAGCAACATCCTAAAGTACTCTTCCTGTCGATGGCACTGCCTGCCCAATCTGAATCAACATAACCCTCTAGGTTAATATTTTGATTCACATCATACTTGAGCTGATACTCAACTATAGCCCTGCATGCTTTACAACCATCAGGTGAACATGTCTCAATGTGTTCATAGCAAAGAAAATATCCGGTCTCATGTTCGTCAGGTATATCAAGGAACCAATCATCTGATGACACATAGTAGCATCAACCGTCTCTGATGAAGCATCACTCAACAGCTTCAGGTTTGATGCCATAGGTGTGGTCATGCAGTCCATCATCCTAAACCTATTCAGGATCTCTACTGCATACTTCCCTTGTCCACACCTCCATGCCTAGAAAATAATGCATCGACACATAACAAGAGCATCACTGGTCTTCCGCCTTCAATCTTGAAGAAAAGGTTTGAATCCACTTTACTCTCAGTAAATCCTAGAGTCATCAGTAATCTTCCCATCCTGTCGTACCCTGTCGAACCTCAATATATTCTGCAGTCACTCCCTCTGAAGCAAAGCATCATACTCCCTCTGTCTCCTGTGCTCTATGCACTAAAACATTATGTACCGGAGTGACAAGTAGCTTCCTATGCTACTAATATTCTATGTGACCATCTAGTGTATAGACTTGCATCTTCAACCTTGTAGCAAAGGTTAATATTTTCATCAGGATCATCATGTATGTGTTTAAACTCTTACTGGCTGCAAATGTCTCTTCGTAGTCTAGGCCTTCTTTTTGTGAGAAGGCTCGTGCTACGAATCTTGCTTTGTATCCCACGATGTTTCTATCTACTGCATGATGGAACTATGAACTTTTCTTCAGGTCTAGATACTGTGCTCTGACATCATTCTTCTTGAACTGGTATTCCCTTTCTTCTTGGTGGCTGGAAGGTTCTGCATCAATGATGTCACTGCACTCATCATATTATTCTTTTTCTTTGAACTGTCATCACTTGTTCTTCGAAACAAGTCTTCATTCTTCTTTGCTTGTAGGGTATTATGTATGTGGTCTTTCCTACAAGTCAAATGCATTTGTATGGTTAGAACATATTAATTCTTGCACATGATCTAGGAACTAGGAATCAAAATCATCAAAGAATAATTGACAACTACTCATGAATTGGAAAATAACTGGATCCAAAATAGGTATCCTCTCTGTATATTTTATAAACAATAAAGGATTACAATTTCCATGCATAGAAATCGCTTAACTCCATGAAGAATTCGAATACCTAAGGGACAATTTGAATTCAATGAGTGAGTCTAGCTTAACTGACTCTTTTCCATGCAATCTCACTTAGTTAACCACTTGACTAAAACCCTAATTGACTCACCAAACCCTAACTGAAGTTGGAGTGCAATAAATGACTTAATCTCAACTGAAGGAGATCAAACACATGTCATAGCAAACCAACCATCAAGTGATAGCACTGCATGACTCCAATGAACCCTGATGAGGTTAACTGAAGCTGAACTGACCATCATAAGTTGGTGGATGCACCTTGTTAACTCCATTTCATTAAATAATAATAAATAATCATAAAAATAATCATTAAATAATATATTTAATGAATGGAGGCGCCTTAACTGACTGTTACTGACTTGTTGAACTGAAAGTAACCACCAGTTAGCAATTAGGTGCATTAATGTCACACAGATCACCCCTGGAGTGCTCTAGTTAGCCTCCTTGACTGTAGGAGAAGGATAAGTTAGCCTCCTTGACTATAGGTAGGCATGGGAGTGACTGGGATGATGGTAATTAATGCTCCACTGATGTCAATTAAACTTAGGATAGTGGTTTAACTAGGCCAATTTGACCGAAAGAGAGAGTATGATGGTAAATGTCTCCAACACCCCCCCTTAAGCTATACTCAGGAATAGTTAGAAAACATAGATGCATAAAATTCTAGGGCCCTAGCAACTAAGGCCATAGGTCACCCTGTACAATAAAGTAACTGCTTAATATAACCCGGGAAACGGGGAAAACCTCATGGGAAAAATACCCCCCCTCAAACTAAGCAGTAAATCAAGAATTGGTTCTTCTATGCAGCAGCATCCTAAGACTGTGCATGTAAACCTCTGAATCCAAACTAAATGAATATTTCTGGAGGAATCTTCCACTTTGGAAGAAAAACAATGCACTCAACTGAATCAGAAATATAAGTAGCAGCACGGTGAAAAATGGACCCATGTAGAGCAACTGAAATCATCTGAAGAAAGAGCAAAGGTTCTTGAGGATTCAAACCATGTGTGGAACACTCAAGAAACTGATAGTTTTCATCCCTGAACAGCAAACCATGATTGGTAAAATCAGCCCCAAATCTTAGGAGCAAGTGTCCAAGCAGATGCAGAATGTCTTCCTCTTTACTAGTTCTGTGAGGAGATGAGCTTGTGACCAAAGGTAGAGAAACCCTGGGACTCTGGAGAGCGAATGATTGAGATCCATAATATGATATAGATTCTGAAATAGCTAATGAATCACAAAATAAAATATCAGCAACCTCATAAGAGGAAACTAACACCAAATCCCCATAAGCAAATTTGAAGAAGAATTGCGGTACTTGATTTTTCACACCGAAATTGGTGAGAGCAGCTACAAGCATGACTGAAAGCTTTTGGATTTTAAAATATGAAAAAAATAATATCAGATCAGAATGTAAATAATATCTAAATAAGTTCACAACATATCCAAAACTATGAAATGAAATCAAATCCCCAACAACAATTTCGAAGGAGACTTGCGGTACTTGTTTCTTCACACCGTTGATGAGAACAGATACAAGCAGTACTGAAGGTTTATGAACCTGAAATTTTGAACCAAGAAATATCAGATCATATCCAAATAATATCATATCAGATCCAATAAGGTTCATATCAGATCCAAAATTATGGTCAACCAAGACGGTGGATGCACAGTTTTCTTCTTCTTCAAAATTCTGAATTTTGGTGCATGAAATCCTGTAGGAATTTGCTGGAAGATATAGATCATGGGGAGCGAATGGATTAATCTGGTAATATGATATTTCTTCCAAAATATCCAAGGTATCACATATTTGCACACCAGAAGCAACATTAGAGGAAGAAAATTCAAATTTCTCCTCACTTTCGGAAGCAATTATTGGTAAATTTTGCACAGAATTCAAAGGAAAATCACCGGTGAATGTTTGCATGGAAGTGTAGCAGAATTTTTCTTCAATATCATATATTTGAATGTCTTATTCTGTTTCATTAATATTAGAATATGATATATCATAGATATCATGAACTTCTAGAGCATTAGGAGAAGGAGTCACTTCACGGAGACTTTCTTCAATTCGAATTGAATGTGTAGAAGATTCTGCTTCATCTTCATCTTGAACAACTTCATCAGAGAGAGTAGAGGCTGAGAATTTTCAGTGAAGAACTCTTGTGGTGCTGGCTGTTATCTCCAAAGTACTATTATGATCCTCATTATGCTTGCCAAAGGTTTTGTCCAATCTTGTCCAGAGATCCTTTGGGTATTCAGCAGAATCAATAACAAAGTACAAGTCATCATCAAGGGCTAGATCCATTGATCCAAAATCTCTGTCAATGTCATTTATCCAGTCATTCTCATTCTCATAAGTCTCTCTTCCAATTCCAATAGACACCTCATAGAGACCTCGTCTCTTGAGATATGCAATCATCTTCAACTTCCATTCTGAATAGCTTGTGAATGGGGTGAGAGGAGGGATTGATGAGTCCATTCGAAGTTGTACCTGATAAAACCTACAAATCAAAAAAAAAGGGGCACCATAAGGTCAAAAAACCTACACATTTAGGCTTTCATCACACCCAGTATAGTCAATCAAGCAAGCTTGATCAACAAGTTCTTTACTTGGGGTATTAAGTGGTAATCCTTGGCTTCTGGTGCAGTGCTGGATTTTTGAGCTATTGCTCAAATTTCATGGAGAAATCTGTCAAAAATCTTGTTTTTGAGAGATTGTTCTTCATCCCGCCACATGCTCTGATACCATATTAATTCTTGCACATGATCTAGGAACTAGGAATCAAAATCATCAAAGAATAATTGACAAATACTCATGAATTGGAAAATAACTGGATCCAAAATAGGTATCCTCTCTGTATATTTTATAAACAATAAAATATTACAATTTCCATGCATAGCAATGGCTTAACTCCATGAATAATTTGAATACCTAAGGGACAATTCAAATTCAATGAGTGAGTCTAGCTTAATTGACTCTTTTCCATGCAATCTCACTCAGTTAACCACTTGACTAAAACCCTAATTGACTCACCAAAACCTAACTAAAGTTGGAGTACAATAAATGAATTAATCTCAACTGAAGGAGATCAAACACATGTCATAGCAAACCAACCATCAAGTGCTAGTACTGCATGACTCCAATGAACCCTGATGAGGTTAACTGAAGCTGAACTGACCATCAGAAGTTGGTGGAGGTGCCTTGTTAACTCCAGTTCATTAAATAATAATAAATAATCATAAAAATAATCATTAAATAATATATTTAATGAATGGAGGTGCCTTAACTGACTGTTACTGACTTGTTGAACTGAAAGTAACCACCAGTTAGCAATTAGGTGCATTAATGTCACACAAATCACCCCTGGAGTGCTCCAGTTAGCCTCCTTGACTATAAGAGAAGGCTAAGTTAGCCTCCTTGACTGTAGGTAGGCATGGGAGTGACTGGGATGATGGTAATTAATGCTCCACTGATGTCAATTAAACTTAGGATAGTGGTTTAACTAGGCCAATTTGACCGAAAGAGTGAGTATGATGGTAAATGTCTCCAACATAACATTTCATAAGGAATATTCATACTGGAAAGTCATTATGCATAAATATATGATCATGCAACTACTTTAGCCAATACAACATTCATCCATATCTCACTGAAACTTTCTAGATGCCTTCCATCTCTACCAGGACAACATTGAGATTGTGCACTAATCCAATATGTCAGCAAAGAGGTTTCATTCTAGATAAGTACCAATGGAGAGTTGTATAGCACCATGAGCTACTTACCCATCACATGCATATTAGTAGTATACTGTCGTTAATGCAAACATCCTATCATGCATAATACATCAACTAAATATAAACAAATGCATGACAAAATAATATCATGAAAATGACAATTGAATACTTATCTTTATTTGTTTCATGGGTAGACTGCTTCTTGAGCCTTCAGCTTCATTGTCTTCTTCATTCATGCTAGTATCATTTCTTATCCAAATGATAAGGAGGATAAGAAGTTCTTCAAGAGTTGAGTTCTTCATATTCCTCATTACTTGAGGGATCTTCTTTCGATGGCGAGAGCTTGATCTTCAATTTCTCCCATCTTCTCTTCTCTTCTTATGAGTCGAGCTTCTTCTTATTCTCGGAGTCTACTAAAAGTAATCACTTCCTTCTGGAACACATTCCTTGAATGAATGAATTCCATGATCCTGGGAGGCCATTCAAGGTGGCCATCACCACTTCTGCATTCTTCACTTTTTCTTTTACCGCTTCAAGTTGTTCTTTGATTTGAGAGACTCTTATGACTGCATGGTCTCTGCATTCTAGATCTTCACATTCTTCAACTGGTTTCTTAAGTTCATGTTCTAATTTATGTTCTTCCCTTCAAATAGCTTGTTCAAGGAATCAAACATCTTTAGTGTCTTTAAAGAAGACACTTGTGGTACAAGTTGATTCATGACTGAATCAGCAATGATATTCTTGGCCTTGACCAAGTTCTTCTTGAGTAAGGCTTCTAGCCTCATCTCCCTCTGAAACTAGATCCTCTATGCTCATGTAGGTGTCCAATCCATTTTCTTCAGAGAGATCATATACTTCTAGGCTTGGAATTTTTCAAATTCACGAAGCTTATCATCAATCTTATGTGATAGATCACTTTGAAATGAGAAACTCAAATGAAAATAGCAAAAGAATAGATCTTACCGATTTGAGGTGTCCGTCCTGGTTCTGGAGCTGGCTGATCTAGGGCTTGTCATAGAAACCCTAATTTTAAAAACTTGGAATCTTTCAGATATAATTGTATATACATATATATCTCTTCAAATGGAGTTTTCCAATGTACTCCTTTTCTGAAAACAGTGGAGGGAAGCTCCCGAAACAGGAAGCCCTAATTTTCGGATTTCTTTTGCAGAAATTCATGTTACTGTTTCTATGATATCTCCAAAATTACTGATCCTATATGTCTGATATTTTGTACTACAGTAACCTCACATGTCCCTGATCTAAAACCATAGGTTTAATCAGAATTGGTTTCACCATTTTGGATTTATGATCATTTTCCCAAGGTGACCTGTTACAAGACTGTTCATAACAGTGAAGTTGTATGGCATGCCACGTGTCACTGGTTCATATTCTGAGTCTGATATTCGTACCAACGAAATTAAATTCCATTCCCTTTCTGTCACATCTTTAGAAATTCCTTTTGGACCTCTGTATCCCAATATATTGCAATTCTCCCCAGGTGTCTTGTTTAAGGATGAATTCTGGAAGAGGCTGGAACCCTAACTTGGAGGGATCATATATCCCAGACTATAGCGAATATGAGGCAGATTTTTGGACACAGTGTTAATCAGGAATGTATATTCATCCCCTAAAATTTTCAGCTTCTGATACTTCGCCAAACTCAGAATATATCGACTGTACCAAAACTTAGTAGTTTTAGTATTTAGGGTTTTTCCTAGCTCAGGGTCAACTAGGGTTTGACTTTCCCGGAGTTTCACCCAACCAAATTTCTTGATCCAGGTCTCTAAAATTTGGTTTTTATGAGGAGAAAAATCCTATGTTGGTATCACTCAAAAATTCCTCTTCTGTAGAAATCCCTAATTTCCACATTGAAACTGAAAATGCTTGAAATTGAATTCCACTTCGACAGAAAGATGGACCCTTCAATGGAGAGTCATCCTAGCATACTTTTGCTGATAGATTGTGGAGAGAGACCCAAAAATTAAGAAGCCCTATCTTCTGTAGCTGCACAATGTCTTCTTCTCAGGTTAGCTCTGATACCATGTTATTTTTTCATCATATAAGCTAGCATTATTATCTTAGGATCTTTTCACTGAGAGAATAACAAGCACAACAATAAAACATAAGCACATCACAAGAGACAAGAGACACAAAGAGTTTTCCTAGGGGAAACCATAAAGGATAAAACCCCACAAATTACTCAGAGATAGAATCAGCACTAAAACAGTAAAAGCCCAAAACAGTAAGATGCACTCCCAACAGCAGTAGTCTTCTTCTTGTCTAGTCCGAGTGTATTTCCTTCCTCACTAATGCGCCACACTTGAGTGAGTGAATGATGTGATGTACAAGTGATAAATAGAGAGGCTCTCACTCTTTATTTATATTCTTCCGTTCACTTGAAGTGCACTCAATCATGTCATCCCAACTTAACAATTACTTACTAGATCCTACATCTCTATGAGTGTATAATAACCCTAGTGCCCCAAAACTATGGGGACTTTAACAATGACTTGACATGAATTGTTTACATTATTGATCCTCTCAATCGGAACATCGAGGCACGACAACATGACTCAAATACATAATAAAAACATCCCAGAATAAACATCGGGTTACAATACATAATATACATAGATGAATACATTCCAAAGTTACAAATACATCAACACTCCCTCTTAACTAGGAAGGTATTCTTTCGACACAATTTTCAGCACTGGTCTTCTTCTCTGTATCAACTGGATCATCTCGTCATCTGCATCTTGAGTCTTCTTATTCTTCAAGTCATATTCATCTTCAAGTCAACTTCACTGGATCTGGATCATCTCTCGATCTGGATCATCATGGAACATCATCACTGGATCTGGATCATCTCTCGATCTGGATCATCATGGAACATCATCACTGGATCTGGATCATCTCTCGATCTGGATCAACATCACTGGACTGGATTTGGATCATCACTCGATCTGGATCATCACTACTAGATCTAGATCATCACTCAATCTGGATCATCACTCAATCTGGATCATCACTACTAGATCTGGATCATCATTGGATCTGGATCATCACTGGCTTTCATCACTGGATCTGGATCATCACTCGATCTGGATCATCACTGGTGCTATCTCATGATTCTTCTCGTCACAGGAAGTTCTACAGAGCCAGTCCTTTTTCATACTAGATGTATCATCTCAGAGCTGGTCCTTTTTCATACCAAATGAGGTAGCTACTCAGAGCTAGTCCTTTTTCAAACTAGATGAGTCTTCCCAGAGCTAGTCCTTTTTCAAACTAGATGAGGCATCTACACAGAGCTAGTCCTTTTTCAAATTAGATGAGGCATCTACCCAGAGCTAGTCCTTTTTCAACCTAGATGAGGCATCTCCACAGAGCTAGTCCTTATTCAAACTAGATGAGCCTTCCCAGAGCTAGTCCTTTTTCAAACTAGATGAGGCATCTACACAGAGCTAGTCCTTTTTCAAACTAGATGAGTCTTCCCAGAGCTAGTCCTTTTTCAAATTAGATGAGGCATCTACACAGAGCTAGTCCTTTTTCAAACTAGATGAGTCTTCCCATAGCTAGTCCTTTTTCAAACTAGATGAGGCATCACAGAGATGGTCCTTTTTCATACCAGATGTGGCATCCACTTAGAGCTAGTCCTTTTTCAAACTAGATGAGTCTTCACAGAGCCAGCCCTTTTTCATGCTGGATGTGGCATCCTGACATTGGAAGGAACCAATCCTCTCACCATGTCATTTCCCTTACATCCGACCTGCTCATTGGAATGGCCAACACTCACATCTAACATGGAAGGAACTTAATCCTTTAGCCATGACATAATGGTTCAGCCCTTACATCTGATCAAGTGGAAACACGTCCCTCTATCACATCAGAATGGCTACTCAGTCCTACACTGAGTGATCCTGGTAACTGACTAGGTGCCTCCATTCCTAGAATGGAAATTTCCCTTACATCTGTCCTACTCGACAGAATGGCCAGCACTCATATCTGACATGGAAGGAACCAATCCTCTCACCATGACAGAATGGCTCAGCCCTTACATCTGACCATGGAAGGAACCAATCCTCTCACCATGTCAGAATGGCTATGTGTCTCATCACTTTCTCTTGGAGGGAACCTTGATCTGGAGAACACCAAGTCTCTCCCTGAAGTACTCAAACTTCAGCCTAGCCAATGGCTTCATCAATACATCGGCTATCTATTCCTTCGTCGCAAAATACTAGAGCTTCACTGCTCCTCTCTGCACCATATCCCTGATATAGTGATACTTGATCTCGATATGCTTCGACTTGTCATGGAACACTGGATTCTCTAACAACTTCACACAACTCTGGTTGTCACAATGTATACAAGTAGCATCCAACTGGAGATCAAATATATCAAACATTACCTTTCGCAGCCATACTACCTCACAACTAGCTGAACAAGCCGCGACATACTCTGCTTCAGCTGTACTCAGTGCCACACAGGATTTCTTCCTGCTAAACCAAGAGATCACACCTGATCCCATACTGAAGCAACATCCTGAAGTACTCTTCCTGTCGATGGCACTGCCTGCCCAATCTGAATCAACATAACCCTCTAGGTTAATCTTTTGATTCGCATCATACTTGAGTTGATACTCAACTATAGCCCTGCATGCTTTGCAACCATCAGGTGAACATGTCTCAATGTGTTCACAGCAAAGCAAATATCTGGTCTCATGTTCGTCAGGTATATCAAGGAACCAATCATCTGACGACACATCGTAGCATCAACTGTCTCTGATGAAGCATCACTCAACAGCTTCAGGTTTGTTGCCTACGGGCTACTCTGCATAGTTCCATGGTGGCCATGAGGGTTGTTCTCTGCTAGATCACTCCAAAAATTTGGTTTAAAGTTGCTGTATTCTCCTAAGTTAGGTCTTTTTTTCCAACCTTCTTAGCCGTGGACTTTACCATGCGATCTTATACTAGTTCTTGTATTTGGCTTGTGGCATGTCCTTAGCTCCATCTTGCTTTCCTTGTGGCCTCTCACTGCTATGTGAAGCTAAGGATTCGTTGCTACTGATTGTGCTCCACAGACGTCGCAGGGTTGGATATTTTTGTGTGTGCACTTCGTAGCTGGTGACAGTGTCTTCGCTAGACTACTCGATACTCTTTTATTTGAAGGTAAATATCTTTGGTTTTCTTTTTAAAAATGAAAGACTCACAGTAATTTTTTTTATAGTTAGGGTTTCAATGGAAATTGAGTTTTCTAATAATGCATAGTATCGTGCTCTCCTTGCGGGAACTCGTGACAGCTCTAGAAATCAGTGACGAAGATAACGCTGGATGGCTTCTAGGACTTTGTGGCTCCAATCCGGTAAGCCCTGGGTTCAAAGGATGGGTTTTTAAGAAGGATTTTACTTCGAGCTCAATCTCATTTTTGCATAAATCTTGTAAATTATGACTCTGTGTAAATTAGGGTTTTTCCTATTCGAATGTTAATGAAGAACATTACTGTCTAAAATATCTTTTGTAAGTAGATAATGTTAATATAAAAACTGTAACTCAGTCGTAGTGTAATTTATAATATTAACTTACTTGTTTAGAAAATACAAGCTAGGTTTTTCCTGAAATGAAACCCTTCTCTAAATAAGTTCTTTAATTTAATATTAATTAGGTTCTGTTACTTATTAATTTGGTTGAATTATTACAGGTGTGTGGTGATAATTTTAACTTACAACTGTAATTATATTGCTTGTTTATAAAAGACATTTGTTTTCAGAACGGACTGTAAGCAGTCTATAGTAGACTAATCATTTATTTATATAATTATCCATGTAAATGGATTGCAACTTAGATGTTTTGATTTATAATAGTTAAATAAATTGGTTAGGGTTTCGAACCTGAAGTTTCTCCTTCATAGGTATAAGCCTGTCTGATAATTATAAAATAGTTTTTACATATGTAAATATTTAGTTTTATATTAGTTATTGTTTATATTTACATTTCTTTTATTTACTAAACTATCACGTAGAATTTATTCAGAGTTCTTGAAAAGATAGAAAATAAACTCTGTAACTCTGTTTACTCTTTATAATTTAAGGAATTTTATTATAAATCCATCTAGTTTATTTAAATATTAGTCTTAGATTTAATTGATATTGTGAGAAGACAAACTAAGTGGTTAGTATCTTGTTTATATACTTAACTGTGTGTAATAACTGTAACTCTATTTGTAGTTCTATTGTTAGTTTCCAACATTTTTACATAGATATGCTCATTAAAATAGCAAACATAAATAACCAGAACACTGTTCTTTTTAATAGTAATTTACAAACTGAATTAAATTACTCTACTATCTACAAAATACAGAACCATATCTATTATTTTCAATCTCATATCATTTTCTTTCATCTACTTAAAATATTCTAACTGTGCTGGAGTACAGCCTGGTTTTCCAGGTGTGGAAAAACACAATCTAGAAATTATTTCCATTCTAACACATTACTTTTCTAAGTCAAATTCATTTCTTCAATCATCTAAAAAGACTACTAAATTCTAACACTTTACAAACTGAATCTTGAACATTCATATATTAGTTAGAATCAGATTTATTTAAATAACACAGTAAAACAAAATAATGTAGAACCTATTTAGGATAGACGACAATAGTGTTAGGAGGCCATTATTCCCTACCAATCTCCTGGAGAGTGCTCAAAAAATTCTTCCTCAAGACCCCCAAGCCTGTTACTGGTCTTCTTGGCTGAGAACTGGTGGAGAATGCAAACAATAGACTAGTCCAATATCTCAATAAAAACACTCTGCTCTCAGCAGTATGATCTTCAGCTTAAAAGTTGCAACTAGATCAATCAGCAGATATCCCCTCAAACACTTTCCAGATTCCCTTCCATTGAATTTCTCTAAAGTACATTCATTCCACCTAAATGATCAGTTCTCTAGAATGAGTAGCCTCAGCTCTCTTCAATGGGAATTTTTATAAAGATTGCCTAGGTCTTTTGGGTCAGTTTTTATTAATTGAGCCACCCACTCTGATTCCACTTTCTTGGGGAATCATGACCCCAAATGTACGTAGTTTGCCACCTGCAACAGTTGGAAGTGGTTTGAGGATGTTGCCACATATCAGTTTGCTATCCACCTAGTATCCTCCACCAATTTGACCAGTAAACACTCTTTTAACAGCTCTCCTAAGCTGTTGTCTCCTCCTTTATTTATTTATAAATAAAATATTCATAATTACATTAAATATCCTTGACTCTGTTGAGTCATCAATTACGACTTAGCATAAAATTTAACATATTGTCCTCAAATAATATCAAATAATATAAAATTGTTTTTGCAAAATTCGGGCATGTGACATGACAAGTCAGCCCCACTAAATTGACTAGGTCGACTTCACCTAGGAATACTCAAAACAATATTATATTATATTCATTAGGGTACTATTGACCTGAATTACAATGGATATTACACCTCATGACTCTATGATGACCAATTACAATAGTAATATCCCGATGAAGGAATAAGACATCTCCCTTGGGGTACATCAGTAAAATACATTTAGAATATTCTTCGAAGTTAAAATATTTCAACACTCCCCCTTAACGGGAAGGGTATTATACTGATAACAACATCATCAACTATAGGATTAATGAGAGAGAGCATCTTCAACAATATCTAGGTAATACATCTATACTCCATTTGAAGTTTTCAATAATCATCGGCAACTGGAATAGTTACTGGAATACCTTCAATATCTTTAGTACTCAAACATCATCTTCTACAGCATCGATTCTTCATCTTTTGTAGCACTCGATCACTTGATCCTTTGTAGAAAAACTTTGATCTTTCTATCCCTTATAGTATCACTTCGATCGTCTTGATCCTTTGTAGAAAAACTTTGATCTTTCTATCCCTTATAGTAACACTTCAATCGTCTTGATCCTTTTTAGCAAGACTTCGATCTTCTCGATCCTTTGTAGTAGCACTTCTATCTTCTAGATCCTTTGCAGTAGCACTTCGATCTTCTCTATCCTTTGCAATAACACTTCGATTTTCTTGATATTTTGTCACAACACTACCTGCAACACACATGATCTCTTTGTAGGATGATCAATCCCTATCACTTTAGGACATAATTCCAATCATGATGCAATCCTCATCATCCTACTCCCCCTTAGCGAGGAGGGTCCATAGCATCAACCAAATTTATCCTCTACAAATGAATGCAAGACCACATCATCTACAATTGAATGTAGATATCGTACGCAAATGAATGCAAGACCTATCATTTGCAACTGAATACAAGACCCATCATAGACCATCCTTAGCCTATTAGAGCTAGTACCACTCCCAAGCAAGTGTTATTTTCTATGGCATCTACAAGTGAATGTACGAACACTCTCCATGCGAGAGTATCATCTACAACTGAATGCAGATCTCACTGTAACTGAATGCATTACCTATCATCTACAACTGAGTGTAGGACTCATCGTAGACCATCCTCATCTTATTAAAACTAGGACCACTCCCAAGCGAGTGTTATTTCCACGGAATCTACAAGTGAATGTAGGAACACTCTCCATGGGAGAGTATCATCTGCAACTGAATGCAGGACCTATAGTCTGCAACTGAGTGCAGGACTTGTCTTAGACCATCCTTAGCTTGTTAAATTTAGGACCAATCCCAAGTGAGTGTTATTTTTTATGGAATCTACAAGTGAATGTAGTAACATCGGCATATACAAGCGCACTTTGCCTCTTATGTACTAGAACATTAATGCCATCCCATAATCAATGAAAATCTCATCATCACTCCCCCTTTCCAGGGAGGTTCGTATCATCAACATGTTCCCTCTTTTCAAGGAGGGTTTTTATCATCATCGTTCCTTCTTACAAGGAAGGTTTGTAACATCAACATCATTGTTTCTCCTTACGAGGAAAGTCTTTTCGGACTACACCAAGATTTTCACATAAGTATTCAAACTTTACTCAAGATAGAGGCTTGGCCAGCACATTAGGAACTTGCTCATCGGTACTCACATACTGGATTTTTATAGCCGCCTTATGTACCATATCCCTTATATAAAAATATCAAATTTCTATGTTCTTTGATTTATCATGGAACACACGATTCCCTGTCATCTTTATACAACTTTGGTTGTCACATAGAATCACTATGGTATACAACTCCATGTCAACTAGACCTGACATCAGCTTCCAAAGTCATATGGATTGACAACTAGTGGAGCTAGCTGCTATGTACTCTGCTTCATCCATGCTGAGAGAGACACTAGATTATTTCTTACTAAATAATGAGATCATGGCGGATCCCAGACAATAACATCCACCTGAGGTGCTCTTTATATCTATGGCACTTCCTTCCCAATCTGAATCCATATATCCATAAAATATGTAGTCACGGTACCTATCATAGTATAGTCCAAAGTCTATCATACCTTTTAGGTACCTCATCACATGATTTGTAGCTATCAGGTGAACACGTCTAGGTTTAACTAGATACTGACTCAAGGTGTTCATAGAAAAGCATATATCTAGCCTAGAATTCATTAGATACATTAACAACCCAATAATCTATCTATATTGAGTCACATCACTAACTTTGATGATTTATCAGATAACAACTTCAGGTTGGTATCTATGGGTGTTGCCATGGATTTACAATCCAACATATCAAATATTTTTAAGATTTCCACTACATAATTTCTCTGGTTCATATGTATTCTTTCTGGGCTCTGCCACACTTCCATCCCAAGAAAATAATGCTTCAATCCATTATCTTTCATCTTGAATTCTTCAGCTAGATTCTTCTTGCTTTATGCAATATGTTTCTTATTTCCTGTCAAAAATAGGTCATCCACATATAGTAATAATATGACAGGTTCATCATCCATAACCTTCAGGTAAAGGTTAGGATAAAATTTACTTTTGGTAAAGCCCAATCTTGTCAAGAAGCTATCTATTCTTCCATACCAATCTCTAGGAGCTTGCTTCAGTCCATATAGATCCTTCTTCAACTTACATACATGAGTCATTTTGTCTTTGACTTCAAATCCTTATAATTGTTCGATGTATGCTTCTTCCTCAATCACACCATTCATGAAGGATATGTTTACATCCATCTATTGTAGATTCCACTTCATGATGGAAGCAAGTGCCATGATGGTTCTGATGGAAGTGTACCTCGCTACTGGCGCAAATGTCTCTTCATAGTCAATTCCCTCTTTTCGAGAGAATCCTCTAGCCACAAATATTTCCTTTTATTTGTTATAGTTGATTTTACCACACTTGGTAGATCACACTTTTATGGAATTCCATGTCCCTCTGCAGATTCTTTGGACCCCCCTTTCTCAAGTTATACTTTGATGTCCCAAGAAAATCCCTAAAAAACAACCTGTTTATGGATGTATGCGACTTTTAAGCTGATACCTATGTGTAAATGTAGCTTTATCCACTGTAGCCCGTGTACATTGATAAACCTGCATAAAAAAAGTTTTGGAGTGTTCCTCAATGAGTCCTAAATAACTTGACTCTTGGTCTTCCATATGCCTAGAAACTCTTCGACTCGACCCTCCATTATCCATTGGAGGGCTATATATTGAGCCTCTTGGATGCATTAAAGGAGGAGAATTTTGGAGAGCAAGGAAACTATAGTTCATTGTTGCCTCATTTGCTTATGCTTAAGTCTGCATCCCTTTGTCCTTTTGAGCACACATTGCTGCTCTTCTCAAGCTTTTCATTTCTTTGTAATATTTCCATTGAGATGGAGGATTGAATTGGTAGAGGCCCAGGTGGGGGACTCATTTTCTTTGTTTCGACAAGGTGCCGACAGAGTTTGTCACTATTCTCTATGTTTATTTTTAATAGAAATATCCATTTCTCATCCATTACATGTGTATGACTATGAATATTTTATCCATGGATGTAGTTATATTTTCTTATACATTATGGTTTTATATATGCTAGAGTAGGCCTAACAATTTGATATATAGCATGCTTTCCCTATTTACTACTGTTGAGAGTGAATTATAAATACAAGCATGTTGGAAAAGCTCAACAAGGATCTACATCAACTGTCTGGAATAAGGTACGCTTCATATCCCTTAGTGTTAGAAGCATTTGTTTCTCTTGCATATTGAAATGGATTGATTTCTGGTGTCATTCAGTTTGTTGTGTTCTACCCCAAGCCATAGGAAATTTCTCTCTGTAACAGAATTGGCGACTCCATTGGGGAGGTTCTTTCTTTTTCTTTGGGGTTTGGATGCACAATGTGCTTGACTTGCTCTCTGTTTCTCCTAGTTTCCATGTCACATTTTGTATTATGTCCATCCATTGACAGTACCCTAGAGTTGTTTGACCTTGGCTTTCTTTTACCACCTTATTCTCTGTATACGTGGGTCAGAGACTATACAGTCATGTATATACGCAGAAAGTACTCTGCCTAGTTGTGTATGCACGTTGTTGTTCTTTGAACAGTCACGTACATCCTCCCTTTTGGTTGAGTTCTTATTGTGAGAATTTTTTGGATGGGTTGTGAGTGTGGCTCAATACTTTCTGTTGACTATTCCTTTTGTGAACAAAAACCCCTTTATGTTAATTTTCTTTCTTTGAAAATTTTCCTAGTTGATTTATCTCCTTTTTTTGTTTTTCCATTAGTGCATTAGAATTTCAGTCTCGGTGTCTTACTTGGATTTTATTTTCTACTTGTTGTAGAGACTAAGAGATTTAATGACTTTTATTGCATTTTCAAAATAATTATATAATTGCATTCTTACTTGCATCTCACATATGGATTTAAGGACATATTTGCATTGGGTTGCTTGTATGAGAGTTGTATTTAGGATTTCATATAGGAAGGATTACATTAGCATTTGGAAAGGAATGAAAATATAAGAATCTCATGTAGTGGCATAAATCATTTTCTCATTTAAAGACAAAATTTCACTTGTCATTGTTTGTTAGGTGTGCATATTTACTTTCATTGCTAAGTCATAAAATCATTGGTTGCACGGTCATTTCCTTTAAGTAATCACAACCTCTAAAAACAACGCTTAATTTAAAATGAATTACACATTTTTATTTGATAGGGTACATCAATAAGCTTAGGTTTTAGAGTCTTGGAATAGATTTTTGGGAGTAAATTTATCCAATACTACTAAACAAAATAAGTAGGTGTCTGTCCAGGTGAGAGAGTGAAATCGTTGTTATAATTAGTGTTCTCAGGAGTCTCCTCTTACATAGGAGATAAGCACAAGGAAACGTACACATTTGTGGTGGGGATAGCTCCTTTCCACTCTCTGTGCAGTGCTAGATATACTGCCAAGATCTTATTCGTATCTGGGGATTTTGAGGTACCTTTGGTGATTTCGAGCTTCGGGCTTTGTTACCCTTCCCATATGGTAGATCCCTCCTATGATTGTCTTCCTGAGCATTGATTATATGGGGGTGACTTGAGTTTCCTTACCTAGATATCGCAAAGGGTACTTGTAGAGGTTATTTTGTGAGTGTCCTAGCTAGGTAGGAGTCAAACAACACAGTCTCTTTACACGTTGACGCTAAGTGCCACTATAATTGGTTACACACCTCCACTTTTAGTGTATGGGAGTTTCAGGCCTCTTCTAGGTGAGACATACCTGCTACATTCAGGATCTCATTTCTCCTCCCTCTTGGCTTGCTTGCACTTGGATTAGATTTTCTTAGTGGTGTTCTCTTTGTGCACTATTTAAATTTAGGGATTGTAGTTACTTGAGTATATTTATGCTATCTTGAGTTTAGGTCCTTTTATGTTCAACATGACTAATATCACTACTAGTATCATGTCACCCATTCTAGGTCTAGGTGTGGACCTCGGTGTTGGACTGGGGGGCACACATTCCCTGACCTTGATCGTTGATTTGGGAGTGGTCATATTCCACCCTATACTCCATTTTTGGAGGATTTTCACTCCCTTTGCCCAGTATTAACACCAGTGTTTGTTCTCATGGGGGTGGTAGTGGATACGTGAACATTGGATCTCCACCTTAAATTCCTTCTTATGTCCCATCATCCACCGCATTGTTTCCTTTGAATGTAGTTGTCATGATCAATCCTCCTTGTATCCTATAGTTTGGACTCTTTACTAATTTTTCCAGCTGTTTTGGACTAATACTATTGTCATATAGGGTCTATTTTTTGTACACTCTCTCTTAGTCTTTGACTCGTTCGTGCCCATGACAGGTATTATTTCAAACTTCCATATAGGATAGGATAACATTTCCGCTTTGCATTATGCATTTTTCTATGACCATGTTGCCTTAAACTATAGGTATAAACCCACTTTGTAATGTTGCGAAAACTCACACTATTATTAGAAGTAGAATTACGTAAGTGGTATATCCTTCCTATTCATGGGTTCCCTAGTTAGATCTCGCTTTGTAATTTGGTACCCACATCAAGATTATTCATTTAGGTATGGGAGTCTTTTTATAGTCATGCCATGTATTTGAGCGAGAACCTAATATCTCTCTTGAACTTTATGCTGGCCATCTCCCATAGGGAATCTCTTTTATATCAAGTTGTTATTGCATTTAATGTGTTTTCCTTGCCTTATTGAGCTTTATGTCGGCTCCCCGCTTCAGAGTTATAAGCCATATATCCCGATCTTGTCTCATTCCTAGAAAATTAGAGCCTTTAATATATCCTCTACAACTTGATCATCCCTTATAAGGAGGAGACCTTCCCCCAAGTGTCTTTATCTTGCACATGCTTCCTTGAATTGAGAATAGGTATGTTCCACTGCATGGAACTATCTTGCTTTCCTGTGACACTCATCTCCTCCTAGCTATGTACTATAAACACTATTATTCTTTTTCAAGCTTTCTAATCTGAAAAAAAAGTCAAAAAAATTAAAAAAACATAAAAATTCAGACAGTAAATGATATTACTTTTGGTAGCTGTCAAGTTGTGTCACATTCGAATAGAGAACTATATATCACATCCATTGGTTGGGTTATTAGTATGACTTTAGGAGTTGTACTCATTTTTCTAAGTTTTATCCATCGAGTGGTTATGCTTCCAGTCCCTATGGAGCCTCTGTCGATGCCTCCTGTGTCGCAGATTTGTCCCAGTTTGCATGTTGATTCTATGTTTCCTATTCAGTCACCATTTTTTATGCTATTTTTTGAAGGAATTTTTATCCAGAGTAGGCCATTCCTCAGTTATATTATCTTTTCATGTCGATCATTCCCGATATAGCTACTGGTTCATGCACATCTTGTTCATCCGAGTTCTTCCAAATCATCCATCATTGTTGAGAACCTCATGTTTGTTGATGGGGGATTCCTCAATTCCCTCCTTCCAACAGATTCCATTCCATCGACTTCAGATCATTTATTATCGAATAGGAGTCTATAGTCCATTGAGTTCCTAGAGACTTACACTCATCAGTGGTAGGTTCTCTCACCATTGACAGTTTTGGGAATACATCAATATACCCTGATCAATGGATTCTTTCAAGTGTTCTACCTCAACACATCTATTCGCACTTGTTAGATTTCTCTTTGTACCTTGATTCCCATTATCATTACTGGTGGGATATCTCGCGTCTGTTAATGGTATACATCAATGACCAGTAATCAAACAATGGACCATCATGTTCGACCTTGACATATTTATTCACATGATGGGACATGTACTCGTAGTGGTTTGCGTAGAAGACCTTCAAGCTTGGTGGCATTTCACATATGCTACCTCTTTGATCGTGCCAGTATTTATGAGATGTCAACTCTCATGACCAAATTCCAGTATATTATTAGATATCTTCATCCATTATAGAGATATTTTTCACTATATATTATACATGGCGATGACCACATGTGGCATATGTCTATTATGCCTATTCATGGCCATTGTACTCTTATGCATTTGAGACTGGTGCATGTATATTTGCAGTCACGTGATGAGATTTAACATTGTATTGTATTGTTGAGTGGATGGTTCTTCCACCCAATTCTTCATTACTCCACTTCTGGGATGGATATAATGTATTTCGACCATCATGTTACCCCTCTGACCTCACACATTAGGGGGCATATGTTACAGCTTATTTTACCACACTTGGGGATCACACTTTTATGTCCTTCCATGTCCCTCTGCAGAATCTTTGGACCCCCCTAACTCAAGTTATACTTTGATGTCCCAAGAAAATCCCTAATAAACACTTTTTTATGGTTGTACACGACTTTTAAGTTGATACTTGTGTGGACATGTATCTTGCTCCACTGTAGCCCGCGTACATCAGGAAATGTGCATAAAAACAAAACAAATTGGATTTTTTCTCAATGAGTCCTGAATAAATTGACTCTTGGCCTTCCATATTCCTAGAAATGCTTTGAATCGACCCTGCATTGTCCATTGGAGGGATATATATTGAGCCTATTGGATGCATTGAAGGAGGATAATTTTGGAGAGCAAGGAAACTATATTTCATTGTTGCCTCATTTGCTTATGCTTTACTCTACATCCCTTTGTCCTTTTCAACACACATTGCTGCTCTTCCCAAGATTTCCATTGCTTTATAAGATTTCCATTAAGATGGAGGATTGAAGTGGTGGAGGACTCAGTTTCTCCATTTAAACAAGGTGCCGGCAGAGTTTGTCACTATTCTCTCCATTTATTTTTAATAGAAATACCCATTTCTTGTCAATTACATGTGTATTACTATGAATATTTTATCCATGGATGTAGTTATAGTTTCTTATATAAGATAGTTTTATATATTCTAGAGTATGCCTAACACTTTGATATATAACATGCTTGTCTTGTTTACTATTTTTGAGAGTGAATTATAAATACAAGCGTTTTGGAAAATCTCAACGGGGATCTACATCAACCATCTGGAATAAGGTATGCTTCATATCTCTTAGTGTTAGGAGAATTTGTTTCTCTTGCATATTCAAATGGATTAATTTTTGGTGTCATTCACTCCGTTGTGGTCTACCCCAATCCATAGGAAGTTTCTCTCTATAACAATATTTTTCAATACTTCCATCAGTTGCATGTTTTATCTTGTAGATCCACTTGGAATATACCACACTCTTGTTTTCTGGTTTGGGTACTATATCCCAAACATCATTCTTCATTATTGACTAGTATTCTTCCATCATTTCTTCTACCCATTCTTTATTTTGTACGAATTCCTCATAACTGGTGGGTTCTTGATCTACAATATCACACATCAAAGCTACATACTTGGAGAATGGATTTGATCTCTTGATTTTTCTTGTGGAGCCTTCTGGAGCTCCATACTTATCTTCTTCTTGTATGATTTACCTTACGTAAGTAGGTTTTCTCTTTCGAGATATATCCATAGTAGGGATTTCCTCAGATTATAGCATATCATGATATTCTTATGCTAATATTTCAGGAGGGGGTTCAACTTCTACCTTTTTGGGAGATACATCCTCTTCATGTACTTCTTCAAGATGACACCTTCTAGATTTATTAAGAGATATTTATTCGTCAAATGTCACATCCCTACTAATATATATATGATGGAGTCCTGAAATGTATATCCTGAAGGCTTTGGAGAGTTCACAGTGTCCAACAAATATTCCCTTCTTTCTGGAAGGATCCAACTTGGATCTCTTTTCTTTTGGAATGTGAACATGTAATGGACAACCAAATATCTTGAGATAGATCAATTCAATTTTCTTTCCTGTAAACATTTCTTCAGGAGTCTTGAATCTAAGAGAACTATGAGATAATCTATTTTTCACATACACAACTATTCATGTTGCTTCATCCCATAGATGCATGGGAAGGTCTTGATCATGAATAATTGTCTTCACTACTTCCATAATGTTTCTATTCTTTCTTTCCACAACACCATTCTGTTGGGTATTGTAGGGAGTGGTTAGTTCCCTCTTGATTCCAGCTTCTTGGCATAAGGCTTCAAATTCTTTTGAAGTTTATTCTCCACCATTATCTCTTATGAGTGTCTTGATTATTCTTTCTGAATGGTTATCTATCAAGGATTTGAATTCCTTAAACGCTTCACTCTTTGTATTCAAGAAGTATATCCATGTATTTCTTGAATAGTCATCAATAAATGTAACATAATATTCATATTCACTTAAATATGTGGACGAATTAATTCCACCATACCTTTAGTATTTGTTTCACTCTTCGGAAATGGATTCTTGATGTTATCCTTCTATGCCATAGTTCACTTGAGCTAGTGATCTCATGGACAAGGGTTATTTTTGGATGTCCCTTGAGTTTGTACAATCTTCCTTCTTCTTCACCAATGACCAAAGCATCTTCAATCGTCTTTCCTTTGGTCTGGATGAGTACTTGTCCATCTATAAAAGAAAATCTATATCCTTTCGTATATAATGTTGAGATCAAAAGTAAGTTCTTTTTCAAACCTGGTACATATAGTAATTCCTTCATATTCATGGAGGTTCCAGAGTCAATCTTGTAGCTTGATTCACCAATGCCTTTGATGGGATATAGATAGTCATCTCATAATGATAATTTCTGAAGAGAGTTATTCTCTTTAAGTCTTGACAGAGTTTGATTCTTTCCTATCATGTTCTTTGAAGCACCACTATCAATAAGCCATGTATCTTCTCCAGGTATTACATACCCAGAGAGCGTAGAGAATAATACATATTATTCTACATCTTCTTATTTTTCTTGTATCTTTCGAGGTCTTTCTTCTGCTTCTTCATCTTCATCTTCAGCTAGATGAGCATGATGTATTTTTTTGTTATTCTTATTCAATATATACTCTCTGGAAAGGTGTCCTATCTTATGACTATCCTTGTGACTATCCTTCTTGAAGTTTGTTTGTCTTCTTCTTCTCATATGGGTGGCTAGAGCTTGATCATCTTCTTTAAGTAGAGATTCTCTGTTAGCTACTCTAGCTTCCTTTTGGATGCAATCTTCTCATACAATGTCAAACTTCATACTTTCTTTTCTGATACACATAGTCTTTATGAATGAATCATGAAGTCTATTGAGACCATTTAGAGCAGTCATAAATATTTCATCTTCATCAAGGGAGTTTCCAATGGCATGTAGTTGTTCCTTGAATTGGGAGACCCCTGTGAAGTAATCTTGAATAGATTCACCTTTACTCATCTTGGTACCCTTTAATTGAGCTCTCAAATTCATATTTATGCTGATGTTCTTTCCCTCATACATTTTAGAAATGGAATAATACATTTTATTTGGTGTCTCTTTAGATGACACTTAAGGGATCAAGTGATATTTGATAGAATTAACAATGATCCTCATTGCCTTGATTAGGTCCTTCTAGTGCTTCTCCTTAGCTTCATCTTATTTCGGTTCTGCAAATTCATCTTTGATGTATTTTTCAAGATCATTCTCTCTAATAATGAGACCAATCCTATACTTCCATGGTCAGATGTTTTCTATGCATTCCAGCTTGTTCTCAAGCTTAGTGCTTAGGGTCATCTTATCCAAGAGGTCAGTAAAAATTAAAATTTCTCAAAATGAAACGATAATCTTACCAGGATATGTGACTGAATAAGGATATTTGGTTGGTCCACCTGGTTTCTGGAGATTCCAAAGATTCATCCCTCAAAACTTTCTTGTGAGATTTCAGTTTATGTAGATTTATGGTTATGGTTTTACGCACTTTTTGACTTCAGGGCCAAACTAGGATTTGGATCTCCCAAAGATTCACCCAATCAAAAAATTAGATCTAGGTCTCAATATATGTGCTCTAGGGAGGCACGAATTTCTATCCAAGAAGATCTTCAAAATCCCTAATTTTGCAGAAACCCTAATTTCTTGTCAGAGGGAGAGGAGAGAGAATTTCACCTTGTGAAAGAAGCTCTATTCAGGATAGCTCTGATACTATGTTAATATTTCATATTCTTAGCTAGATATCATTAGTGTTTAATTCAAATTCACAATATTAGCATATGTAAAATCGCTGAAAGAAACACAAGCACAAGATATACATAGATTTATCCTGGGAAACCCTCAAGGGGAAGAAAACCCATCAAAACTTTCTCTATATAGATTTATTTAATAAAAACACAAAACATGTGATCCTCATCCTTCCTGGTATGTCTCTCTCTCTTTCTCTTATATGCTCTATACACAAGTGAGTGAGTGTGTTCAAATAAGGAGCATAAGTCCTCTATTTATACTCTTTCTGTCACTTGACTTTTAACCTAACAAGTTGGCCCCACTAAATTGGTTGGGCTGATTTCACCTAGGAATACTCAAAAAAATATTATATTATATTCATTAGGGTACTACTAACCGGACTTTCAATGGAGGTTATACCTCATGACTCTATGATGACCAAATACAATAGTAACATCCCGATGGAGGAATAATGCATCTCCCTTGGGGTACATTTAGAATATTATTTGAAGTTACAATATTTCAACATGTTTGTCTGTGTCAGTCACAACCAATATGAAATATTAAGTTTTTATAAGTCACAATTACACCCAAACTTTGATATTAACCATTTTTTTCCTTTTGTCCATGTCAAATGTGTTGAATGGGTTCCATTTTTTTTCTTTTCTACAACAAAACAATTGAAAATTAATATGTAATCTTAAATTAATTAATCATATATACACAATAGAAAAAATTAATTATTACATACATTTGAAGGATGTTGTTATTGGGATGGATCCTCCTATAATGCAATTAAGTCCATTTGATTGACCATCTCCTTGTACAATGTTTTGGACATCCCTGCTAGAATATTTTGAATATCACCTCATTCAAGGATTTGAGATTTTCATAATATTCCCAAAAATTGAAATGACATTAACTATTTGTTCTATTGATATGAAAAATAAATGTAGAAAAATTAATATTAAGAAAGGAATGCTTCATAGTAGTATATACATATTTTAGAAAAGCATGTTTAGGAATATTACATTTTGAATGATTTTTTGTTGTTGTTGTTATATATTTTTTTCTATTGCAAGTATGATAGGTCGTATTGACCATTACTCTGGAAATGATTCATGTAGTTTAGATATAACCTAATTCTTAGAGTCATTGGATTGATTGTTGTATTGTAAGAGGAAAGTATTTCTATACGTTGTTTCCACTATATCCCTCGTAGTTTTATAATATTAAAAATCCCCATTACATTAACATCCAACACCAATCTAGATGAACTAAGGACTATTTCATCATCATTTACATATTCCATAATTTTTTTCTACGTATGATGGCATTTCCTTCAGTCGATGTTTGTCTCTACACAAACATTCATGATATGTGAAACATATTGTTTGAAACCTATTAATGAATATTCTTGGTACATTATTACTGAAAATTGAAAACAAAAATTCATATTGAATACTTTTTTATTCACCTGTTGGCTTATAGTTTATTCAGACCAAAGTTTCAACTTATGTGACCAAAAAAACCACACAAGTGTCGAGATTTTCAATACCTTGCAAATAGAGTAAGGTTTAACCCGTTACATGCATAATAAATTACATAGAGACCTGAATTAGGGATGCACATGATAGGATGGGTTCTTTGATATCAACATAAAAGACGTTTTCCCTTATCCATACATGTAAATCATTACCAAGCTAACATTCATCTTCTAACCTTACTAAGAATTTAACATACATTCTTTCATCAAG
The DNA here is from genome assembly GCA_001517045.1 of Pseudotsuga menziesii. Taxonomy (NCBI): domain Eukaryota; kingdom Viridiplantae; phylum Streptophyta; class Pinopsida; order Pinales; family Pinaceae; genus Pseudotsuga; species Pseudotsuga menziesii. The sequence continues at coordinate 8,819 of LPNX010902273.1, read as the reverse complement.
AAACTATGCAAGGAAAATCAGAGAGAACATTTGCATTATATACTCGTAAAAACTAGATACAATCCATGACTACAAACTCATCTCAGTCGATCAGTGGTAATCATTCATACATCACTCATAGAAAAATACATCACAAGCTAGGTCATTTTCAATTTCGGCCTTGTTCATACATAAACTCATCAAAAGTAACATAACTATATGTAATCTATACACAATCTCATCTAACCCAATAGAACAACAATAATTTAACCCAACCCTTCACAAAATATATGCCTTTGTATAGGATCAGGTTCTAAAACTGTGAACAATTGGTGGCATGCAGTCTCTACCTGAACCCGCCCTGTAGGGTCTAACTGAAATCAACTGCAACAACTTCTAACTATCTTATCTTGGTGCATATCTTCTTCCAATAGATCAAAAACTTGGGCCCCAAGAGGCCTCCAACAATATAATGTGTCTCATCCTGATTCATGCAAATTAAGACTCTAAGGATGCCACCTAGGGCTGGAACGTGCGTAGGTTGCTGAAAAACTCTTGGAAGCTGGTTCAAATGGGATTGAACTGATTTGTGATATTAATGAGTTGGCTAGTGAGTGAACCCAGATCTTCCTTTATTCTCTTTCTCTCTTTTGGTTTCACTTTCACTACAAGGGGGATGAACTTAATAGCCTTATTGTGGAGTTTTGTAAGGATATCAAAATGTTTTTGTACCTTTTATTACACCTTGGGAACAATCTTCACAACCATCTGCTGCTCTTCTATGCTCGTTGTGATTTGCTTGGTCAGGGTAGGAATTTTTGTCATGGCCTAATTATTTTAAAAAAGAGGTAGGTATAACAATATTTTCTTCTTTGCATAGATCTTCTCCTCACAATCATATATTTGTTTGTCCACCTATTGCAACTCTATCACATCCTACAAGTGTTTCTAGGTATTGAAACGTTAATCGACGACCCCTCCCAAAATCACTACTCCTTGCTTGGTTTGGTACATAGACTGCACTGCTTCTTAAATATTCCTATTTAGCTCTATCTCCTCCAAGGATTGTTATAACTTGATCTACGAATAGATTTTTGTCACTTCCTTTTGAAGTGCATCAGCTATGTCTATGATTTGGTTTACTTTTTGAACATCAAGCAGTTGGTTGTTAGTCAAAGAGTTTGCAACTAGAAGCATAATATACACCTTGTCCACCTCTGCTTCTAGCTGGTCTCATACATGTACCACCTCTCTATGCATCTACTTGATCTCGGCATAGTAGTGGGTTAGTCAAACATGTTGCTAACCCATATCGGAAAATATATCTATCATGTAATAATGAAATTCCTCTATCGGGGGTCATATGCAAGTTTAGTTCATTATATGATAGAGCTTGGGCGTCTGAGGTCATGGGGGGATGAATCACATTTATTAGTACCAAAGGGTCCAACTTCATATTCATGTGAAATGCCTCTTCCACCTGCTTCTGCATCTCATGTTTTGGAATGGTACCAACTGCTTCAGAAGTTTGTGCCATTGTTTTTCTTGGTGAAATATTTAGTACCATACTCAACTCCTAGAGTTTTTCCTTTCCATTCTCAACTCTTGGATTTGTTCCTTGCTATCCTTCTAAATAATCTGCACAACCTTTAGGTTCTACCATAGTTGTTGGACGATATTAGGGATTGTCACAATGCTGGCCTCCACTTGATTCCTACATGGGATACTATGTTCTTATATCTACTAGACTGGAACCTCTGTGTGCTTCAACACATTCTCCTCTTCTTATTTGATCTCAGTGTTAGCTATGTAGAAATGTTTCTCCTTACCGAAGTAGGCGACTTTGTTCTGGGAGTTCCTATTAGTGATATTTTTTCCTCTACTTCCTTCTCCTCATCCAGGTCCTAATCCGGTAGTGGAAAAGGAGATTTACTTTACCTCTTCTTTGGATCCTTACCCTACTATGAGGTTATCTACTCGTTCTTACACTTCTCTTTTAAGAAGTGTGATTGTTGTTGGCCCTAGGGAAAGATAGGAATAATTCAGTTAGAATTCTACCCCCAAGTGGATAAAGAGTTTGGTTGTAGGGAGAAGAAGTTGCGATAGAAGTAGATGAAGGCGAAGGAGAAGTTGTGACAAAAACAAATGTGGAAGGAGGAACAAGGTAGAAGAAGCATCTACAGAGAAAGCTACAATGGAGGAAGATAGAAGCATATAAGAGAGAAAGAGCTAAGACATAAGAAGTAGTCGTAGAGGAAAGCTATGATAGGAGAATAGTTCGTGAAAGAAGAGAAGCCACAACATAAGAGAGTCCATGATAGAAGGAAAGGATGTGATGAGACCAACTGCAATGAAAGGAACCATGCTAGAGAAGGCATGCAACGACACAATGGCTAGAAAGGACAACTTGAAGAGATCATGGGTACGAATTCAGCTAGAGCCACACGTGTTGTAAGGAATAAAAGCATCTTTGTATTTTGGGCCAATAGTTCCTATTGACAAGTGTTACTAGAATAGGAATAACAGCTTGTTGGATAACTGAATGAAGTAGGTTGATAGTAACATGTAAGAGCCTATAAGAAGGAAGAACGCAAGAGGTGTAGTAGTTTCTTACCTAATTTCCTATTCAGTTCACTTACAAATTCAGTTAGTTGTTTTTTGTATGTAAGAAGAGTCGAATAGTATGCAATAGAGTGCACATAAGTATATAGAGGAGTAGTTGATCCAGGATGTGTTCGGATCAACAGTAGAGTCAAGTAGTATAATATCGAAGGACAAACGAATAAAGAGCATGAGAGGAGAGTGAGTTCTATATAGAAAAGAGAAGAAGATATAGAACAAAGTCTGTAACTGAGTGCACAGACAAAAGGTTCCATATATTCCTCATGCCAAATGAAGAGTGCCTTTGTGGTTTTTTTCGGATGGGTTTCCACGTTAAAGACTGTGTTATTGAGTAGATGATGAATGTGTTTGTATCACGTGTGTACATGAATGTATATGATGAATGTGTTTTCGTTGCAAGAATGTATATTGTGATTAAGTTTTTATATATTTGACTATGAATGAGTTCTCTTATGCATGAGTCGCACTATTGATAGATAACCTGTGTGTTAATCATATATTGATGTTATATTCTTTGTGATGAATAAATTAAGTAGTGTCTAATCTACACATAGTAAGGTTAAGCAATACACCCACCGAATTCATTTGAGCTAGTTGGTAAGGTGACAAGGGAGAAGAAATCCACACCCAACTATGGAAAACTAGTTCTAATAGTTACCGATAAGGGATATCTCAAGTGAGACTTCATCTACGTCGTAGGTGCTTTCGGCTAAGCCTTGCTCTGTCGGGCCGATATCTTGGGATTTTTTGCATCTGACTGAAGGCTTGAACCTAGGTCGAAGGGAGAAACACCAACTATAATGTCCCCGGTTTTGACCCCATTTGCATGATGTATATATTGTAATTAATCGTGGTGAGGAGCTCAAGGCAAAAGCCCCACCATCGATTTTGTTGTGTATGTTTCGGCAATGGGGATAATTGCCGATGGTATGCTGTGCTATAAGGCACATTATAATTCGGCATCATGTAAACATGCACATCAATTAAAATAAACCACAACCAGCTACAGCAGTGCAACGTTGAATGAAAAGGGCATGGTTCCAAAAGATAAGGGGTGGGGGATGTCAAACCTTGGTTTATGGGGAAAAAACCCATGTTTTGTCACCTTGTTGATTTTCCATCTTCCCTTGTCAACCTCTTTAATGTTTTGTTGGGCAGTTGAGGAGTAATGGTTGCTAGTGGTTGAGGCAGTTAATGCCTTTGGGAGTGGGGTGGCAGGACTGTCAGTCCTTTGCCCACTTGCCCACTCCACCCACGTTTGCCATTCTTCTCCCTCACGCACTCTTCCCTGGTCAGTTCACTCTACCACGATTTTGGTTTGTTTTTCCTCACGCAGGGGTTTTGGGGTGTTTTCCTGGTCTCACACAGATTTTTCTTCCTCTCTCCACGAGTTGCTGAGCACCCACGACTTGCAATTCGCGTCCTCCCGACTGCTATGCATTCTCACGCAGAGAATTTCCCTCTCGTTTCTCATTTTCGCGCACAAGAATTTCCTGGGTTTTACCCACGTTGTTTTCCTCTGCGAATTGGTGAATGGAGTGGCTGAATCCTTTTCCCATGGGTCGAATTGTGAGTTCTACGTTGATTATTACCCACGCCCAGGCTGGGAGTCTGTAAATTTGTTTCTAGCGTGGTCTGTGTGAGTCTTCCCGTGGCTCAGTTGCCTTGGACGAACTGTTGATTTCACCCACGATTTGGGGTGTTGTTGGTTTCGCCCATGTTTTGCGGGCTGGGGTGCTCAAATTCGTTTTGGGGCCACTGTGGATTCCCAATATGTCGGCTGAGTTTCCCTGTTTTGGACTGTGCATAGTTTCCATCGTTTTCATTGTGAAATTGGGCTGTTGTTGCTGAGTTGTTTTGGCCACGATAGGGCCAAGAACAACTCCGTGTTTCCCGGTGGGCTTGAGCCATCCTCATCTTCTGTTTGGGATTATCCCTGGTTGCCTTTGTTTCTTCACAGGAGCTGTGAAGAGATGTTGCTGCGTGTGTGCAGTGGTTGGCCTTTGGGGCTGCGTTGGCTTGGCTGATTTGTGGATAGCCTGATAAACCCAATGGTGCTTGCCTACTGTTTTGTACCCCTTGGCTATGTATAAGCCTGCAATTGACCCTTATTCTGGAGGAATCATGCCCAGCTCGGGGGTGGCAGTGTTGCTGAGAGATTGATGAGCAAGCTGGCCTACGGTTGGGTGGAACGTTGCAGCGACGTAGCTGGTTGCCGGTGAATTCTTCATCGAAAGATAAGTGCTATTGTTACTTCACCTCTGCAATTTATATACTGTATTATGTGAAATCATGAACATGCTCAATGGTGGAAATGTGTTTGTGTTGCTTTCGTTGTATGATTGAAGAGTTTTGCATCTGTGTAAGCTTTTAATTTTTAATTTCAGCATTTGTTTCCTGTCAATGTTCATGGGGCAGTTTACCCGGTCGTCTTTGATGGGTTGGTCGCGTCCTCTTCGCCGGTATAAGGGATGGGGACGTGACAGAGTGGTATCAGAGCTCTGAGTTGTAGCAGTGGGACTCTATGGGCCAAGAAGAACCAACTGACAAAGGTGCATCTTCTTCTGCCCAGCTGAACCAGTGGAAGACTGTAAAAATGTAAAATTTTGTTTAAGTGTTGAACGGTCGGACCACTGGAGGAAGTGGAATTCCGTTGTTGCAGAAGGATTGGAGAAGTGGACTTTCAATGTTGCAGATGGGGGGGTGAAGTCCCTCGTCCGCAGTTGCGGAAGGGTTCGCAAAGTGGAACTTTCGCTGTTTCGGGCGGCAAAGCGTTCCCGCAGCCGATCGTAAAGACCTCCGATCGCCGACATGTTAAGGGGAAAAAGCCACGAAAATGGTCTAAGTATCGGACAAATCGGAAAGGAAAGTGGCCCGACATCCGATGTTGCGAAAGCCGTCCGATCGCCGACGCCACGAAAAGGTTAAAAGTTGTCTAAGTGTGGGAAATCGGAAGCGGGATTGATCTCCTGTCCGCTGTTGCGGAAGGGTTCGTGAAGTGAACTTCCGTTGTTACGGAAGGGTTCGTGAAGTGAACTTCCGCTGTTATGAAAGGATTGGTAAAGTCTTCCATCCGCCGTTGCGGACGGAGAAGCAATCCTGCATCCGATGCGAGAGTCATCCGATTGTCGACGAAGAAGAAATTTTGGAAAATCAAAAATTTGGCTAAATGTTGGAGAAATCGGAAGGGAGAGTTGTCCGACGTCCAATGTTCCGAGAGTTAGCCGACGTCCGATGTTTCGAGAGTCCGCCGACATCTGACGTAAGTGCAAATCGGAAGGGCTAGCAAAGTGGGTGTTCACCGTTGCGAGCGAACTGATGAAGTTTTCCGTCCGCCGTTGCGGAAGCCCAAACGGTTAAGTCTTCCGATGGGAGATTCCCCTGATCACCGACACATCAAAAAGGGTTAAGGCTCAAAGATAGTTCGCTGATCGAAAGAGTTGACGAAGTAGACGTCCGCCGTTGCGGATGAAAAGCGGTTCAGCATCCGATGTGAAGTCAGCCGACGTTGCGGGAGGTTAGAGCTTCCAGAGAGCCGATTCGATGGAAGGGAGAATGGTCCGAGAGCCGATACAGCGGAAGGGAGATTGGTTGGAGAGCCAATTCATCGGATGGGATAAGGGTCCCGAGGGCCGATTCTGCTGCTGTTTTTCAGTGAATTTCAGGGCTGAGAAGGAGAAAAATGGCAATGAGCTAATGCTCCAGATTGCGTGAAAATCATAGTTTTACAAAAAAAAAAAAAAAAAAACGAGGGCACTGCCCTCGACCTGCCCTGCAGTGGAAGCCACAAGGGGGCAAGCCCCCTTGATCCCCATTGTCCCTTGAGACAGTCGTTCTTGTGAGAAGGAAAATCCTGTGTTTTGGGCAAGAGTTCGAATCAGAGGGATTTTCACAAGGGATAAGAAGGATGCCAAAAATGCAACTGCCAAAATGGCTCTGAGATCATTAGAAGAATGTGAAAATTCTACATTGCAGTGGTGTAAAATGCTAAGATTGGTGAAAGTCTTCATTCTTAGAAGGGGTATGGTTTTCACATCCGAGGTCAGAATGACGCGTGTGAATAGGCGTTGGAAAGCTTATCCAGCAAGGAACAAGGATAAGTGACCGAAATCTGAGCATGAAGCAATAAAGTGCTAATGATGGCCGCTGTTGTCAAATGGACAAATCTAGACAGTTGCATGCCCAGGGGCAGCAAGGACTGTGAAGTCAATCAGCTGTTGGGTGGAAAAGGAGTTCCATGCAAGGATGAAAGGCTTGAAAAGGGAAGTTTTCATTAGACCCTATCTTGTTGATTATAACTACATTTACTAATTTTATGCTTAAAATGCATGAGGATATGTTCTGTATGAACCACTAATGATAATCATTGTTTTGATGTTGGCATTAGTGGACAAACCAACGATGACATGGACCAGATGAATATGTTGCTGATGCTGAGGAATGTGACCAGCAACCCCCTGGAAAAGGGATAAGGCAACAAGTCCATGACAAAAGTTGGTGAGCAAATGCTGCAAATCTCCTGCAAGGACCAACCAAATTGGGCATGGAAAGGGTGTAAGTACGACCCATGCAGGTAAGAGTTTGCTTATGACAGATTCCATGGATTGGTCCAGGTAAGAGACCTCCTACCATGTGAATGTTGGAATGTAGAAAGGTGTCATGCCTATGCATGTTAATGATATTGATTATAGTAATGCATCCTATATGAGGTATTCATGGTTAGGCCATGGTATGGTTGAATGCATAGTATTCCTGAATCAATGCAAGGTAGCGTTGAATGGACATACATTAAGAAGATTTTATGAATCTTGTAGTTATGCATTGGATGTATGCCTATGAAGGGTGTGAATGACTGATTGCATAAGTGTAGGTGCAATGTTGTGATGTATGGCATGAATGCATTGAGATGAATGCATGTGATATCATAAATGACTAATAGCTGAAATGATGAATTAATGATAATTCTGGAACTGTTTTGAAGGCTGTCATGAATGCAGGATAGTCATGATCAAGTGGCTGCCAGAAATGCTCTATTGAAGAGCAAGGTGGTATGAATGATATGCCTGTGAAGTAAGGGTATCTAAACTTTCATTTAATTGCATGAATGATATGACTATACCTTGCAATGTTAGCATGATAATGATTGCACGAAGTAAATGAGCTTGAGAACACTGAAGTGACTAACCTTTGAAGTATTTGAATTTTATAAATTCTGAAAATGCTTCAGTGATGGTTGTAGCAATGAGATAGTATATGCATCCATACTTACCAAGTGTTTGGTTGATGGAAGCTCATGTATCAGGTAGATTATTTCGAGAACGGCATTGAGAGGTAAGACCCTGACCAATGCTGGAATCTACCATATGAAGAAGCTTGTTAAAATTTGAATTGTGAATTTCAAATATTGCTGACAACCACTAGTCACTATTGGCTTGCATAAGCTTGTGTTTGGATGTTTGAAGCTTATGTTTCAGGTAGATTATTCAAGCATGGCATTGAGAGGTGAGATCCTGACCAATGCCTGAATCTACCATATGATATGCATAATAGGTTGTTAGGATTCGAATTGTGAATTTCGGATTTGAGAAATTGCTGACAACCACTAGCCATTGTTGGCTTGCATAAGCTTGTGTTTGGTTGTTTGAAGTTTATGTTCAGGTAGATTACTTCAAACATGATAGTGAGAGGTAAGTTCCTGACCACTGCCAGAATCTACCATTTATGAGAAAAATTCTCATGGTTGTGAAAATTAGTTGGTACGAGTTGTTAAATTCGAATTGTGGATTTCGGATTTAAGAGGTACTAACGGCTACTAATCATTGTTGGCTTGTGTGAGATTGTGTCAGGAGGGACACATGGTAAGTGGGTATTCATGTTATGATAGTAAGCATAAAATTATAATGGGCATAGTAATGCTGCTTACAAGAAACCCACAATTGAGCAAGTCAATTTCTGTAATAGATAGAATTGCAAAATTCTTGTTGAATTTAATTGCTGATGTCATTGCTTGGTTATGGAACGATCAATTTGGATTGTAGTATCAGGTAATGATTGACTGTTTGGCTATTTGATGAATGTGTCAGGGGTACACACTGCAGGAAGATCATGTGTGATGATTTGCAAGAGCCAAACTTCATGGGAAGGTTTTCCCTTATCTTGGAAATGGGGTTCGGGTGAAACTCCATTAGACATTTTGAAAATGTCTCATCTGCACTGCA
>LPNX010902264.1:0-10478 GCA_001517045.1 Pseudotsuga menziesii | reverse complement strand
ACTCAAACCCTTACTTATTAATCTTGTGCAGTGAAGGACTCTTGAAAGAATGTTGGCATTTTCTTGCCTATTAGATTCAATATCAGAACATCTCGGATGCATTTAATCACCCACAAAGATGGATCATGAGCTCTTCTAGATTCCATTTCGGACTATGCAAGGAGAACCGTCCTTGAATGCTCCAGAACAAGTCACTACTTCAAGATCAACAACACAGAAGTCCACTATGGAACCAAGGTTTGCAAATCTTTTGAAAAACTACCACATATGAACCTCTACTGTTAGGTTGTTAAGTTGTATAAATGCTACAGCATAAGTATAATTGCTAATATTGTGCAACAGATGACCAAGAATGAATTGCAAGGTAGTATATGTGTTGCTTTGTTGCATACTTATCATGAGCAAGAACTATTACATATATCCAAGAAGGTAGGTATACACCCAATGCTCTTGCTTCCACCTGAAATTCCAAGTTGGTAAACAATACAAAAAAAAACAAAGGGCATGCTCTCCACTCCACCAAACTTCCCAACATTGATCTGATTTAATTAATATTCCACAGTTCATAAAATCATCGAAGTCATCTACAAGCAGTGAATCTCCGTAGCTTGTACACGAAACCATTATCTAAATCAGAAATTGTTGAATATTCAGTCATCAATCTAAATGCCGTCTGGGTGAATATTCAATCGCAGCAAAGATCCCAGCAGGGTATTTTCTAATATATAAAATGAATAGTCAGAGTAAGACTAGGGCCTTCACCACGAAAGAAGCTTTATCCTTTCTTCTGTGATGGAGATAGCACGGGCTAGGGATAGTTGCAGTGGAAGACCTTCTGTAAATTGCAAATAAAAACGAAAGTAAAGCACGTTCTCTTGCGAGTAATGCATGCTAGCTTGACACTCGTCTTCAACCTAATTTAGTAGTTTATGAAAATTTCCCTAGATGCAAGGACCCAAGCGAGGAGAGGACGGGGAAATCGGATCAAGCCCTCATTTCAGAGGGTGCAAAGAAGTCTGAATCAAAGATTAAACACACTACAGCTTACCTCCAAGAATGAGATGCAATGGCTCTCCAAAGTGCCTCCTCCAGCACCAGAGAAACCCACCACAAACGTGCCACAAACCCACGACCACAAAACGGTGAATAGACGCCCTCGTTTTCCAAAAAAACGCTGCTACGGTGAATAAACGCCCTCTGCAACATCTTCTTAGCTTTCGTGAAGCGCACAGGCATCGCAGGTAGAGGCAAGACTGGTGAAGCGCACAGGCATCGCAGGCAGAGGACTGGTGAAGCGCACAGGCATCGCAGGCATAGGAAGGACTAGCGAAGCTCTCGGGTGAAAACGTTGAATAAAAAATACCCCAGCATATTGGGTATTTAAATAGTAAAAAAAAAACCCTAAATACCCCTAATATACCCCCAATATATTAATTTTTAATTTTTTAATTTTAACCCCCCCAATATGAACGGACGTGATATCGTATTGGTCCTTAGGTGATGACCCCGTGAGTTTCGTTACTCTCAATTCTCTCTTATGCTTTCAATGTCTCAATGGGTTCCTTATATAGCTTTTCAAAGGGATACTGAAAGGTCAAATCCGTGCGATCTCAAGGCATATGGAAGGCCAGGAGTCATATGATTTGGATCTAAGTCAAGAAATGCTCCAAAAGGTTTTGGATTATGTACACATCCTGATGTATGCGACTATAGAGGGAATATCCGTGTATGTACACGGTTATCGGGGGAAAATCCGTGTATATCACTTTTCTTATGTTTTTAGGGATGGTCAAGGATACATCAAAAGACAAAAAGTGGTCCATAGGGGCTAATGAGTCTGCAGTGGGACAGGGGAAGGCCATACAATGTGTGATTCACCTAGTGTGGTGAAATCCGCTATAACATATGCCCCTTAATTTATGAGATCAGAGGGGTTATATGATGGCTGAAATACATTATAAGTCCATCCCAGAAGTGAAGTGATGAAGGTACCCAAATGGAAGACCAGCCACCCAATCAGCATAATACCATAATACAACTCTGCATATAATTGCGAATACATATAGCAGTCCCGGATACATAAGAGTACAATGGCCATGAATAGGCATGAAACATGATAACACATATGTGGTCATCGCCACGTACAATATGCATAGATCAAAATCTCCATGATGAAGATATACAAAGGACCATGATCTCCACAAAGGCTGAAGATATACAACAGATCAAGATCTCCATAGTGGCTGGAAATGTCTGACATATACTGGAACAAGTCACGAGAGCTGAAATCTCATGAACACTGGCACGATCAAGGTGGTAGCATATAATGGATGCCACCAATCTGGAAGGTATTCTACACACACCGCTACGAGTACATGTCCTACTATGTGAATAGAGGTGTCGAGGTCGAACATAGTAGTCCATCGTCTGATTACCGGTCATTGATGTATACCGTTAACAGACGCGAGATCACCCACCGATAATGAAAATGGGAATCAAGGTACTAGAGTGAAAACTAACAAGTGTGAATAAATGTGTTGAGGTCAAACACTTAAGAGAATCCATCGATCAGGGAACATTGATGTATTCCCAAAACTGTCGATGGCGAGAGAACCTGCCACTAATGACTGCAAGTCTCAAGGCACTCAAAAATGACTCTAGACTCCAATCCCAGAATAAATGATCTGAAGTCAATGGGATGAAATCCGCTGGAAGGAGGGCATTAGGGCATCCCCCATCATCCAACATGAGGTACTCAGCAAAGCTGTATAATGTGGAAGGACTCAATCATAAGGTGCACGAACCAGTAATTGTACTGGGAATGGCCGACATGCAAAGTCAAGATAACTGAGGAATGGCCGACTCAGGTTTCAACTTCCTTTGAACAAGAGCATAATGGCGTATGGTGACTAAATAAAGGTAGCATAGACTCGATATACAAACTGGGACATCTCTATGACGCATGAGGCATCAATAGAGGCTCCATAGGGACTGGAAGCTTAACCAGTCGATGGAGATAAACTCAGATAATGAGTACAGCTCCTAAGTCAAACTATAACCCAACCAATGGATGTGATATACAGTGCTCTGTTCGAAGGTGACACGACTTGACAGCTGCCAAAGATAATATCTTTTCTTGTCCGGCTTTTTGGTTTTTTTATTTTTTTGGTCTTTTTCAGATATTTGAAAAGCTTGAAAAAAGAATAAACTAGCTTTATAGTTACAAACTAGGAGGAGACGAGTGTCATTTAGGGAAAACAAACTAGTTCCAAGCAGTGGAACATACCTATGCTCAATGCAAGGATACATGTGTAGGATATCGACACTCGGGGGAAAATCCCCTCCCGGTAAAAAGGGAATCAAGCTGTGAAGGATATAAAGAAAGGCTTTGCATGGCTAGACATGAGACAAGCTCGGGCTATATGGATGAAACACAATGTCAGGGGAGCCGGCATAAAGCTCAATAAGATAGGAAAAGCTTATGATAATGCATCCACAACTTGATACAAGGGAGTCCGGGGGATCATGGCCAGCATAAGATCAAGAGGAGTATGAGGCTCTTGCGAAATGTCATGGCAATACTATACAATGGACTCCCACACCCTAAAGGGAGAAACATCGGCATGGGCACCAACTGCAAATAAGGCGCTAACTAGGGTACCCATGTAAGGTGAGGCTCTACCACTCATATCATGCCACTTCTATAGCAGCAAGAAGGTTCCGTGACATAATAGAGTGGGTTCGTACCTAAGGATATAGTGACATGGTCATAAGGTCATGCAAAATGAAAACGGTGGTGAACCTAACCTATATGCCAGTGTAGACATTATACCTGAGATCAGTATGAACAGGTCAATCCAAAGGCTGAAACGGTGCTGAAAACGGTCTTCTACATCACAGATTAGGTCAGAAATGGTGCAAAATGGTTAGAAACGGTCAAAACTATAGGAAAGGGGGTAAAAATTTTCAAATATTTGAAAATTTTTCTATAAATAGTAAAAAATAAAAATCATTTGAAACTTTTACCCATTGGAGCTCTAATTTTCAAGTGCAAATTCCAGGAGATCCAGCTGGCGGAATTCACAACCGTTTCTTCCAGGTATTTACTCATGTTCTCTGCTTGCATTTCAATACAATTTTTACAATTTTTCATGGTCAAATGAGTTTTTAAAGGCCAATCTTACATAAGCGTTGCGGCCCACGCGGGTATCGAGGCTTTTTCCACGTATAGGGCTGTCTATATGCGGAAAAGGGGCTGGAAACCACGTACATATGCGGCTGTTTGCAAAACAGCCGCGTATGATGCCACGCAAAAGGATTTACATGAATCTAATGGACATTTTGGTCAAATTCTCATGCAAGATGGTGCTAGAGTGGCGAGAACATGAGCATGGTGACATAGAGGAAGCAATAAGGGTTAACAGAATGGCTCAAGAAGCTCTAAGAAGATATGGACTCTACAAGTTTTGGTGCCTAGGTGGCTTGAGGGCCAAACCAGGACTACTATAGATGCTGGTAGACTATTGGGATCCGGAATCAGAGTCCTTCCGGATAGACGACATGTCCCTCACCATTGAGGTGGAGGATATCTACTTTATCACAGGTCTATCTCGACGAGGTGAGATGGTGAACCTTCGTGCCTGAGGAGGGCTAGGTCATGGGCTTACTATAGATGAGTACATAGCTGTGTACTGCTACCCAGAGACTGAGAAGTTGGGGAGCCAAGTTCCCACCAATGCTATACAGGTGCTGGGCCTAAAGGCCATACTACTGACGCTGGGCAGGATAGCAGGCTTAGCATCACTCCATCAGGCCTCTCGGCCACTGATGTTATATGCGGTGGAGTGTATGACATCGACCATCTATGACTGGAGCACTTCACTACTGAGCAACATGAAACATCATCTCAATGAGTGCAAGACAGGTAGGATACGGAACTTCGGGTTCAGCAGCATCTTGAGCACATTTTTCTTCGAGCGTGTTCCAGGATTGAGCCTTAGAGTGGATGTTCCTCTCCACTGGGTTCGAGATCCGGCCCAACGACGTTGGGCAGATGCGATGCACAGACTGGGGGGTGGTAGGGTGGCCAACCCTTATCCATCAGACTTTTTTCCATGGTGGCGATGACAGATTGTTGCCATAGAGGACTACCCTTATGCAGGGATAGATTTTCGGGGAGATCTGGACATGCCATTACCACCAGGATCAGCATATGGAGACATAGGTAACGAATCTCGACCCTTACTCTCTTTTAAAATTTTTGAATTATTTAATTTTTTTTGTGTTTTCTTGATTAATGGAATCAAAAAGACATGGTTTTGGGTGACAATACATAATTACATCTACCATTCATGTGTAGATGTGGGACCACAGTGACCAGAGGGCTTCCCATGTCATAGACGGAGGGGAAGAGGAGACGATATCACCAGTGTGGATGCGGAGCGAACACTCCAAAGCATCCATACCAACTTCATGCGAATGACTCACAGGATTCCCATGGCGCAAGTCGAGGACTTTCCTGAGGCTATGCAGAGACAGGTGGTGGGTGTACCACGCGCATGGGTGCGATTATTCTGGCGGCTAGCTAGAGCCGTGGTGACATATCATGATCACAACCCTCTTCCACCCCCACAGGACTAGACACTTGGGAGTGTATCTATTTTGTACTACCGTGTATATGATGGTGGCTTTCAAAGCCCCAATTTTATATTATGACACTATGTATTACCACATTTTTGATGTATATAAAAAGTTTTATGGTGATCGGTTTATTTATTTACATGTGTAAAAATTGTGTTTATGATTAATTTATAATGAATGAAACAAATGCCAATCTAACACGTAGTTAGCATATGAGTCATCAACTTGATTATAATTTCTTGGAATGTGTATATATGTTATATTCTCAAATTGTCGTTCTAACAATCTCACACGTAAGAATATCCTCAATAATGTCGGATCTCTAACATGGTACAAACCATTTAGCTGTGACACTACTAACTCTGAATCAAGACGTACCTCAAGAGAGAGAACACCATGCAAAATGGCATCCCATAGAAGCTCAATAACGACACTGTATTCAGCAACATTATTGGAAGATGGCCGTAGACATACACCTCCTGAAGACAGTACATGACCCATAGGAGTATAAATCACCCAAGTAGCTGAGGCTGAGTGTTGAGTGTGACGGCTTGCACCATCCGCGAATCCTATGTAGGTGGAAGATTCCATTGACATCTGCCACAAGAAACAGAAACTAATCACAAACCCGATCACGATAAACAAGACCTAACTATGCAAAAAAGCTGTACAATAATACACAACAAGCAACCTTGGCTAAAGATTATGCATAGTATTTTTTGAGATAGAGCCCATTTCTAGGCTCCGCCAAGGCCGTCCCTTTGTAATCCACTAACTCGTAGGCACCCTTCTCTAATACACGCTTGACCACGTAAGGACCATGCCACATAGGATTGAACTTCCCTGCCCCCAAGGGTTCTTTCGGTTGATCCCACAAAAGGAACAATTCTCCCTCACTAAACACTCTTGGACGGATAGACTTATCATATTGGGCCTTTACGTGACGCTTATTAACCTCTAGAGTCACCGAGGCATCTCTATTCTTCTCATTGAGTTGCTCAAGGTGAACCAAACGCTCCTCCAAAGGTGAAGTGTCTGGTAAGAGTTCCACAGCTAACTTCAACGAAGGAATCTCCTCACTCTCCAAGCGGTCAAGCTCCGGAAGAAAGTCCGATCTATGATGGAATTCCTCCCATGGTGGCTCAACTCCCAACCTATCCTCGATAATCACTTCATCTGAAGGGAAAACCGTATCAAGGTAGTCATGGGCATGAGATTAGCT
Source organism: Pseudotsuga menziesii (assembly GCA_001517045.1). Lineage (NCBI taxonomy): Eukaryota > Viridiplantae > Streptophyta > Pinopsida > Pinales > Pinaceae > Pseudotsuga > Pseudotsuga menziesii. The sequence continues at coordinate 3,616 of LPNX010902264.1, read as the reverse complement.
TGGTAAGCTATCATGACTGTAGGCAACGGCATGCTCGTCTCAATGGGCTCACTCGAAGGACTCAGTGAAGGAAGAATCCAAGGATCTCCCATATGACTTGTGTGAAAAGGCACCGATCTCGTAGACGTCAAAGCACCATCGAAACTAGATCCTATCATGAGGACGGGTGCAGGACAACTAAAGGTTGCCATAAGGGATGGATACATGCCTACACCCACACTCCCAGTTGCCAGCTGGGAATGTTCAACTTTCGGAACCGAAGCTTCCAAAGATGCAGTAACAAGTGGATTATTGAATGCCATTTGATCAATCGTTACAATCTTCCCATTATGTGGAAAGCATACAACGCGAAACACAGAAGATGCAACGGCTTGCATACTATAGATCTAGTTCCTTCCCAGTAAGAGATTGTAGTCGAGGGCTGCATCAACCACCTCAACCTCTATCGCAATAGTCTTCCCTCCCAAACGGACTTTAAGGAGGACTTTAAGGGAAGGGAGGATACCATGCGGTCTAAACGATCTCCCATCAAAAGCAGTTAGCATGGTTGTAGATTTTGACAACTTAGGAGAACCAAGACCCTTTCAACAAGACAAAGACATCACAGAAGCAGCAGCACCCTTTTCAATCATAGTGTGCTTGATGATCATATTAAGACATTCTACATGCACCAAAAGGGACACATAGTAGGGCAAGCGAGGCTGATGTCCTGCGGTTTCAAATTTGATCACTGAGGAAGAATCATCACCATTCACACCAAGAGCGGAAAGCAAAGCCTTCCTTTGCGATGGAAAACTCTGAAGCACTTCCAATGCAGACATCGCACAAGGAGTATGGCCCAAGTCCTTGACAACTGAATAGTTCTGGGTGGCTCAGGCATTTGGGTTATGACCCGAATGCTTAAGTACCCCCTTAGGAATGCGAGGTGCAGCCTCAGGTTTATCTGCAGGTTTCTCAATGCGCAAAGGAGTTCCTGGTGGATCAGGTTCTTTGCTTGGGTTGGGTTGTGATGAAGTATAATCTTTCGCACGCGTCACAAATTTCATGGCACGGACCATATTAATGCACCCACGACCACTAGTTTCAGCTAGATCTTCATCACTAGATTGATCATGGGACTTCGAGTTCATATTCTGGTTATGCGGTAAAGGGTTCGTTAACACAGCTGGGCCCTGTGCTATGAACTTCGAAGCTTCATCCATCCTAGGGCACAAGTAAGTGAGGTGATCGTCCTTACATAGCTTGCAAGGAAACTTAACCTTACGTTTATTTTGCTTGACCCTCCCAGCATTTTTACCATTCTTGTCATTATTGTTGGCATTTTCGTTCTTATTCCCACCCTTTTTATTATTATTGTTTTTACCCTTTTTTCTATTCCATTCGGGTTGCTGGTTACCCTTCTGGTCGGACGATTGCACAGCAAGTACATTCGCCGGTTGGGCAGGATGAGATGAAGCCGTAGCTTGTCTCGAGGCAGATTGGTTGATTGACAACTGCGCAACTTGTTTCACAACCGAACCTACAGGTTTCTTACTTGCACTACCCACAATGCCATCGGCATGTGGTCCAGGTTTGACCTTGGGATCGAAACTAGAATGAGGAGCATTGGGTATAATCTCATATAACAAACCAGACTGAGCATAGATCAAGTCTAGTTCCTGCACCCTAAAGATTTCTTGTTCCTCATTCTACACTCTGGATGTGGTGACATCCTTCGCGATATATGGCAATAAAGATTTGAGGAACCACTCAAGGAGGAACTCTGGCAGTATAAAGGCTTTAATTAATCTCTTTCATCTATGCCACTCCTGAATATGATCAGAAATATGGGTGGCTTTATCTTGCCAAAATTTTGACAAGATTTCAGTACCAAAATCATAGCACACTAGTAGCTGGAAGTGATTAAGGAAAGTCATCGCAAGGTCGTCGAACAAAGTAAAGGCACCCCTAGGTAACTCTATATACCATTTTGCCGCAGGCCCTGTGAGGGTGCGTTGAAATAGTCTCAAACGGACTGAGTCCTGATGCAATGAATTGGAAGAGCACCATAGGTGGAATGTCGTAACATGTTCACTCGAATCCTCTCCTGGTTTGCCTTCGAAATTAGGGATGTCTGAAGGAAGCTTGGTAGGGACAGCCGGCCAAGCCGGGTCATGAGCCATAGGATCGTTCGTAAGTCTTGATAAGTCAGGTAGATTGAATGTCGTGAGGAAAGGGATCCTAGGATGATGAGGCCTATGGACCACTCCCTGGTTCATATAGGATTGATTACCACCATGACCTTGGCCATAGTGACCTCCTCCTGTATGACCCGTATAGGGTGGCGTGGAAGTAGCATAATGAGGTGGACCTTGACTAGTAGGAGCTACAAATCCATAATTAGGAGAGTAAGCAGGTTGTGAATACCCGCCTCCATAAGGTGGAGAGACTTGTCCATACTGCGTCCCATAATAGGGTCCATAGGTCATCGCTTGCGATACCCCATGAGACACTCCATAGGTAGGGAGATACGTTCCGGAAGTAGAAATATACACACCGGAAGTAGGGATATATGTCGTGGAAGTAGCAATCTGACCTCTAGAAACATGAACATAACCTCCTGAAACCACGGGTGGTATGTAGGCTTGAGACATAACTGGTCTAGTAATCGCAGTACGGATCTGACTCGTAGCTACATGCCGACTCGAAGGACCACATGAGTAAGGTGGAGGGTTTACATTTGAAGAACTCGGAAGCAAGGATGAAGGAATCTCTGTAAGAAGATATGTACTAGTGCCTATCGTCACACGTCTGGAACCTGGTATCCCTATCAGATCACTAAATCTAGACCTAGGAGGTATATAAGATGGAGCTTCCACCACTAGGATGGAAGGTGCAATGTGACTAGTACTCCCAAACCTCTCTGCAAGGTAAGGCATGGGATTTCCCCCAGGCATAGTGCTAGGCTCAAAGTCGGATTCAACATGAAATGTCAAATCATGCATAGGAAAACCAATCATAACATAACCACCGTAGCTAGTGCTAGGAGGGTCAAAGTGAGTCTCGGCATCATCCGGCATTCCATACCGGTAACGTGTCAATGGGGAATCAGCCCTAGAGTGAGTAGGTCTATCATACAAAGATCCTATCTGGGAAATCATAGGACCGAACTTAGCTAGGTCAGGTGAAGGATCGTACGTAGGAGTAAGTTCCCCATCGTTAATATGAATGGGAGGAGGTGGCTCAGGAATAGTCTTTGAATGATCCTCCATGGTGTGTGAATCAGTGTGTGACATAGTCCGCCTAGACAGTATAGGCCCCTCTCCCAAAGGAGGAGGAGAAGTGGAAGGCAGAAGTCCTGCTAACCAACGAGAACGACGCAGAACCGCACCCGACTCCATAATGACTCAACAAAAAAGCAAAGACTCTCTATTTACGTCAACCCTAGGCCAACTAGCATGCACAGAGAAATCACTATAAAATATAAATCCAAAAGCAAGAAAACAAGGGCTGGATAAGTGAGCTCCCAAATGTGGTCGGTATGTCTCGCCTAGGAGAGGCTTGAGAGGCCCTTGTCACCACAAGCAGAGGTTTGAAACCAATTATTGTGGCCCTCAGCTTCAACGTGTAAAGCGAC
>LPNX010902261.1:189689-209629 GCA_001517045.1 Pseudotsuga menziesii | reverse complement strand
ATATCACACAATTGACTCCGAGACCCATTTGATCAATCATATCTAATACTCCTACTACTCCAAGACCCATTTTTATAACCCTTAAGATTGACTAGGACCTTGATCGAGCTAATACCTCGACCGAGGTCTTAACAAACCCTCGACCGAGGTCTTAACAAACCCTCGACTGAGGGTTTAACAAACTCTCGGTCGAGGTCTTAACAAACCCTCGGTCGAGGGTTCGTTAAGACCTCGGTCGAGGTATTTAAATACCTTGGTCGAGGTTTATACCTCGGTCGAGGGCTTAAAAAAACAGACCTAGCCCACATTCAAACAAATGAAAAATTTCCTGTGCCTTGCAGAGGTGTAAACCCTGCCATTCCTAGCACATAACTGAGCGGAGTTGATACCAATAAATTCACCAACGAATCTTTTATCCATTTAAGTATCATACAAGCATTTTGGCATTCGTATGAAATTTATTTTTTAATTACTTCTAAAACTTATACTTAGAAAACCACACTGCAACTTCGAAGCAACTCAAAGAAAAATCCACAAAGTTAAAAATACACAGCCAAAAAATTCTTAAAAATGCACACATCACATATCGACGTGTCCTCTTCAAAAGGGTATCTTTGTTTTTTCAATTTTTGAAAAAATAGAAAAAATTCCTTTACGTGGACAAATATGTGTTTAAAACGATGCTGAAATCGAATGTGGTCACTTTCGAAAAATAATAAATAATTGTATAATGCGAAAAAAATTAACAAAAAAATATGCACATCACACTGCATTTTGTGTAGATCATTCTCATATATATATATATATTTGTAAATTATTAATGCAATATTGAATTACTCTACGTGGACACGAGCCACTTATTAACTTCTTCAAATTTTTAAGGTCACACAGTTCATTAAGTGCAAAAATTCACATATTAAATGACATCGGAATATTTTTAAAAAAATATCACTATGAAGCCAACATAATATTCTACAATTTGTTTTTTTACTGCAAGTTAAAATTCACATGGCATGTATGCGTTTTGAGGGCTTCTATCCAGCACATGAGTAAAAAATCAGGTTTTCATCGCCAAATTTGGCCAAAAAGTGTTACCCATCTTCATGGAATCACCCCCCTAGCATATGCTTTTCATAGTTTCCTAAGTTGTTTAGACTATGTTAAGTTGGCCTCCTAGAGGATAACTTGACCATGATGTGTTAGCGTATCCACTATTGCACCTCTTTTTTCTTTACTCTACCTTTTATGAGTATAAAGTGCACATCCTACTTTTATCCAGCTTTTATGGGTTAAAGATGCTTTATTAAGATTTTATCTTGGATTAGGAAGTGCTAGGTGCACTGGGATTACTTTGGCAAGTTTGCTTCTTGTTGCCTTAACTCCCTTCCTCCTTTTTCTCCTAAAAAGATACTCATTGCTTGAATTATGATCACTCATGAGGTAACTAGGCCTACCTAGGCAATTCGTGACCTTCTAGTATGAGTTGGGTTTGGTTCTTTCCATAGATGGGGGATTTTGGTCTAATCTGAGCCTACCATATGTGATCCATTCGAATGCCACCTAAGGATTTTGATTTTGTCCATTAAAGTTGTCTTATTTATCATACACTATTGGTGAATAATAATGAGATGGATATTCTATCATTTGAGTTCTCTCTTTTGTGTTTCTAGCTCACTTATCTTCATTATTTTTTATAAATCTATGTTGAAAGTGGTGGAAGATCAACAATGATTGCAATCTTCATAGGGTCCATCAACATTCCTTCTCTACATACTACATGACCCAACAAAATACCAAAAGGAGCACAAAAGATGCATTTCTTCAAAATTAAAGAAAGTTGAAATTTCCTACAATGTTCAAGCATCATTCAAATACTCTTAATATGGTCCTTGATTAACCCATATATTGTCCATTCATCAAAGTATACTTATAGAAATTTATGAATGAAATCTTTAAAATCAACTACCACGATCCTAGAAAAAATAGCAGCTGGATTCTTTAGTCCAAATGGCATTATTGTAACTGGAAATAACCCAACTCTATCGCAAAGGTAATCTTATGTCAATCCTCTTATGCGATCTTGATTTTATGATACCCAAAGAATCCATCAATAAATTAATACACTTCTTGTCCCCTACACTTTTCAAGACCTCAAATGTAAAGGGTGTAGGAAACAGATCATGCAAACAAGCATAGTTTAATTTCCTCAAGTCGACACAAATAAAGACTTAAGTTGTTTTCTTATCTTGTACCACCATTGGGATGATCCACTCTCATTCTTCGACAGGTTCAATAATCCATGCATCCAACATTCTGTCTAATTCTTCCTTAACCTTCTCTTTGTATGCGGGGTTCAATTTATAAGGCCACTGCTTGACAAGTTTTGCATCCCGCTTTAGGGGAATTTTCACCTCAGCCAGGTCCCCAACAATTCATTTCATTTCTTTAAACTTGTTCAAGAACAGGTCTTGGAATTCATGTAATAAATCAGTTATTTTCTCAATAGTCTCATCATCCCAGTAATCCCCAATACTTGCAAACTTCAGATTCTCACGAGACCGAATGTTCACTTTTTTTTTTCCAGGGGATTAAAAAAAAATTAGATGATAGACCTAGTTCCTTCAATAATCGATCACTTTCACATTCGAGGTGTGAATGGCTCGTGGATCATCATCTTCAGGTTCCCTAGATATATTGTAACACTCTACCAGGATCTAGACTGTCACATTCTATTGTGGTAGACTTGATATTGGAACATAAATGTCCTAAAAATTCTTGGATTTAATAACTTGTAAGGAAACATCAATTGATGGAATTTCATAGATGAATCTAAACGTGTGTTTAAATCTATTAGCCAATTCGTCCCAATCTATAGTTTGTCGTCGCATCTCAAGTGATGTATACCAATTTATTGGTATCGTATGCAAAGTATTTCTAAACAAATATACACATTCCTCCCTCAAAACTGATCTCCATGTTGAACAACAATTATCAAGATGTCAATAGGACTCATCAACCTAGTATACTTATTACCAACATAAGGAATATTCTCAGCAAATTGGATCTCTAAAATTCTTCGACACTGATGCCATTTGAAAATGGATTGTTTATGAGCATCCCACCATCTTGTTGGCATAGATTTTAGGGTCACATCAAAAGATAGTAGTCATTATGCGTCTAACACCTTATCTTCAAATTCTGACAAAAATGTGTCCAAGTTAGGCAATCCTTCATATGTAGGTAGATCACATACCTCAGTACCCACCCATCACAATGATTTTGTGATTATGATGCATTTTATCATTGATACTTCATGCAACCAGTTCTTCCAATTTTCCAATGCTTCCCTTGAATCTAATGAGCATGAAGTAACACTCTTCCAACTTAATTTACCATTACATATAGGATTTAATAATAATCCATTGTAGAAGATATATTTTAAATCGTATCTAGATTCCCTTCATGATACTCACCTACTGTTATGACGTAACGTTGGCCTTCCAATGAGTCAATTAGAGCGATAACCTACATTTTTTATTCTTCAAATGGAAAGATCCTATTTTAAAAATCAATGATAGTCTAGTTCTCAATATCCCAGTCGATCCCCAAGAGTGCTAGATAAGGATTTGTATCTTCAATAGTCTCTATAAACTCAAAATATGCAAAGGTTCAGAGCCATTCCACCTCAACAAGAACTTGTGGCAATCAACCGATAGGAAGAACCTTCAAATAGTTATCTAATATCAAGTGAATAGGTGACCATACTAAATTGGGATTCTCGATGCTTCCCTGCATCTCCTTATTCAAAATGTTGTCATCTGACCCAAAGTCAAGAATAATAAAATTCATATCATAATCACTTATTTGAGCATTCATGCATAGTTCTTGACCAGTATTCTATCTTTTATAAATATGGTTGACATTATTTTGCTGTCAAAGACCTCCCTTAGGTTCTTAGATTAGAGTTGATAGTTCTTCCAAAGCATCTTCATTTTTAACAAGCATTAGACAACTTTTCAAAATATTATTCAGAATGCTTACCTGGTATGTCAACTTCTTTGGAATTTATTGATGACCAGACCTTCATCGAATATTTGGAAGAACAACATATGCTGAGGCATGGTTCCTATCCGTAAACTCATTTTTTGCATCGAAGAAGACCCATTTATCTCTTTGGACATCGAATGGAACTTTCTTTTGTGATGTAAGTCATATTCTCATATTTTTCCATGATTCTTATTTATCATCTCCAGTCGTAGTACCTCCCCTGGTTAACAAAGTGACAGTCGATAGTTTATCTCATGGCTCAACTGAAATCTTTTGAACATTCTGATTTACATTCGGGGGCCTAGTTCTAATTCCCAGTGACCTTGGCCTACCATTTAGAAATAAGTTGGGGACATTCCTTGATGTTATTGATCCATTGCTTTACAATATGAACACGTTGACGTAGGACTTGTATAGTCTCTAGCATAGTGTCCCGGTTATCCATAGTTATAGTAGATGACCTGAAATTTTCCTCAACCAAATCCTCCTCCTTTGCCTCAACCTCTAAAATTACCTCCCCCTGGGCTGAGGGAACTACCAATGTGACCTCTCATCTTGTATTTTCTCATCATTCTTCATCAAGTAGGTATCCATTGTCTTTTCATGCAGTAGTTGGTATGCCCTGTAGTCCTTTTCATCATGGCCCATATATTGACATAACTTACAATAAATACTGGTGGGTGTACTTACTTCATTTTATAAATACAAACATTCTTCTGAACGATGTCCCCTGAATTAACAAATCCTACACCATAGTATCCCATGTGAATTTAATGGATTTGTAGCACTTGAATCAAGGTATTTCAGAAAGGTTGGGCATGAATCCTTATGCTGACCTTTTGTTTTACATCTCGTGCACCAAAAATATTCATGAATCTCCTTCCCCTTATTCATATCTTGGATATGCAGTGAAAGATTATCCAATTGCGATTGAATTTGTTCCATTCTTGCACCATTTTCTCGAACTGATGACGCTTCTAATTTCATTGCAATTTTCAAAAATTCTATTTGGGACACTACCTTTTGCTGCATCAGGGGAACACGAATACCGAGTAATAGAACAACAATAAGCCACTCTTTATGTTGAACGTCGAACATATGAAAACTTACCTTAGCCATCAGGGTTTTGAATCTCTGGTATAAATCCTAGGCATATTCACTCGAGGTCTACTTAATTTCCTTCAACTTCGTCATACACACGACTTAGATTTAGGCTTCTTGAATTCATCTATTAACCCAGTTCAAATATGATCTAAATAATTTTGATGGGTTCCCATAGGAACCACATATAATTTCATATACCAACCTAGACCACGACCCTTAAAGGCTATGACCATTTGAGCCCTTTTTATTGCGTCATCCTAGACTTGTCACATAGTCTAGACAACTTCACACAAAAACTAGTGTTGCTCAAGGTCTTCTATCCCATTTCCATTGAACATAGGAAATTTCATGGCATCCCCATCCATTCTATGCCTTTGGGGTATCAGTGAACCCAAATTAGATGGACCACTAGTAGTATTTTTTTACCACTATCTTGATTATTGTTATTACTCTGATTAAAAAAAACATTTTGACGCACTTTTGGGCCTTACCTATGATGCCGAAGATGTATGCAGAGTCATAGGTATGTAATAGTCTTGGTCATGGTATGGATGTGTCATCTATTCCTTGTCCTCATAAACAAGTTGGTACTCCTCGTCCTCGTCGCAAGACTCCTCATCGAGTTGTGGTGCTAATTTGTATTCCCCTATTCTGGTCGCACTACAACTCTCTCTCCTTAGTGCATTCCTTATCCTCTTATTCGATCAGAATATTCTTCCAGTCCTTAGGCGACCATCCTATTCATCATTCTCACTATCATCTTGGAACATATCATCTCATTATTCCCATATTCTCCAGACCTTCTTCTCGACACTACCCATGTTCTCCGCACACAATGATTTACTGAGTAGACTCCATCCGCAGAATCCCCTTTTCACATACCAACATTTTTCCACAGTTTTAAAGACTTCGGGTATGTGCCTCTGGGACCTTGGAAAAATTCTCTCTCAGTCTTACTATACGACTTAATAGTATCCATAACGATCTCAGTAATATACCCTTCTAGAATTCTTTCTACCCAGAAATCAATATCCCTCGAGATGGTATTATTAACACTCTCCATTCGCCATATCAGTTGAGGTGTCCAACCCCTAGGTTCAACTCCTTGGAAATTTCTCTTCTTGAGTGCTAATCTTGCTAACTATTCATACAATATAATAGGGAATTCACTAAATAAAATTTCATGGAAATATGAGTAAACATACCTTTGTAACCATTCCCATGTAGTTAACTGCGACCCTTGATTTTCTTCTTGCACAAATTGTTGAGCCTTTTGTTTTATCAAATCCTAAATCTCAAGCTTCATTGGGTGCCAAAACATGTCCCCTTCACAATGATCCCGATCCAAAAAATGGAACCATTTGTTGGATTTAGATCGATTGTCCTAGGTCAACATCGAATCTGACCAACAAAAACCAAAGGTACCAGACTGACTAGGTTAAACCCCGCTGGAAACACTTGTGACAAAAGTAAATTCCCACCTCAGATACCTATAAAAGCTGCGGGAATTAGGTTTCCGCAATAATAAACGGGATCATCTCATGTTAAGCATCAAAATATAGGTCATCACACAAACTATCAGTAATGTTTCAAATCATGTGTAAAATTACAACACATCCATAATATCTATTAATCCCTGCCAATTTAATTACTTAATTAGAAGCTAGCAAGCGTCTATTCTTGAATGCTTTGGTATGCTCACACAACCTGCAGATCAACAATACTTCCTTAACTCTTATTCATCTCTTCATACAATGCATACAGTCTACTGATAGTATAGACTCTTCCTCGCATCAACATCTATCTTTCTCCATATAACCTTGACCAAATAGCGTATAACTCAACTTATTGAACTGAAGGGAACTAAAATGATAGAACTAAACTGAACAAAACAAAACAAAACAAAACTCAACCAAAATAGAACCTAATCCAACCTCCAAAAAATCCCAACCCTTTACAGTTTCTAGGTTCTATTGGACGCATTTACATATTTCTCCCACTAACCGAAAGTGGAAAACCCTTCTAATTAACTCACCGACTTTTTCATCTGACTTTATCAATGCAATTATTTTTTTCCCAAAAACTGTCAAATTCTTGAAGTTGACCGTTTCAACCCGCGCTCTATCACAACCTTGTTCACATTGGGACATGGTTTTCCATATTAGAACAAAAAATTGTTTATATTTTACCTAGGGAAAACAATAACCTTTCAAATAAAATAAGTTCCTTCCAACCAAATCATCCATTAAACGAGATTTGGCTACAAAGGTTCTTAACATCTAATGACAACATAAAATCAATCGTTATTAAAAAAAACAATAGTCCAAGGAAATCTCTTGGGGATTCTTTAATGGATCCAATCAAGGAGAATGGGGTAAGTGTGGAGTTAGATATTATATAAATATTTGATAATAAATTCAAAATATTGAAATCTAAATACAAATTGTAGCAATTGAAATTCACAATTTCATAATCGAAATTGACATTTTCAATATCAAAATTTGCACTTTCGAGATTCAAAATTATTTAAACTTCAGATTTTTAGAATTAGATTCACACTTTTAAAAACTAGTCTCCACACATTCATAATCTATTTTTTCAATTTATAACACTAATATTCACACTTACAAAAGAAAAATTCATAGTTTCATAGTCTAGGTCCTTAATTATAAATACAAATTTGATGAAAATTGTGTTCATTGTTATGGAAATTATGTCACATACATGAATGAATTGAAGTTAGTTTGTTGACTTCTACGTCCCTTATTTTAGTGGTTAATTACCCTTAATAGTTTAATTTCAAATATAGACATGTCATATGTGTTCTTTTTCTTCTAGAAAATACTCAATATGCTACTTTCCATGTGATTTTAGCTCGAAATATAATTTCATTGTTCTTAAGCAGATTGCAAAACTCCAATATGTATTGTTTTTTCTCTCAGACATCATTGAAGGAAAAAAGACAAAATATCAAATCTATTTCTTTCTTATGGGAAAATAAGGAGTTCTTAAGATACAAAACCTACAACTTCATTAGAATAAAAAGTTCTTTGAGTAAAAAACAACACCTCTTTACACTTTTTTGAATTAGGGTTAAATCAATAAAACTGGAAGCATTGATGAAAGTAATTAAGTATAGACAAAAAATGGTAGCCATGGAAACCAACATGATTCCAATAAAATTTATCCAAGTTGAGATAAAAAGGAGAAACAAAAAACGCGATCAATATTGTAGGATCGTTAGAAGAGTGGGCTTGAGAAGAAGCAAGGTGTCCATTAGATAAAAACACATTGAAACTCTTGTACAAGAACACTACATGGAAAGTAAAAGGAGAAAACACATCAAAAGAAGGCAACAATACTACATAGAAAATCTCAATAGACAAAAGGATATCAGAGTACAAAACTAATTGAATGTTAACCTCCCATGGTGTGAAAAATGAGGCTAGCGTGACTAAGGACCAACTCATAGAGATTGACATCTAAAGAAAGTATATGGGAATAAGAAAAGGCATTGTGGAAGGAAGGATTACACTATGAGGAAATAGGGAGGGAAAAAGTAAGTAGCACAATCTCCTACATTGTGCAACATACTCGCTAATGAAGAAGATATACAATTTTCATACACATTGGGAATCAACATTTCATGAGCAACTATTCAAAGGTACATCAAGGTTGTTGATAAAATAATTGATGATAAATAAGTAGATGGTTGACAAAAGTTAACAGGGTAGTTGTCCCTTGATGCAAAGTTAAGGGGTCTATATTAAGTTGAATAGACAAAGTCCCTAATTTAGGGCCTACCATTACACAACTAGCTCTAGTTGTTGTAATTTATATTTTATTCTCTTCTAAATTGATGCACAAAATGTAAATTTTTTTGTCCCAATGAACAATTGATCTTCTAAACTGTTTAATATATATATATATATACACATAAGGAGTAAGCTAATAAGTGAACAAACTCAAATTTTTTACATGTTAAACTCTTCCTACAATTAAGTAGGATTTTTTTTGAAAGATGTAGTTCCTGATTGATGGGAACTTTAAATACAAAACTTTTCCCTTAAATTTTTTTGCCCATTTTCAGACAACTGAATTGCTAAAATTTCCAACAATCAAGTGGATTGAATGGAACCTTGACTTTCCTAGAAAGAAAAATTAGAAAAATTGCATGTTAGAAAAGTTGAGATTGTCCACTTATTAACTCAGTCCAATAAACATATTTCATCCCATATCAATCATTTATATAAAGTGGATACACAACAATATTGATTTCCTTGAAAAACAAGACAAATAATATATATGAACAAAGGAAAAAAAAATTATGTTGTAGGAATTTTTTCTTCAAAAGACATCGAGGAGATGGCGATATATGCATTCTCATCTATTCAATAAAGATAAAACCAACAATCAAAATTTTCCTCTTTGATGTGGCACATGGCTATAAAGTTCTTAAGAATGAGGTTTTCAAAAACTTGAGAATCTAGAGTACACATGGAAAGTTCAAATCCTTTATTAATCAAAATACATGTTGATTTATTTGGTTGAAGGTTACATATGCTGGACTTTATTTTTGTATTTGTTTCTCTTCATTCTTATCATTTTTATTTAGTACCCAAGGTTCAAATATACATGCCTAGAATTGTTATTCAATTTTCAAGGTTTAACTGTAGTTTTCAAAGTTCAACCAAAATGGCTTCACTATGTTCAATTTGAGTGGGAACCAAGTTTTCAAAGTGGAAAATTGTCATTCCAATTCCAAGAATGAAGCTATTCTTATAGATATTGTAGGAATACCCCTTCTCATAATGTGGCACAAGGTATCTATTATTCTCTCTATTGCCTTGACATTATTCTCCCTTTTTATAATGGATAATAATTAAATACCTGCAATGCTTGAAGGAGAAATGTGTGTTATTTTATGTGAAATAGAGGTTGAGTTTATAGAATGAATGAGAAGACCTACTAGGGGAATTCCAAGATTTCCAAAAACCATTGTTTGTAGTGAGTTGGGCACCCTCTTTGATTATTCTCTCAAGGACATTAACAAAGGTGTATGTGGGTTTTTTTTAGCTAAATACATGAAGTGTAAGTTTATTTGTGAGTACCCATGAATTTTTTCGTTTAAAGTAAGATGTCACCAATTTGGGAAAATTTTAAAGAAATTTATGCCAATTTTTTCATTTTTTCATTAAAAACAAATTGTGACTTAATTTATGATAATAATTCTCTGTATATCTATACTTTTCTCCTACAAATGAAACATTTCCATGATATATAATATGATTCCTTAACTTTTTTTACCAAATCCGTGATTGAGAATCTTAAATTTTATGGAATATTTGCCACATCTAAACTATTAATTTTTTGCTACTACTCTTGGGAATACCTTAAACTTATATATGAAATCATGTAAGTATTTGTATGGTGTAGCTAGTGATTTTTCACTAGCTGGTGCAAAAAAGAACCTACTAAGATTTGTGGAAATATTAGTTGCAGTCGGGAAGGAAAATAAAAATAATATTTTTTTTAACAACTACAATTTTATAAAAAAAATTACTACGGTAAACTACAAATTACGGCGTCGATTGAAAAATAGAGACACAAAAAATAAATGCATGCAATATGAATTTTATTTCTTTTATTATACCAAAGTTGGATGGTACAAAGAATTGTTACCTTGGTGGGGGGCCTTGCAGTAGTTCGGGGAATGGTGCTCTTAGTCTCTGATGGTTGATGGTTCTCCACCTCAAACTTAGAGGTTTCCACTGTCAATAGTAAAAGGACACCAATCCAAACATGGGTAGCTTATGGTTATGGAGAAAATTGCGCAGAGTTTCGGTAGGGAAAGAAGAACTATATCAAATGGGGGCATCCAACCTTCTATATATAGGAATTTTGATCCATGGTTTCAACATTTTCCCTCTCTTTTTCATTTTCAAGTGTTTTTCCCCCTTTTTATTTTATCTTTTGTATTTTAGTGATTGTTTCTTTATTTTTATGGGAAAATAAATATTTTTGTCAAATATGTGACCCACCAATGTGCTAGATTCAAGTTCGACCATATAATGACGGGACCAATACCATGTATGAATCTTAATGGTGCGATATTGTAGATGGTGTCAACCATGTGAGAAGCAACCATGTGAAAGGGAAATACAAACTCACCTCATGTGGTAAGTAGGAACTCATCGATGATGGTGATGAGGCCAAGGTACTTGGACCTCTAGGTATGTCCTTTGGAATATATGTGTTGGTGTTGAAAGAGGGAGACCATCAACTATCAAGGAAATAATGGTTCCTTGATATGAGCAAGAGGTATACAACCGTGGAGTGAATGGAGCAAGATACTGGACTAAGACACTATAGTTGGATACAAGGGATGACGAGTGAGGGGAGTCAAATTTCCTTTGTTCAAAGTAGGAATACATGGCTAACCTGATAGCATATAAAATTGATTTGGGGGGGAAGGGGATCATATATGGGGTGAATAAGGAGGATAACTACATTGGTTATGCCTACAACAAGACAATCTCAAAGTGGGTAATACTTGTAGAAAGGATTTCTCCCTGCTACAGGGGTAGGAATGGCTCCCTTATGCCTATAGGGCACAAGAGTAGATTCTTGCTAATGGTAAATGCAAAAAAATGAAATGGAAATAACAGAAGAATAATAGTAAACTAAGCTAAGATAATCTAAACAAGAAGAAGAAGAAAATGGCAAGAACAGTAAATTAAATCTAATGGTAGAAAGAAGAAAACGAAGCTATGGTGAACCCCTCTGCAGAAAAAGGGTTAGGGTTCCGCCTCCTTAAAACCTGCAAACAAACCTAATCTCTAATGGAGAACCTGCAAAAACAATGTCAATAACAAAACCTACAAATAAAAATGAGAGTTAGAAAGAAAATAACATTAAGCAAAACATAAATAAACCATTGGGTATACCTTCTCTTCGGTGGAAATGGACCACCATGCCCTAGCTCATGGGAGCACCTCTCTTGGTTGGGGAGCAATGGCTCAAATGGAAATGGAGATGGAGGGAGTGTGGGTGGCTTGAGAGGCAAATGTGTCTCAAGGCATCCACAGGCAGCATAACAATATGCAAGGGAGAAGTGTTTTGAGAGTGACCCCCAACCCTCCTTTTATAGCTTTTCCAAGGGGTTTTAGGGTTTTAAGCCCTTGGTCAGGGATTTAGCCCCTTTCGCCCTAACTTTAGCTCCTTTTAGGGTTTTAGCCCCTTTTTGAGGGATTAGCTCCTAGAAGGCTATTTTGGGCTCTTTTTTGGGGTTTTAGCCTCTTTTCTTCATCCTTAGGCTATTTTGAGGGTGTGGGGGTTTAATGGAGGGTCAAATGGAGTGATACGAGGGTCATGAGATGGTGTCCTTGGGTGGTGTAGGCCATAGAGAGCTATGTGGGGGATTTTTGGGTTAACAGATTACCCCCTGATGTGTGAGGGCAGGAGCTCAACGTATGGGTGACGAACATAATAGGATTTGTTGTGTAGAGGTGGTGCTTTCGGGGCTGGGGCATGGTGGCTTTTGGTTTTGTATTAATATGGTTCCCATCAATGGGTGAGATACAATAAATGTGTGACATGTATATGGACGAGGTGGGCATCCCCATGCTCGTGACAATGTCAAAAGAATCATTTCATCTAAGCTCTAAAATACGAGAGCCGATCATATACAACTGATGTTACAATGTTGGTTGCCTCCATGTGAGGCTAAATACAATACTAATCTGGTACATTGGACCCATGGCATTCTCATGGAATTCTATATCTTCATGACTGACGGTCTACTAGATCTGGTACATAGCTATGTGGACTCACTGATTGAGAGTTAGAGTCTCTGTGGTACAAGTATGCTGCATCAATCATAAAGGTATATCAAAGCACTGCTGGGGATTTTGAACACTTTCTCCAACGCAACCCAGAAATCACAAGGGACATAACCTGTTTAGGTCCCTCAAGTGGACTTCACCAATGTGCTAGAGTTGGGTGACATCCGGGGTCTTCGAACAAGTACTGTGCGGAACAAACCCTGTACGAATCTCAATGGTGCGATGATGGAGTTGAAGTCAAGCACGTGAGAAACAACCATCCCAAGAGGCACTAAGGACTCCTCTCAAGTGGTCCAAGGAACTCATCAATGATGTAAATGAAAACAAGGTATAGGGACCTCTGGGTATATCCTCTGGAATATGTGTGTTGGCATCGACAAAGGGAGACCTGGCCCTAGTCAAGGCAATTATGTTTCCTTGACCAGGAGCGTGAGGGATAACCGAAAGGTGTGAAGCAATCTGTGGACTGACTCACTGAATTGGGGGGGAGGGGAGGGAAGGGAAAGAACTGAACAGGGGTAGGGGGGGAGTGGGAGACTCAAACTTCCTTTGTTCATAGTATGATGGCACGATGGACCAGGTAGCAAATGAAAATGACTCAAGGGAATGGGATCATAGCTGTAATACCGGGAATGTCGCTGCAAATGGGAAATACTTGGAGGAGGTGGACACTTTTGATACTGATGGGATCCAAGGAAGACACATTGCAGAGTACTCTGAACAAAGGTGACCCAATGTGGGGATGCTTCCAAACTGTTTTCTGTGGGGTGGTGTCTAGGGACACCGTTGTGGTACGATCTCATGGATTTTTGGCGAGCTCGAGAAGGTAAATGCTTGATAGTGCTTTCAATTTTAGAGAGTCTGAAAGCATGAAGAAGACTCTAGTGGGGGCTCTTTTTCATTGGTAGTCTTCTATTCCCGAAAAAGGATAAAAGTATACATAGGAGAGCTTGCCCATCCTGGAGGGGATGAGAGACTTCTTTACCATGGGTAGTCCAATCAGGTCAAAAAAGGTTAAACCTATACTGGCTGGACGGTCATTCAAATACTTTTACGAGCATGAATGAAACCAAGTTTACTCATTAATATTTTCTTGTTGAGACGGCTAGAAAAGAGCTTAACGAAAACCGGTGGTGAGCTTTTTCGTAAAGTGCGGCCCCTCTGCCCGAGAAAGCATAAAAGTATGCAGAGGGGAACGGTCTTGGCTTGAGTGTGCCAAGGAGGTCCTTTTCATGAAATGGTCTACATGGTCCGCAAAAGGAGATAAACAAGACAATGTAGAGCTCTTTCCTATACTTTAGCGAGCGGGAAAGGAAGCAGTTGCGCTCGGTAATCTTTTCATTGTTTTAAGGAGTCAGAAAAGAGCTTAAACGAAACTCCAATGTGGTCAACCGATGGTGGCACATGCGGTGCCCCATGTCGGGACGGTAGAAAGAGGTCCAAAGGTCATCCATGCAGTATGGATGGAGCAGAAGGCTCTCAAACATACCAATACATGCATGGGATAGATCGCGACAGAGGCATAGAAACCGAGGTGGCTCTCGGATAGAGGTCAGGAGAGCGTGTGTGTGTGTTGTGGTGGATGAACTTGACCACATGCACTGTGATTACAAGTCCGGAGGCATTTATATGCCAAATATGTGTAAGAAAAATAAATTGTTTTGTGGACGATGGTCCAGATGTCTGCGTTAAGTGCGGTGAATGGAAAAGACAACTATGTGTTAAAAATGCAAAATAAAAGCTAAAGTTATAGTCCTTAACGGGCGGCGGCCCAAAAACTCGCATGAGTTGCGGTCGGGAAGTGTGATACAAGTACAGGTCCGTAGACACTTGCATCATTATGTCATGGCTCGTAAATCGAGGTGACTTGTGGGAAATGGTCCCGAAATTGATCTATTAAACATGAGACAATGGTCTCATAAAGAGATAGAGGATTTGAGCCCAGAGGTGTGAGAGGTGTCTCGAACCAGTTCCAGGTGACTTTGGATTAGTAGCTGATGGTGCTAGCCCTGATTTTTGCTAAAAAATGTTGAAAAACAAGAAAGAAAATGAAGCGACTCATTGGTGATGTTAAGTGTAAAATCTCTTGAGGTAGAGCCCATTGCGGAGTGTTGCAGGTGCAACTGTTCTCCCCAAATTTCTTAAATTTTGGGGCCCTCCTTATCTTTTAAGAGTTGTTTTGATGTCGTCTGATTCATGAATGTTTGGCCTTGCTGTAACTTTGGTTGATTCTAAAGGTTAGTTGGCTGCCTGTTTTTAAGGGATGCTTTTGTTAAGATTTTATTGTGGGGCACAGAATCGAATTTGGAGTGCTAACCTGAAACTTGTCAGATCATTGCCCTTTGAACAAACCATTATCTCTGAGGTGAGACAGTTTGACCTTCGCTGACTTTGAGTTCTCGGACACTTAAGTTTTCTTGATCAGGCGTCATTTTATGTTGGATTGGAAGCTATAATATTTTCCCTTTCGTCATTGCGGATGCCCGAGTGGTTTGGCATCCGAAGTGCAAAGTGTTCTGGTTTCCGATTTGAAAGTTTCCTTCCGCCGTTGCGGCTGGGAAAGTCCCTTAGCCTCTGAAGCGTAAAGCCATCCGATTTCTGACTGAGGGTTTTTTCTCCCGCCCGCGTTTCTCATCATTTTAGCGCTTGTCTATCCGCCGTTACGGTTGATAAATCCTTTTGGCGTCCGATGTCAAAGTCACCCGATCTCCGATGGAGTTTTCCCACCCACAGCTTTGAATCGCACCTCTTAGTCTTTTTCTTCCCACCATTGCGGCTGAGCCAAGCATTTGACTTCCGATGTCAGTATCCTTCCGAATTCCGCCGTGGTGCACCAGGTCATTTGTTTTTGTGGAGTAGTCGTTTCCGTTTGTATAATTTGCTGCTTTGTTTCATAACACAGTCCCAAATGGATAATACACGTGGATTAATTGCAGGTGTGCGTAAGGAGCTGATGTGTGAAGATGTAGAAGAACAGTTTGGTAAATATCAAAATGACACCGATGTAAAAAGACATGGAAATAACCCTTCCCCTTCCCTTCTTTCTTGTAAAGTTTAACGAGTCCAAGAAAGCAAACTCGGGACCATCTTCATTTTTTGACAAGCTCAAAGAAAAGAAAGAAGAATGCTTGATAAGGCACTAATTCATGGATTTTATGAGCCTGAACTAGTACATGCTTGACGGTGTTTTCATAGTTTAGAGAGTCTGAAAACTCCAAAGAAGACTCCAGGGGGGTCCTTTTTCGTACAATTTAGTCTCCTGAGGCCGAAAAAGTATAAAACAAACAACAGAAGAACTCTCTTAACTTCCAAAGAAGAAAAGGCGCACATTTTTCGTAATTAGTCAGGAAGGTCCGAAAAAGGTTAAATTACCACCTACCCAACACTCCTTCAAAAGCAGCATATACAGCCTGAGTTTTACAAGTGTGAAGGAAGGCAAGATCACTCAGAAAGATCCATTTGGTTACGAGAAATGGGGCTTACAACAATAAACTCGATGCTTTGTTCTTTAGGGTTTAACGAGCATGACAAAGACATAAAGTACACTCGGAATCTTTTTCATGTTTTGGTCCAGAGCACGAAAAAGAGAAAACTAAGCTCATACCGGGGATTCCTTTTCCGTAAGTTTAGTCCCTCAGGTCCGGAAAAGAGATAAACCTATGCCTGAGAATACTCTTCTCAATTTAGTAGAAAAGAGAGGGATCCTTTCTCGTATTATTCCACATGGTCCGAGAAAGAGATAACCTACCACCAATGTGGATTCCCATTCACATATTCTTAACAAGCCTGAACGGACAAGTTTACTCGGCAGTCAAGTCTATTTTGAGGAGTCATACTTGGGCCTAAAGAAACTCATAATCTTTCTCGTGAAGTTTTAACGAGTCCGGAAAAGTCAACTCGCGGCCTCCTTACTGTTTTTAACGAGCTCGAAGGAGAGCAGAAAGAATGCTCTAAATGCGAGGAGACGAGTGTCATAGGCAGGAGAAACTAGTTCCAAGCACAAGGAACAGACCTATGCATAATGCAAGGAAAGTGAGCAAGATAAGGACACTCAGGGAACGTCTCCTCGGGGTAAAGGTTGTCAAGTTGCAAAGGAAAAATGACACAAGGCTTAGCGATGATGAGAACAAAGATGAGGGATTATACAACGAGCTAAAAGCGTGGAAGCCAGCATCAGGCTCAAAAGCGCGAGCAGGACACATGCAAATGCAATTATAGCTTGAACAACAAGGTGAGGCCCATAAACAGTTGTGAATCCAACTAATAATCCTGTCTCCAAGAAAAAACAACATCAGAAGAAACGATCCGATGCGGGTCACTTTGGTAGAAACACTTGTGACTTCGCTATCTTCTACAAAAGGAAAAGTCAAGGCAGAATCAACTGAAGAAGATTCTATAGGACCAAGGCTCGAGGGTTTATAATGAATAAGATCAACCTCAGAAGAGAAGTGAAAATCAACAAGGGAGATAGAGTCTATAGGAACAAACTCAAAATCACAGGAGCTGAGAAATTCATAAGAAAAAATCAAACTCATCAGGATCACTGACTTGCTTTTCAGATGAAGAATCAAAAGACTCAACAAAAACCAACATAAGGAAAAAAAAAAAGGCTTACTAAGCAAATCAGGGTTAGACTTAATCACAACTGAAAAAGAAGGTCAGACTGTATCAAAGACTCCAGGAAGACTTCATCCGAAGGGAGGAAATCATCCGAGATAGGACACATATCTGAACTTTCAAATGGATGGACAGAGTGGAGAGAAGGCTCTACAATCTGTATAGGATGACTCACCCGATCAACTTCTGGGACCAAGTCCCAAGAAGGTAAGCATGAAAACAGAGGCTACCTCTTAGTAGCAATTGAACACAAATGACAAGAAGCCACATAGTTCACCTGTGGCGGGGTAGTGTCTACAGAAACACTAGGAATCAACAAAGGAAATACTTGGTCTCTAGTTGGGTCAGGAGACGGATCAAGAAAATCCAACTGATCTATAGTGACAATTTCTTCGCCATGATTAAAGTACATCACATGAAAGAATGTTGACACCACAGCTTGCATGGCATAGACATAATCACGTCCAAGGAGCATATTAAAGTCCAAGGGGTCTTCTATTACCATGAAGTCAACTAAGACGGTCTTCCCACCCAAAGTAACAGGTGTTTGAGTAAGAATTCCCAAGGCTACACAAGTTCTTCTATCAAACGCTAGTAACTGACTAGCCGTCGACACAAGGCTGGGAGATCCCATACCTCGCCAAGCACGAGCAGACAAAATACTAACTGAGGCTCCTTCATCAACAATGCAACGAGCAATTGTATATGGTTCAACTTTGACCTTTATCTGGAAAGGTGCAGCGGAAGGAAGGCACGGCTCAACTAGGCTATCCCAATCAAAGGAAGCAATCCGAGAGCTTTGTGGGGGTTGATCCGAAACAAGTTCAGTGCCCCCTTGTTCAGTAAGATCTGAACTGGTAGTGAAGAAAATGTGAGTGGTAGACACATCACTCTCCAAAGGAAGAGTGGGATTGATCAATACTGGAATCGATTCAACCGCTTCATGAAAGTCACTCTCCGAAGGGAGAGTGGGATTGACCAAAGATGACATTGGTTCAATCACATGAGGAGCACTCTCCGAAAGAAGAGTGGGATCGGCCAAATCGGAGATTTGTTCGACCACTTGATCAACCAAAGGTTGAGTAGGATGTTGAGAAACTATAGGGTGTTCAGAAGAACAAAATCCATGAGTCTTGGACCACACTCTTCGCACCTCTGGGATAGCAGGGCACAGATGAGTAAGGTGATCTCCCTTGCATAGCACACAAGGGAACTTAAGATGATGCTTCGAACGACCATTTTTCTCAACTGATTCAACATGACTAGCAGTGGATGACTGTTTTCTCTCAACATGACTAGCAGAGGATGAGAGTTTTCCCCCAGCGTGAACAACAGAGGCTGGGTGACTAGATCCAACCTCACTAAGAGAGGCTGGTTGTTGAGAGACTCCATAATGTTCAAAAACGGGATGACCATGAATCCAAACTCTTCGCACCTCCTCAACAAAAGGGAATTTATAAGTAAGGTGGTCTCCCTCACAAAGCTTACAGGGAAACTTGAGCTTATGTTTTGAACGGGTAGACTTGTCAACAGTGTCAACATGACTCGCAGTGGTTGACAAGTTGTCTTCAGCTTGAAACACAGAGGCTGAAAGACTTCCCCCAGCGTGCCTGGAAGAGGCTGAGAGACTAGGTCCAACTTGACTTGCAGAGGTAGGACGTGCACCATCAACATGAACAACAGAGGTTGAATGGTTAGGATCAACATTCCTTGCAGTAGTTGAGTGTGTGCCCCCATCTTTAGCAACAGAGGCTGGGTGAACGGATCCAACGTGAACACCAGAGGTTGGATGGGGAGGTTCAACTTGAACACCAGAGGTTGAACGAGTGCACTCAACGTGAACACCAGAGGCTGAGTGACAGGATCCGACATGACCTGGAAAGGTTGGAAGGATCCCACCAGCGTGAACACCAGAGGCTGGATGGATGGATCCAACTTGAACAACAGAGGTTGGATGGGAAGTTTCAACTTGAAAACCAGCGGTTGAACGGATGCACTCAGCTTGAACACCAGAGGTTGAGTGACAGGATCCGACATGACCTGGAAAGGTTGGAAGGATCCCACCAGCTTGATCACCAGAGGCTGGATGGATAGCTCCAACATGAACAACAGAGGTTGGATGGGATGGTTCAACTTGAAAACCATAGGTTGAACGGGTGCCCCCGTGCTTATGTGCTTTCTTCCTATTCCTCCTTCTTTTACTCCTTTTAGACTGCCGGTTACTAGTATTAGTACTTTCACCGCATGAGGTAGAAGGAGGAGGAGAACTAACTACATGTGAAGGGGTAGCAGTGTTTTGATGCCCTTGATATAAGGTGCTTACTTGGA
>LPNX010902261.1:150210-188690 GCA_001517045.1 Pseudotsuga menziesii | reverse complement strand
ATCTAATAAAGCAAACAAGCAAGAATTACTCCAAGCAAAAAGACTCAAAGGCTTTTGAAAAAGCAGGTAGGGTGATCACCAAAAGTCTTCAGACAAGCTATACAACATTCATAAAGAGACACCACTCACAAACAGGGATTACCTGAAGAAGGGAACAAGCAAAAACTTGACTTAAAAAATCCTATCTTTCAGGTATATACGCGACTGTCTATAAGGGCAGGTCGCGAATGATACGCGACTGTTCAATAGAACAACCCGCGCATGCAAACTTGTATTCGCGACTGTTTAGAAGAACAACCCACGAATAGGTGTAAAAATCACAATCAAGGGTAGAAAACTGCCTTAGGAAGGCAGGGGAGAGGGTACAATCAGACTTAAAAATGTTCCTAAGTGGCAAGGACCTGAAACAATGCAAAAGCTGAAAGAAATCAAGAGAAAAACCCCAAACAGACAAGGCTAGTCCCCAGCGGAGTCACCAGTTCTGTTGTAAAGGAAAGTATCCTATGGCTAGGGTTTAAGAGGCCATCAACGTACTGGGGTCGAAAGAGAGATGCACAATGTTCAGCAAGCATATAACAGCAAGTTTCAGAGATGAGAAAGATCCACACCTGATTAACTGAAGGCTGGTCCAAGCTTTCTCTTCAATCCTCGTCTTGCTCCTCTCGCTCCAAGAGACCTGCAAAACAAGTTATACCTTCCTCAAACCATTATGACCACATATAAGACAATGATAATCAAATAAACATAAACAAATGATCTGAATAACATCATCATATGATCAGAAATAGAGATTCAATCACACATTGAACAATGATTTGGGAAGAAGAAGGACATCACATCTTTATTAATCTTGAAAACAAGTACAAATATACCTTCTCTTCAAGTTGGCACCTCACGAAACCTTGATCTGGTTCTGTTGCTTCTCTTCTCAAAAGAACTCAGCCTCCAACCTCTGCAACACAAGGGGAAGACCTCCAGGGAAAAGGTGTGGGCAAAGAGAGTCCCGATTCCTCCAGCATAACAATGCATAAAATCCAAGTCCCCTTTCATGGACCTCCCTACCTCTATTTATATGATGAAAAAGAGTTAGGGGCGAAGCCAAAGTGGTTACAACTGAAGGAGTCAGTTGCATAACTACCCAAACTAATTCAAAAAGGTGTGCTTTTATGTTTTAATGTTGAGAAACAGATGCGAGGGTCTATAGGAGGGAAACCCGCGCATGATACGCAAGTTTACACAAGAGCAACCCGCGAATATATGCATGCGCGACTTGCAAAACACAAGAGTCGCGAGTGATGCGCGGGTTGCACATAAGGAGAGTCGTGCATACACAAAAAAACGAATTTTTAAGGTATTTCTGGGCATTTTCATACTTTGGTGTCTTCTGGAAAGTTTTAGCTAACTGAAATACCTTTCAAACGGTGTAGAAATAAGGTCAAACGGAGTTACAGAACTCAAGATATGGGTCCTCCAAGATAGGTGTTTTTTCAGTGACTTTCATGAAGTGCCGACATGCGACGAAATCATGGGAAAGTGGTCACAGGAAGAGATATGTCATTTTGGGCTATAACAACCGACCAGATCACTAAAAGGGCCCTCGAAGCAGAAGACAAAGTCAATAACACTAAAGGCACGAACCTGACTGCTGGTCCGTTACTAAAAGAATCATGAGTGCATACAGACAACTCAGAAGAATACGAAACGCTGGGTAAACCGAAAGGTCATGCGTTGGGGGCAACCCAAACTATTTAATGTTTTGTTTAAACACTAGCCAGAGGGGGGTTATGGGGGATTTTTCCCTGAAAAATTTTGTAAACTCTTTTGCTTGTAAGAGGAACTACTTCGTTTTACAGTTAGAAAGTGCAACTTTTGCCTGTTGGAGAGAGCGAAATGTGGAATATGTCAATGCGACTAAATGAATAATGTTGAAGAGGAACTATTTCGTTTTCAGCTGTGTTTCATTTACTTTGAGAGTATTTAACTTCCTGAACCTATGTTCTTGTTGAATGTTCTTCAGTATCTTCTGGGATGTTTTCCACTGTGAGTAATAAATGTTGTTCATAAAATAATTGGCTAGCTGGTTGTTTAAATATATGTAATTGTTCGTGTGTCTTGAAAGAAGTGTCAGCTAATTGTAACTCTTCATAATGCATGTACACAATGTATTACTCACTTACAAGTGATAATCCTGCTCCCTAGGGATAGTTTAGGTAGTTAGTTTCTTTTTCTTGTTGTATGTGATTGGGATGCTAGTGAGTCTAAGATGAGAGGTAAGAACTTGCGCATCACATTGTGACCGCTCCTCGCATCTTACCACCCTGCATGGTTAATTAGGCACTTGCATATCATACATTAAGTCAAAAAATGCAAAACTCATGGTGGACCGGGCCGTAACTGGTAAAGCCTTTGTTTTGTACTTAACCTACGGTAGCCGGACCGCAAACCGGACGGATTCCCTATACGAAACAGTCAACGTGCTAGTTGGGAACGTTGATTGGGGATAATCCCTTACTGTTGTTGCCTACGAATTTCGGGGCCTCAACAATTTTTGGCGCTAGAAGGAGGGCCGCCAGTGTATGGCTGGCCGAGGAAACCCGTTTTCCCGAGAATATTCCACCGGTAACATTTCTGAAAGCAGTGGGTTTCATAATCCAATTCCGGAAGAAAGAGAACATCTATATTTTGTTGGCAACGAAATTGTTAATGATCTGAGAAGAAACACCAGGGCATATGTAAAGAAGATTGGAGGATTGCAATTTAGGCTTGGACAATTTAGGCTTGGACAATTTTTGCACTTTCCACCAACAACCGCACTCTGAAAATAATTGTCCTCAATGGATTAATTCGATGACGTTGGTCATGAATCAACTCTTAGATTCTAGATTAACAGAAGAGGGAGAAGAAGAAAGAAAAGAGACTGCTACTTCTACTTCCACTAAAGAACAGGAAGAAGAAACCATGGCTTTATGGAATTCTGTCTCGTTATTTGACGCTGAAGAAGAAAAGACTCAAGGGTGCAAGGACATTGTGGAAACCAACGTAGCCACAAGGAGCCAAGGGATGGTTAAAGAAGACAGTCTTATACTCCCAAATATTAGGAGGCTACAGAGAAATGTTAAGAAGAAATTTCAAAATAAATCCTTGGCTGATAAAATTCTAGAATTCACTATTACCAGCCAAAATCCTAGACAGAATGATACAATGGCCGAGCTAAATGAAGATAAGGAGAATGCTGATAGGCCTCATCTCACGGAACAACAGATGGATTATGGCATTGTGGAGGATTTAAAGAAGATAAAGGCGAATGTTCCACTATTCGAAATGTGCAAAGTGCCACAGCAAAAAGAAAGGCTGTTGAGAGCCCTTGAAGCGTCAGATGAGAAGACGCCCACTAACAATCAACCAGAAGAAGAAGAAGAGATTGGAGAGACCAGCAGTGGAGGTAAGTCCAAACACAAGCATCCACCTTTCCTCCTTACTTTTGAAATCTTTAACTACAATGTACATAATTGCTTGGTAGATTCAGGGGAAACTGTTAATGTCATGCCAATATCTTTCTGTAAAAGAATCAATGGGCAGCCTAAGCCATCCCTGTGGAGAGTAGTTCAGTTGGACAGGACAGATGTGAAGGTAATTGGTGAGATGGAAGATTTCCTAGTCCGTTTGGCTTCAAATGATAAAGTATGCCAGGTCATTAATATCGTGGTGGCTGATATACCAGATGTGTACGGCCTTATCCTGAGCAGAGATTGGCTGGCCAAACTTAATGGATATTTCTCTTCTGATTGGTCACATCTGTGGTTGCTATACAAAGGAAGTCCGAACTAGATTAAGGTTTTGAGGGAGCCTCACATGAAGTACAATGTTACCTAACTTGAGGAGAAGAATGAACCTGTGGATTCTGTCTTGGGAAACTATTTTATTGAGTTGGAACTGGGGAATTATCAAGCGGAAGAAGCCAGCAACACATCTGACACCCAGCCTGATCTCCTTCGATTCTCACAGGCTGATGAGATTGACTATAAAATAGTAGACTTAGCAGTAGGAATAGATTCACATTCAGTAGTTAGTGATCTTTGGATTCTATTTTTTTATGGCTGTAAGACATTAGAAGGGTCAGGGGCTGGCTGTGTCCTGATCGACCCACAGAAGAATAAACATTTTCTTTCCTGTAGATTAGAGTTTGAATGTACTAATAATACAGCTGAGTATGAAGCGCTGGTGCAGGGACTGAAGAAAGCGATTGAGTTAAAGGTAAGTAATTTAAAAGTTTTTGGAGATTCTGAAATTATTGTGAAACAAATCCGGAATCAGATACATTGTGTTTCTCCTCACTTAAAGGCTTACCAGAATGAGGTATGGGATTTGCTTAAATGTTTTAATGCATTCAACATTATTTCGATTCCAAGAATTAAAAACGTAGCTGCTAATTTGTTGTCCACATCAGCCACTAGACTCGTACCCACTAATAATAGATGTTCTGTCGAACTACTTTTTAGGCCTTCAGTACCAGATATGATCACCAACTTGCGCGTGTTCGACGATGATCAGCAAATCATAGAATGTTTGACGAATGGCGAGGTGTTTAAAGGAGCGATCATAAACGATGAAGAGCATCATGCCGAGATGAAATATGACAATTTTATTCCTAAAGGTGTCAGAACATTGGAAAAAATGTTCGACTTAAATGAAAAGTTCAGAAGACCAGCCAACGTGAATACCCACAGCTCATAGCTACAGTTCGAGTTGATAAATTTAGGGACTGAGACGAATCCCAAATTTGTAAATCTCGACAAGTGTTGTTCGCCTGCAGAAAGAGATAGATTCATCAATCTGTTTAAACAATATAAAGATGTTTTCGCATGGACGTATGAAGATTTGAAAACATATGACACCAGCATTATCAAGCATGTCGTTCCCATTAAAGCAGGTGTCAAGCCATATTAGCAACCGTTAAGAAAAATGCATCCAAAATTGGAACCGTTGATTCAGAGCGAAGTGAAGAAATTATTGGATGCTTGAATCATCTTCAAAGTCAGACACTCTAAGTGGGTATCAAATCTGGTACCAGTAAGGAAAAAGTCTGGAGAAATCAGACTCTGCGTGGATTTCTGGAACCTAAATCGTGCATCAGACAAAGATAACTATCCTGTGCCACCCATGGAGCAGCTGCTACAAATGGTTTCGGGTTCTGAATTGTTTTTGTTATTAGATGGTTTCTCTGGCTACAATCAAGTATTGGTAACCGAAGAAATAGATTGAAGACAACGTTCAGAACCAAATGGGGAACCTTTGCCTGCAGAAGAATGCCCTTTGGGCTGATAAATGTTGGAGCAACGTTTCAAAGGGCTATGGACATAGATTTCCGTGGATTGATTGGCCGAAGTGTTGTAG
Organism: Pseudotsuga menziesii; assembly: GCA_001517045.1. Classification (NCBI taxonomy): domain Eukaryota; kingdom Viridiplantae; phylum Streptophyta; class Pinopsida; order Pinales; family Pinaceae; genus Pseudotsuga; species Pseudotsuga menziesii. Next base: position 183,296 of record LPNX010902261.1, on the reverse strand, counting down.
TGTACCTTGATGACATTACAATATTCTCGAAGAAAAGAGAAGAGCACGCGTTTCACTTAAAACAAATTTTCGAACGCTGTCGAAAATATGGCATTTCCCTCAATCCTAAAAAGTGTGTGTTCGCTGTCACAGAGGGCAGGTTGCTGGGTCACATAGTTTCAAAGACAGGAATTTCTATTGATCCAGAAAGAATCAAGGCCATTGAGCAAATCCCCTTGCCCCATAATAAGAAAGGGATGCAATCTTTTATGGGAACTATAAATTTTGTTCGAAGGTTTGTACCTGATTTCGCTCAAACTGTCAAGCCATTGCAGCAGATGGTGAAGCAAAATGCACAGTTCAAGTGGATAGAGAGTGAAAAGAATGCTTTCATCCAAATTAAGACCGCTGTTGCACATGCACCCTCCCTAAAAATCCCAAACTTTGATAAATACTTTATTCTGTATACATTTGCGTCCGATGATTCACTGGCAGCTGTGCTTATGCAAAAGGAAGATGGGGGGGTATGAATTCCCAATAGCTTTCATGAGCACTAGTCTTCAAGGGGCTGAATTGAACTACCCAGCCATTGATAAGCAGGCTTACGTAGTATTTAAGGCAGTGAAACAATTCAGGCCTTATATTTTGAAGAATCGAACCAAGGTAATAGTCCCCTACCCAGTTGTAATATCCCTTCTCATACAAAAAGAGTTATGAGAAAGAAGGGGTAACTGGGTAACAACTCTTCAAGAGTACGACCTTGAATTCAAGCCATCTTCTATAGTGAAAGGTCACGGGTTGTGCAAACTGATGACTAAAAGTGGGAACAATGAAGAACAAGCCTGGGAGGATGAGGCCGAGTTACAGGTAATGGATGTATGTCCTTTATTTACAGCTCCCGAGTCTTGGTACAGAGACCTTGTGCATTACCTGCAGGTAGGGCTGTTACCAGAACATTAGAATTCCAAGAAAGAAGAGCGCTACGTCTTAAATCAGCATCTTATCAAATTGTCGAAGGAATATTGTTCAGAAATAATTATGACGGGGTTCTTCTCAGATGCCTAGAAAAGGAATATGCGAAGAAAGTAATGACAGAGTTGCATGACGGGCCTGCTGGGGGACATTATTCAGGAGACACTACAGCCCACAAAATCCTCAGGGCAGGTTATTATTGGCCTACACTCTTCAAATATGCACATGCACATGTGAGGAGATGTGACATCTGCCAAAGGTGTGGTGGGAGACAACCTAAAGTAGCAGCACCCCTAAAGCCTGTGATGATCACGGAACCATTCGAGCAATGGGGACTGGATATTATTGGAGAAATAAAACCAAATTCTTCCCTCCAACACAAATACATTCTGACCGCAATTGATTATTTCACTCGCTGGGTCGAAGCTATCCCACTGCGCAAGATAAATGAAGACGAAGTCATCAGCTTTCTGCAAGATCATATCATGACCAGGTTTGGAGTTCCAATTTCGTTAGTTTTTGATAATGCTAAATATTTTTCATCAATTAAATTAACTGCTTTTGCTCATGATAAAGGAATAAAATTGCATTATTCTGCTAACTACTATCCATAAGGGAATGGCCTGGCTGAATCCTCTAATAAAAATCTGATTAGAATCCTAAAGAAGACTGTAATAGAAAACCAAAGGAGTTGGCACTCAGCACTACCAAACGCCCTGTGGGCCGATAGAGTCACCCCCAAGTCTGCAATAGGAGTGTCACCTTATACCCTTGTTAATGGGAAAGAAGCCATTCTTCCACCCAACATCATGTTGCCATCTTCTATTTTAGCCCAAGAGTCGGAGAATGAAGTTTTACAGATGAGGATATGAAACCTTCTGAAAGCAGAAGAGGCTAGATCTAAAGCCAGAGAACGCTTTAAGCAGCAGCAGGAGTTAGTAAAGAGGTGGTTCGACAAACATAAAGCTGGAACAAAAGAATTTGAAGTAGGAGACTTAGTCCTCAAATGGGATCACCCCCATGATGAGAAAGGAAAGCACACTAAATTCTAGCAATTATGGGTAGGCCCTTTTCAGATTGCAGCAAAGCTTGGCCCCTCTACTTACAAGTTGCAGGATCTTCAGGGGTGGGAAGAGAACTTACCAGTGAATGGTTTGGCTCTCAAGCCTTATTTTTATTGAGTTTCTTGAGTTCTTCTATTTGTATGTAAATAAGCTGTTTAGCTGTCTTTTGAGTCATGTTTTGTAGTTTGTTTTAATTTTGAGTTTTCTTGGTTTCAATAAAGGAAATAAACTGGGTTGCATGGAGAACAATAAATGTTTGGGAATGATCAACATTCTTGGGTTTCAGACTGTGTGTTGTTAAAAGAACTTCTTCCAGTTTAGCAGTTTTCTCAAATAAGTTCGGCGTGCGTTGAAGTCCTGCTTAAACCTTGTAAAATAAACCAGAGTTGGAGAGTCTGGAGTACTATGTTGAGGCTCCATCCACGTCACACTTAAAATGTCCAAAAGGGCGATAGCAAAAGGACCCATGGAAAAGAGCAAGGTGAACAGTATATTAAATATAAATGATCCCATGCCAAGAAGCGAATGCCAAAAGACAAATGAGAGTCAAAGAACTCCTATGAAAAACATCATACATCAAAGCAAATGCTGAATCATAAGTACTAAATTGCCGAAAGATCCTCTCCGTCCGTGAGCTTAAACTTGAAGTACACCACTCACACAAAAGGACACTATGGGATAGAGGATCCTGAATTAAAATTTAGTAAGAAAGGCATGCAGGAGGACTCATATGAAAAGGGACAAAAGTCTAAAAGTACAAAAAGTGCTAAAATGGCATGGGAATGAGGAACAAACGAATATTTCTATTTACCATATGCTAGAATCCTGTGGCGTCCAAAGCTATCAGCCACCTGAGGACAGAAGTAATAATGAAACTCATTCTCTGGCCTCAACAGAGTTACCTGGACTTGAAAATCTTGGTTTCCATTCTCCCAAATTGGACTATCATCAATGATTAAGGGTACACACTCATGTCATTTGAGAAATCCGGATAGCTGGAAGAATTCAATAGATGCATTTGTTGTTAAATAGTCTGCTACTCAAAGATTAATCACCCAGAGATCTAGGTTCACCAGGTAATCGCCAATTGTTGCAGGTGCAACTGTTCTCCCCAAATTTCTTAAATTTTGGGGCCCTCCTTATCTTTTAAGAGTTGTTTTGATGTCGTCTGATTCATGAATGTTTGGCCTTGCTATAACTTTGGTTGATTCTAAAGGTTAGTTGGCTGCCTGTTTTTAAGGGATGCTTTTGTTAAGATTTTATTGTGGGGCGCAGAATCGAATTTGGAGTGCTAACCTGAAACTCGTCAGATCATTGCCCTTTGAACAAACCATTATCTCTGAGGTGAGACAGTTTGACCTTTGCTGACTTTGAGTTCTCGGACACTTAAGTTTTCTTGATCGAGCGTCATTTTATGTTGGATTGGAAGCTATAATCTTTTCCCTTTCGCCATTGCGGATGCCCGAGCGGTTTGGCGCCCGAAGTGCAAAGTGTTCCGGTTTCTGATTTGAAAGTTTCCTTCCGCCGTTGCTGCTGGGAAAGTCCCTTAGCCTCCGAAGCGTAAAGCCGTCCGATTTTCGACTGAGGGTTTTTTCTCCCACCCGCGTTTCTCATCATTTTAGTGCTTGTCTTTCCGGTGTTACGGCTGATAAATCCTTTTGGTGTCCGATGTCAAAGTCACTCGATCTCCGATGGAGTTTTCCCTCCCACAGCTTTGAATCGCGCCTCTTAGTATTTTTCTTCCCGCCGTTGCAGCTGAGCCAAGCCTTTGACTTCCGATGTCAATATCCTTCCGACTTCCGCCGTGGTGCACCAGGCCATTTGTTTTTGTGGAGTAGTCATTTGAGTTTGTATAATCTGCCGCTCTTTTTCATAACACAGTACCAAATGGATAATACACGTGGATTAATTGTAGGTGTGCGTAAGGAGCTGATGCGTGAAGACGTAGAAGAAAATTTTGGTAAAAATCGAAACGACACCGACCAGATCACTGAAAGGGCCCTCGAAGCGGAAGACAAAGTCAATAATGCTAAAGGCACGAACCTGACTGCTGGTCCGTTACTAAAAGAATCATGAGTGCATACAGACAACTCAGAAGAATACGAAACGTTGGGGAAACTGAAAGGTCATGCGTTGAGGGAAACCCAAACGATTTAATGTTTTGTTTAAACACTGGCCAGAGGGGGGTTATGGGGGATTTTTCCCTGAAAAAATTTGTAAACTCTTTTGCTTGTAAGAAGAACTACTTCGTTTTACAGTCAGAAAGTGCAACTTTTGCCTGCTGGAGAGAGTGAAATGTGGAATATGTCAATGCGACTAAATGAATAATGTTGAAGAGGAACTATTTCGTTTTCAGTTGTGTTTCATTTACTTTGAGAGTATTTAACTTCCTGAACCTATGTTCTTGTTGAATGTTCTTCAGTATCTTCTGGGATGTTTTCCACTGTGAGTAATAAATGTTGTTCATAAAATAATCGGCTATCTGGTTGTTTAAATATCTGTAATTGTTTGTGTGTCTTGAAAGAAGTGTCAACTAACTGTAACTCTTCATAATGCATGTACACAATGTATTACTCACTTACAAGTGATAATCCTGCTCCCTAGGGATAGTTTAGGTAGTTAGTTTCTTTTTGTTGTTGTCTGTGATTGGGATGCTAGTGAGTCTAAGACGAGAGGTAAAAACCTGCGCATCACATTGTGATCGCTCCTCGCATCTTACCACCCTGCATGGTTAATTAGGCACTTGCATATCATACATTAAGTCAAAAAATGCAAAACTCACGGTGGACCGGGCCGTAACCGGTAAATCCTTTGTTTTGTACTTGACCTACGGTAGTCGGACCGCAAACCGAACGGATTCCCTATACCAAACAGTCAACGGGCTAGTTGGGAACGTTGATTGGGGAGAATCCCTTACTGTTGTTTCCTGCGAATTTTGGGGCCTCAACACGGGGGTTATCCAAGAGTTTTCCATCAGATTCAACGAAGAGGTATGCCCCCTTGCCAAGACGAAGGTCATTGGCAAGGCGGGGTGATGGAATCTGGTCCTTTATGGGAAGAACCGATTCCATACTATGGTTTAAAGGGAATGGGGTAAAACCTAAGGCATTTTTACATATATCTCCGTCATCGCGTAAGTGGTGCCGGGATAGATCAGGTGGATCTTCCACAACCGACGAGGTGAAATGGAAACTGGTGCTAGATATCATAATAAGTGGTATTGGTTGTGGATTTTGTGGCCTTGTCCCCAGTCTCTGTTGGAGGAAGAGGGGTAGGCCTAGAGATGGGAGGAGTCTTTGATGGACCTAGAGGTAGGTGCAACATCATCTCAATTGACTCGACGTGAGTCAACACATCCTGGGGCCTCAGAGGTATGGTAGGTGGTTCAAGGTACCACAGAGGATCTCCTAGTGTGAAATCCTGTAGATGGAGGGTTGCCAAGGTAGTCTTACTGACGATCCTGGATGGTAGGAAAAAGAAAAGAAAAAGAAAAAGAAAAAGGATCATGTTGATCGAGAATGAACCCCATTGTTTCCCTGGTAACTGAGGTTGAGGTTGCAACTGAGGTTGCGGCTGTGGTTGCGGAAACAACGGAAGAGACAGGTTTGATGGACCATCAGTGATGGTGGAGACAAGAGGGTTTGCAGAACTGGACATCATGTAGATGGACACAGTGTTTGAAGAAGGCGGTGGGGGGTGAGCTTCTTCGATCAAGGTGATCTCAGACTCAAGGGAATGGTGACAGAGGTCAGTGAGAGCCATTTGAAACTCGGGCAGGTCTTGGCAATGGTGGGAGTAATGTCCATACAAGCCGCAAAGGGCGCAAGCATGGTTTTTCCTCAATGCCTTGTTCTTGACTACTGGTGCGGCTGGGAGTTCAACCATGGAGATGTTTTTGTTCGTGTCCATGGCATCCAGATGTGCACAGATCACTAGGATTTCAGAGCAATTTTGAGTTGGATGGCCTTGTTGTTCGCAGACGGCACAAGGTGGGACTTGTTGTGGTTCTGCGGTGGCTTTGGTGTTTTTACCCCTAGCCCTTTTGGGTTGGGGCAGTGCAGGTGCGGGTGTGGTGGTTGGCTTGTGCAGACCGGGTGGAGGGTGAGACTCAACCGCAATAGGTTGCACCAAGGTTAACACAAATTGGGGCATTGCTGGTTGAGCTGGTGGATCAAGATACCACACCAGGATCCCCAATGTAAAGTTGGGTAGGCTTAAGGTGGCCATGACTGACTTGCTCATGACACCAGGTGGGGGAAAGAGGAATGGAATTGTATGTACTGGAGATGAGCCCACATAACTCCTAGCTGGTTGCATGTGGGGGTGAGGTTATGGTTGGGGTTGCGGCTGCGGTTGCTGTTTGGGTGCACAGTGCTTGATGAGACCATGCACAAGTCCGCAATTTGCTTTTCTGTCGGTGGTGGTGACACCAACGGGAAAGGAGCCATCATGGTGGGATTGTTAAACAACCCAAGGCCCACATTCAATGGTGGGGAAGCTAGTGTGTTTTCAACCACAGTGTTGGTTGCAAGGATGACGTTAGCGTGTGTGGTCACCCCTTGCGGCTCAATGGTGGTGATGGTAGGGATAACGTTGGCAGGTGTTGTTAACCCTTGCGGATCATGGTAGGTGAACTGGTCAACCGTCACAATCTTCCCTTTGTGGGGGAACATCATGAGGTGAAAGACAGTTGACGCGACGGCTCGCATGGCATACATGTAACTCCTTCCAAGGAGGAGGTTGTAGTCTAGTTGAGCGTTGACGACTTCGATGTCAATCAAGACTGTCTTCCCGGCTAACGTGATGGGGATATGGGGGAGGATTCCTTGGGATTTAGTGGGATGTCCATCATAATCCCGCAGAGTCATGGAGGACGGTTGCAGAATTAGTGATCCAAGCTTCTGCCAAACCAAGGTAGACATGACGCACATGGCTGCCCCCTCATCCACTATGCATCAGTGCACAACCAAATTTCGGATGGACACTGGGATTTGGAAGGCGATAGTGGAGGGCATGCGTGGTTCCCCATTCTAAGTGTCAAAGGTGATCAACTTGGAGTCGGAGGGGTCTACTACCCCTAGAGTGGCTAGTAAGGATTTCCGCTGTGTTGGGCACATTTTAAGTACCTCAAGAGCGGACATGGCGGTTGGCGTTTGGGCCAAATCATCCACAATGCTATAGCTGACTCCAGCTCTAGCTATGGCATTATTGGAAATTCTGCGTATGGGGGGCCGCGAGAATGGGGGGTAACTGGAGAGGTAGGTTGGCTGTCTTAAATGTGGATGCTACTGATGAGTCGACAGGTTCGGTGGTGGTACCGTACTGATTTTGTCTAGTCTGTAAGTTGACCTCTTCAGTGGTCATGGCTAGCAGGTGGTGAACACCTATTTCGGCTGTGGGCGGTGCCCCCGGAGCGTTGGGGTTGGGTTGGGGAGGGGGTACGGTTTCCACCAATCCTTGGACTGGTAGTGGGTTTTGAAGCACCGTGGGGGGAGTTCCTTGTGGTGCTGGGTTGGGTTGTGCTTGGTTTGTAGCATTGGCAACCTGTTGGACCTTGTTCCGAATGGCTTGCTTGGCGCGCCCCATGAGGGGACACTCGAATGTGTAGTGCCCATAGACCTCACAGAGTGTGCATGGTTAGTTTGTGCACAACGGGGCATTGCGTCTTGGTGCATTTGGTCGTGGAGGATTCTAGGTTGGTCGGTTTGTCGCGGCATTGTCAGGAGGGTTCGGTTGTTGACCGCCTCCCTGCGGTTGGTTATTGCCTTGGTTGCGGGGCTGGTTGTTCCTAGCTTGCCCTTGTTGATTGTTGGGGGCAGGTTGGTTGGGATGGTTTTGTTGTGCTAACACTTGTCCCAACGAAGCAGGTGGAGCGGGGGCGAGGGCTTGAACTTGCTGCACTAGTGGTGCATAGTAGATTTGTGGGGGTGGTGGTGCCAAAAATGTGGGCATTTGCCCCACATACTATTGTGCTGGCCAAGCCATGGCCTGAGCCTGCTGCGGTGGCACAGGTTGTGCATAGGAAGTTATTGCTATGGATTGGGACATCATTCTAGCATAGTCCGGAGCTTGGTTTTGGTAAGCAACATTAGTAGTGTTGCTTGGTTGTGGTGTGATGGCAAGTGGTGTCGGTCAAGGCTGTGGCTATTGGGAGACTGATCCTATGATGCTGTCTGCAGCATGGGATGCCACCGGTGCATCACGGTAGGAGGTATTATGATGGGGAGCGTCTAGAATGACAGTATACAGGTATCCAGACTAAGCATAAATGAGGTCAAATTGTTGGGCCTTCAGTATGGCCACTTCTTCAGATTAGGGACGTTTAGATGGGATGTCCTTTGTGATGGGCAGGAGAAAAGTATTAAGGAACCAATCCAAGAAGATCCTGTCATCCAATTGGATTTTGCATAAGCTACGGCGTCACCGCCACTCATGGATATGGTCAGTTATGTGAGTGGCAGTGCTTTGACGACAGGATAGCAGGATCTCCACCCCCTCGTCATATCTGATAGGGAGTTGGAAATATTGTAGGAACATAAAGGCTAGGGAGTTGAAGTCAGGGTACTTGGCTTGTGGTATCTCCGTGTACCATTTGGCCGCAGCACCTGTAAGGGTGCGTTGGAATAGCCTTAGCCTAATGGAGTCGTCTACAATGTTGTTGGATGAGCACCATAGATGGAATGTCATTATGTGGTTTTGGGGACATTCCCCGGCTTTGCATTCAAACTTGGTGATGTCTGATGGTATCTTAGTTGGTATAGGTGGCCAAAAATCATGGTGGCATATGGGGTCGTTTGTTAACCTAGCCAAATCGGGCAAGTTCAGGAAAGCCATGAAGGGCAGATTTGACCCCAAGTTAATGTGGGATGGGGCTGTGATGGTGGTGCGGTTTGCAGGTGCATAGTGCATCTGCACAGCTGGGGGTGCTTGCGGTGGTAGTATGGTGGACGGGCCAATGCCCCCAAGTGTTGTGGGTGGGATGGTATGAGTGGCAGGGAGATTACCGCCATGTATGACAGTAGGGGCAATGTAGGTGGACGGTCCACTGCCCCTGTGTGCTGTAAGTGAGCTAGCTTGGCTAGTCACTATAGGTGGTGGCAGTTGACTGATGACAGTTTGCATGACTATGATTGGGCCACTTGCTAGGTTATGGGTGACAGGTTGTGATGTGGACATGGGTCCACTTGCTAAGGTTAGGCCGAAAAATGGATCCGGATTTGCACTAGCCAAGGGGCTTGATGGTGCAGTATGGAGGTTTGGTTCAGACTGATATGGGCCCCTGAATCAGAATTAGAGGCTGTGTGGCCCTCCGATGGTGTGGGAGATCGCTGAGAGTGGATTCGACGGTGTCGATTGAGTGTTCCAAATGGTGGTGGTTCGCCTCTCAGGCGTGAGGAAGATAGTGGAGGATCAATTGTGTTAGATTTATGTTTGAAACTTGGTGGGAATGATGTTTGGAACCCGATTTCAATGGCTTCCTATTGGCTGCAGGTGGTCACTCGGCCACCAAGACTGCCAGAAGATAGCGCTTGGCTTGTTCCTCACAGGTGCTTCTACTCAATCGGAAGGGGTCATTTCTCGTTTCGCTTGGCAATTCCTTTCAGCAGCCAGCTACTTTGGGGTTCCTGTGGTACTCCTCACAATGAGTTTCTAGGCAGAGCCCAAGTACTTCCCATAGTTGAAGCAGTCAGGGACTTATGTCCTCAAAGACTGCAAAGTTGTTTTGAGTTAGTGTAAATTAGTAGATTTTAAGGCTCACTCAGCGTCATGAACTGAGTTGGGTTAATTAGTTGGTATGGTGTATTTGTTTGGTTGTTTTTTCTAGTATTTGGTTGCTGCAATATGGTTTATGAATTCATCATGGTAGAGTTCATGTCATTGTGGTTGTGTATGCAAGCATAAATAAACAAAAATTGTAAACAAGTACAGTGATTAACCCTGAATGTTTGCTGGCCTAACTAGATGTTTGCCTCACAGTGATATTCCTCTTCAACTAAGAGAAGGTGCTGGTCTCTCAACACAATGGGACTAAGCCCATCCGTAGATCCTCAAGTCACCTCCCGGATGCTAGGTTGGTCAATAGGGGGGACGCTTAGCCCTGTGAGAAGCCCTCCTTCTCTACCCCCTCTACCTTCCAGGTCAACCAGTTTTAATAGTTTAGGAGCAATATCATGGAGTGCCTAGATCTATACGAGCTTGCCCTTCGTCGTATCCCAGAATACCCCGGAGGGTGATGACTGGGTAGAGGAGGAAGGGGAAGCAAGATCGTTGATTTTAAGTTGATTTTAGTTAGACTAGGTTAATTTTATTAAGCCATAATGATTTACTTAACATTTACACATTGTTCATGAAATAAAATGCAGAAAATAAAAACATAAACTAAAGTTAAAAAGCTCAAAAATGGGTCATGCACCTATAAAAGTCTCGTTTTTGCGAATTGGATTTTGATCAAACCGTGAGGAATTACCTCAAACGATTGAAAACCCACTTCGGAAATGGGCCCTTTTACACCTATTGGTAGGAATATTCACAAATGGCTCAACTATTTGGGCAGAAAACAAGCCCGAACATTGGTGAAATTTTAGAAATTCGGTTCGGCCATTTTTGCACAGTTGAGTGATTTGCAAACCATGAATGGCCAACAGTAACTGGTACTGTGGCCAAATGGGATTGGATTGGCCTTGAGGAGGCTCAGAAATAACTATAAATTTAAATAAACAAGAATCTAAGATGGATTTAACATGAAATTTCTGAAAAACTAGGGCAAAAATTTTAAAAACTTGAGAATAAAAAGTTTGGCCAAGGGATCCTGTGGGATCGACCTGGTATGGTCACCAGTTCTATAGCAAGGATTTATCCCTGCTACAGGGGCAGGAATGGCTCCCTTATGCCTATAGGGCACAAGGGTAGATTCCTGCTAATGGTAAATGCAGAAAAATGAAATGGAAATAACAGAAGCAGAACAGTAAACTAAGCTAAGCTAATATAAACAAGAAGAAGAAGCAAATGGCAAGAACAATAAACTAAATCTAATGGAAAAAAGAAGAAAATGAAGCTATGGTGAACCCCTCTACAGAAAATGGGTTAGGGTTTCGCCTCCTTAAAACCTGCAAACAAACCTAAGCTCTAATGAAGAACCTACAAAAACAATGTCAATAACAAAACCTGCAAATAAAAATGAGAGATAGAAAGAAAATAACATTAAGCAAAACAGAAATAAACCATTGGGTATACCTTCTCTTGGGTTGAAATGGGCCACCATGCCCTAGCTCATGGGAGCACCTCTCTTGGTTGGGGAGCAATGGCTCAAATGGAAATGGAGATGGAGGGAGTGTGGGTGGCTTGAGAGGCAAATGTGTCTCAAGGCATCCACGGGCAACATAACAATATGCAAGGGAGAAGTGTTTTGAGAGTGACCCCCCACCCTCCTTTTATAGCTTTTCCAAGGGGTTTTAGGGTTTTAATCCCTTGGTGAGGGATTTAGCCCCTTCCATCCTAACTTTAGCTCCTTTTAGGGTTTTAGCCCCTTTTTGAGGGCTTTAGCTCCTAGGAGGCTATTTTGGCTCTTTTTTGGGGTTTTAGCCTCTTTTCTTCATCCTTAGGCTATTTTTAGGGTGTGGGGGTTTAATGGAGGGTCAAATGGAGTGATATGAGGGTCATGAGATGGTGTCCTTGGGTGGTGAAGAGGTATACAACCGTGGAGTGAATGGAACAAGATACTGGACTGAGACACTATAGTTGGATACAAGGGATGACGAGTGAGGGGAGTCAAATTTCCTTTGTTCATAGTAGGAAGACAGGGCTAACCTGATAGCATATAAAACTGATTTGGGGGGGAAGGGGATCATATATGGGGTGACTAAGGAGGATAACTACACTGGGTATGCCTATATCGAGATAACCTCAGAGTGGGTAAGACTAGACAATGAAGAAATGAATCCAAGGGAAACTCATCACATAATACTTTGAACAAAGGCGCCACTGAGAATACCACCGCAATGTGGGACTATATGTGAGCTACAAGGGTGTTAAGAAGCACAAGTTGGGACTTATTTAATGTTGAAGGAGCTCGAAGAAGGATATACGAGTGCTCATTATGGTACTGTCATGTGGATTTATGGTGATCCCGAGACTTTGAATGCTCATTGGTGTTATCATTTTTAGAGATTCTGAAAACATAAAGAAGACTCCATGAGTGGTATTTTTCGTAAAGTTAGTCCCCAAAGCCCGAAAAATCATAAAAGTGTGTAATGGAGAACTCCACTAGCTGAAAGGGACTAGAGTATTCATTTTTAATAAATAGTCCATCCTACCCAAAAAATGGGTAAATGCATACCAGATGGACATCCCTTCACATCCTTTAATGAGTCTAAAAAGAACAAGAACACTTGGCAATCTTTTCATTTTTTAAGAAGTAAAAAAAGAGCTTAACATAAACTTTGTGCTAGGAGTCCAAGGGACTAGATAATGTGTGGCAATATGAAAGAATACATTAGGTTTCTTTTCTTGATGTCTAACTATAGGGACTCCCAATCCTCAGGGGATATGAATGGCACGGGTTCTAAGTGCAGAGGGTACTAAAAATGGGCACCGATGTAAAGGAAGACTCTACTTCCGAGCAAAGGAAAATTTAAAGGGGTTTGGGTTGGTCCACTTACTCGAAAAGAGGGGGGGTCCTATAAGCTGAAGAGTCGGGGGGAGACTAGAGAAATGGATAAAATTTTCATAGGGAAAGGATGTCCTATATTCCAGTTAGAAAATTATACCTGTAAATGTGGGCATCACCAAGGAGGAGGAGCCTCAACATAATGACTTGTATATATACACAAAACCACTGATACCAAATCATAAATGTGCATCTATAATATAAAAATGCATACAAATAAATATATGGTGAGACTCGAGGGATGGCATGCTATTACGGAGATAAATTCCTATGGCTTGGGGTACCACAACAGACAGCTTGACTCCAGAAATCAATCCTTTCCAATATGCAAGAGAAATCAAATATCTAACACTAAAGGATCAAAACTCGTACCTTATTCCGGACGGTTGAAGTAGATCCTTGTTGAGCTTTCCAACTCCAACTTGAATTGATAAACTACTTCCTCAACAATCAGTAAACAAGAAAAGGATGCTATATATATTGGTGTTAGATCTACTCTAGCATATATAATCAACAACGTATAAGAATTTGAAATCATCCATGGATAAAATATTCATTCAAACATACATAATTGGACAGGAAAAGATATTTCTATTAATATAAAATCAAAGATTACAATGAATACAACCTCTGTCAGCATGTCTGCGAATTGGAGAAACTGAATCCCCCACTTGGGCCTCCACCACCTCAATCCTCCATCTCTCGATATCAAGCTCACAAGCAAAAGGCAAGCTTGGGAAGAACACCAAAGTGCTCCAAGGGACAAAGGGATGCAGACTCAAGCATAAGTTCTGACAACAATGGACTATAGTTTCTTTGCTCTCAATTCTCACATATTCTTCAGTGCATCCAAAGGGTTCCTTATATAGCTCTTCAATGGAGAAATGAAGGGTCAAATTCGAGCGATCTCAAGGCATATGGAAGGCCAGGAGACAAGTGAGTCGGATCCATGTCAAGGAAAACTCCAAAAGAATTTGGCCTTTTGCACACATCCCAATGTACACGGTTTTAGGGGTCAAACCCACGTATATACGTGAGAAAGGGTTTAAAAGTCACGCATAGCAATTTAAGCATGTTTTTAGGGATGATCTTGGAAACATCAAAGGTATAAAAAAGGTCCATGGGGTCCAAAGAGTCTACAGAGGGACAGGAGAAGGCTATACAAGTGTGATTCACCAAGTGTGGTAAAATCAGCTATAACAGATGCCCCCTAATGTGTGAGGTCAGAGGGGTCATACGATGGCCAAAATACATTATAAGTCCATCCCATAAGTGGAGTGATGAAGAACCCAGTGGAAGACCAGCCACCCAATCAGCATAGTACAATGATAGAACTCTGCATATAACTGCAAATACATATAGCAGTCCTGGATACATAAGAATACAATGGCCATGAATAGGCATGATACAATATGACATATGTGGTCATCGCCATGTACAATATACATAGATCAGAATCTCTATGATGAAGATATACAAAGGATCATGATCTCCATGAAAGCTGAAGATATGTAACAGATCAAGATCTCCATGATGGCTGGAAATGTTTGACATATACTAGAATCAAGCCATGAGAGCTGAAATCTCATGAACACTGGCACGATCAAGGAGGTAGCATATAAGAGATGCCACCAATATGGAGGGTCTTCTACACAAACCACTATGAGTACATGTCCTACTATGTGAATAGAGGTGTCGAGGTCAAACATAGTAGTCCATCGTTTGATTACCAGTCATTGATGTGTACAGTTAACAGACGCGAGATCACCCATTGATAATGATAATGGGAATCAAGGTACTAGAGTGCAAACTAACAAGTGTGAATAAATGTGTTGAGGTCGAACACTTGAGAGAATCCATTGATCAGGGGACATTGATGTATTCCCAAAGAAATGTCGATGGCGAGAGAACTTGCCACTAATGACTACAAGTCTGAAGGCACTCAAAAATGACTCTAGATTCCAATCCCAGAATAAATGATTAGAAGTTGATGGGATGAAATCCGATGGAAGGAGGGCATTAAGGCATCCCCCATCATCCAACACGAGGTATTCAGCAAAGCTGTATAATTTGGAAGGACTCGATCATAAGGTGCATGAACCAGTAACTGTAAAGGGAATGGCCGACATCCAAAGTCAAGATAACTGAGGAATGTCCAACTCAGGTTTCAACTTCCTTCGAACACGAGCATAACAACGAATGGTGACTAAATGTAGGCAGCATAGACTTGATATACAAAACTGGGACATCTCTGGGACATAGGAGGCATTGACAAAGGCTCCATAGGGACTAGAATCTTAATCAGTCAGTGGAGATAAACTCAGATAAACGAGTACAACTCCTAAAGTCAAACTATAAACCCAACCAACGGATGTGATATATAGTGCTCTGTTCGAAGGCGACATGACTCGACTACTGCCAAAGATAACATCTTTTCTTGTCTATATTTTTGGTTTTTTATTTTTTTTGGACTTTTTCAAACATTTGAAAAGCTTGAAAAAGAATAAAACTACTTTATAGTTACAGACTAGGAGGAGACGAGTGTCAATGGGCAAACAAACTAGTTCCAAGTAGTGGGACATACCTATGCTCAATGCAAGGACACATGTGTAGGATAGAGACACTCAGGGGAAAGTTCCTTCCTGGTAAGAATAGGGAATCAAGCTGCAAAGGATATACAAAATGGCTTTGCGTGGCTAGACATGAGACAAGCTCGGGCTATATGGCTGATACTCAAAGTGAGGGAAGCCGACATAAGGCTCAATGAGGTAGGAAAAACTAACGATAATGCAATTACAACTTGACATAAGGGAGTCCTAGGGACAAAGGCTGGCAAAAAGATCAAGAGGAGTATGAGGCTCTTGCTCAAGGAAATGGCGAGAGTAAAAGGGACTCTCGGACCTAAGAGAGGACTCACAACATGGGTACCAAATGCCAAAGGGAGCTAACTAGGACACCCATGTATAGGAAATCTCTACCATTCACATAGTAACACTTCTAACAACAACATGAAGGTTCCGTGATACCATGGAATGGGTTCGTACCTAAGGTTAAAATGAAACAGTCATAAGGTCATGAAAAATGCAAGCGGATGTGAAATCCTAACCTATATGCCAGTTTAGAAATGATACCCATGATAGGAACGAATGGGTCGAAACCTCGGAGAGAGTGTACAAAAATTGGACCCTACATGACAACCATATTAGTCCAAAACAACCCAAAATAGTCAATAAAGAATCCAAACTATAGGGAATAGGGAGGAATGATCATGACAACTACTCCCAGAGGAAAAAATGCAGTGAAGACCCAACATGTAGACCCAACATTCACGCATCCACTACCACCCCCATGAGGGTGACCACTAGTGTAAAGACCGAGAGAAGGGAGTCAAAACCCTCCACAAATGGAGTAGAGGGTGGAATGTGACCACTCCCAAATCTATGAGAAGGGTAAGGGGTTGTGATGCCCCCAAGTCTGACACCAAGGTTTGTACTAGGACCAAGGACGGGTGATAGGATACTAGGAATGCCGAAAATAAAAGGATCCGAACACAAGAGAGCATAAATATACTCAAGTAACCACAATCCCAAAGGCCAACTAGCGCACAAAGAGCACACTCCGAAGAACATCTATAGCCAAATACAAGGAAACCAAGGGGAGGATATGTGAGCTCCCGAATGCAGCAGGTATGTCTCGCCTAGGAGAGGCTCGAAACTCCCATACACTACAAGTGGAGGTACATAACCAATTATAGTGGCCCTCAGCTTCAACGCATAAAGGGACTGTGCTGTCCGACCTCTACCTGGCCAGGACACTCACAGAATAACCTCTGCAAGTACCCCCTCGATAACCTAGGTAAGGCAACTAAGGTCACCTCAATATAATCAATGCTCAGGTGGACAGTCGCAGGAGGGATTGAACGTATGGGCAGGGTAGCAAAGCCCAAAACTCTTGAAAGATCCCCCAAATACGAATGCAATCCTGGAAATATCTCCAGTCCCACTCAGTTACAACTAGGGGTCATCCCAATCATAACCGCTCACAATGCCTCGTGCTTAACTCCCTTTTGAGAGGAGGATCCTGAGAAACACTAATTATACTAAGGAATTTCACACCCTCACCTGGACAGACACATACATGTTATTGTTTAGTGGTGTTGGAGAATTTACTCACAATGAACTATTCCAAGACCCTAAAACCTAAGCTTGTTGATGCACCCTATAAAAGAAAAGAGTGTAATTAATTTTATTATACATTGACTTTAATTGGTTGTAATTACTCAAAGGGAAATGACCGTGCAACTAGTGATATGAAGACTCAGCAGTGAAATAAAAGTGCACACCATAACAAACAATGCTAAGTGCAATCTTTTTCAAATGAAAAATAGGGTATGCCACTACATGAGATGCATAAATATATATTCCTTTAATGTCAATGCAATCCTTCCTATATGAAATCTTAAATACAACTCTCATCCAAGCAATCCAATGCAAGTACCTCCTAAAATCCATATCTAAGATGCAACTAAGAGTGCAACTACTTTGTATTTTTCAATATAAAAGAATGAAAAATGCAATAAAAGTCATCTAAAACTCTCAGTCTCTACAGCAAGTATAAAACACAAGCCCAGCAAGACACCGAGACAAAAAAGAGTAATGCACTAATGGCAAAACAAAAAGGATAAATGAATAAAACTACTTTCAAAGAAAAATCAATGAAAAAGCGGTCTCTGGTCACAAAAGAAGCATCCAACAGACAACATCAAACCCAAGGAAGACCCAACCACACTCACAACCCACCCAAGAACTTCCCACAACATCAAACTCACCAAAAGGGAGGATGTACGCAACTGTTTAAAGAACAGCTACGTATATATGCGACTTTTGGCCAAAAATCTGCATGAAACGCGGATTTTGGCCAAAAACCTGCGTGTATACGTGACTTTTGGCCAAAAATCCGTGTATGTACGCGACTTTTGGCCAAAAACTTGCATATACAGAGAAGACAATGGTAAAAAGTAGGCCAAGGGTCAAACCAATAAAGGGGAGTGTCAATGGATGAACATACCATAAAATGCAACATAGAAACAAGGAGAAACAAAGAGCAAGTCAATAATATCAAGCACATTGTGCCCCTAAACCCCAAAGAAAAACAAGGAACATACCCAACGGAGTCGCCAATTCTATTACGATGAGAAATTCCTATGGCTTGGGGTACCACAACAGACATCTTGACTCCAGAAATCAATCCTTTCCAATATGCAAGAGAAATCAAATATCTAACACTAAAGGATCAAAACTCATACCTTATTCCAGACGGTTGAAGTAGATCCCTGTTGAGCTTTCCAACTCTAGCTTGAATTGATAAATTACTTCCTCAACAATCAATAAACAAGACAAGCATGGTATATATATTGGTGTTAGATCTACTCTAGCATATATAATCAACAACATATAAGCATGTGAAATCATCCATGGATAAAATATTCATTCAAACATACATTATTGGACAGGAAAATATATTTCTATTAATATAAAATCGGAGATTACAATGAATACAACCTCTGTCGGCACGTCTGCGAATCGGAGAAACTGAATTCCCCCACTTGGGCCTCCACCACCTCAATCCTCCATCTCTCAATAGCAAGCTCACAAGCAAAAGGAAAGCTTGGGAAGAACACCAAAGTGCTCCAAGGGACAAAGGGATGCATACTCAGGCATACGTTTCGGCAACAATGGACTATAGTTTCTTTGCTCTCGATTCTCACATATTCTTCAATGCATCCAAAGGGTTCCTTATACAGCTCGTCAATGGGGCAATGAAGGGTCGAATCCGAGCGATCTCAAGGCATATGGAAGTCCAAGAGACAAGTGAGTCGGATCCATGTCAAGGAAAACTCCAAAAGAATTTGGCCTTTTGCACACATCCCGATGTACGCTGTTTTAGGGGTCAAACTAACGTATATACGTGAGAAAGGGTTTAAAAGTCACGTATAGCAATTTAAGCATGTTTTTAGGGATGATCTTGGAAACATCAAAGGTATAAAAAAGGTCCATGGGGTCCAAAGAGTCTGCAGAGGGATAGGGGAAGGCCATACAAGTGTGATTCACCAGGTGTGGTAAAATCAACTATAACACATGGAAATTGAGGTGGTCCCAAAGAAGGCATGATGTAAGTGTCATGGCAATGACAACAAAAATCCTGACCAACACGGAAGGATGATTCCAACAGTGTGAACGGAGCAAAAACAAATGTTGTATGACTTGTGACCTCTGGAAATTGTCAATAATACATGTGTGAAAAAGAGAGTGGGGTTAAGGTCGCGGCCCCATGCCATGTGTTACAGAGAGAAATTCCTATGGCTTGGGGTACCACAATAGACAACTTGACTCCAAAAATCAATCCTTTCCAATATGCAATAGAAATTAAATATCTAACACTAAAGGATCAGACCTCGTACCTTATTCTGGAAGGTTGAAGTAGATCCCCGTTGAGCTTTCCAACTTCATCTTGAATTGATAAATTACTTCCTCAACAACAAGTAAACAATACAAGAATACTATATATGGTGGTGTTAGATCTATTCTAGCATATATAATCAACAATGTATAAACACTTGAAATCACCCATGGATGAAATATTCATTCAAACATACATTATTGGACATGAAAAGATATTTTTATTAATATAAAATCAGAGATTACAATGGATACAACCTCTGTCGGCACATCTGCGAATCAGAGAAACTAAATCCCCCACTTGGGCCTTCACCACCTCAATCCTCCATCTCTCGATAGCAAGCTCACAATAAAAAGGCAAGCTTGGGAAGAACACAAAAGTGCTCCAAAGGGATGCAGACTCAAGCATAAGTTCCGCCAACAATGGACTATAGTTTCTTTGCTCTCAATTCTCTCATATGCCTTCAATGTACCATAGAGTTCCTTATATAGCTTTTCAAAGGGGAAATGAAAGGTCGAATCCGAGCGATCTCAAGGCATAGGGAAGACCAAGAGTCAAGTGAGTCGGATCCATGTCAAGGAAAACTCCAAAAGTATTTGGATTTTGTACACATCTCGATGTACGCGGTTTTAGAGGTCAAACCTGCATATATATGCGATTAAGGGTTTAAAAGTCGCGTATATGAATTTTCATATGTTTTTAGGGATGGTCTAGGAAACATCAAAGGACAAAAAATGTTCCAAGGGGTCTAAGGAGTCTGTAGAGGGACAGGAGAAGGCCATACAAGTATGATTCACCTGGAGTGGTAAAATCAGCTATAACTGATGCCCCCTAATGTGTGAGGTCAAAGGGGTCATACGATGGCCGAAATACATTATAAGTCCATCCCAGAAGTGGAGTGATGAAGGATCCCAAATGGAATACCAACCACCCAATCAGCATAGTACAATGATACAACTATGCATATAACTGCAAATACATATAGCAGTATAGGATACATAAGAGTACAATGGCCATGAATAGGCATGATACAAGATATCACATAAGTGGTCATTTCCATGTACAATATACATAGATTAGAATCTCCATGATGAAGATATACAAAGGATCATGATCTCCATAATGGCTGAAGATATACAATGTATCAAAATCTCCATAACAGCTAGAAATGTTTGACATATACTGGAATCAAGTCACGAGAGATGAAATCTCATGAACACTGGCACGATCAAGGAGGTAGCATATAAGAGATGCCACCAATATAGAAGGTCTTCTACACAAACTGCTACGAGTACATGTACTACTATGTGAATAGAGGTGTCGAGGTTGAACATAGTAGTCCATCATCTGATTACCAGTCATTAATGTATACCGTTGACAAATGTGAGATCACCCACCGATAATGAAAATGGGAATCAAGGTACTAGAGTGAAAACTAACAAGTGTGAATAAATGTGTTGAGGTAAAACACTTGAGAGGATCCATCGATTAGGGGACATTGATGTATTCCCAAAGACTGTTGATGGCGAGAGAACCTGCCACTGATGACTGCAAGTCTCAAGGCACTCAAAATGACTCTAGATTCCAATCCCAAAATAAATGATCTAAAGTCAATGGGATGAAATCCACTGGAAGGAGGGAATTAAGGCATCCCACATCATCCAACACGAGGTACTCAGCAAAGCTGTATAGTGTGGAAGGACTCGATCATAAGGTGCACGAACCAGTAACTGTACCGGGAATGGTCGACATGCAAAGTCAAGATAACTGAGGAATGGCCGACTCAAGTTTCAACTTCCTTTGAACAAGAGCATGATGGTGAATGGTGACTGAATGTAGGTATCATAGACTCGATATATAAAATAGGAAATCTCTGTGTATGCGGCCGCACATGAGGTTTTTTAAGTAATCTAATGGGAAAACTTGCAATTTTTTGTGCAGGATGGTCCTAGAATGGAGAGAGCATGAACATGGTGAGGTAGAGGAGGCAGTAAGGGTCGATCTAATGGCTCAACAAGTGCTACGTGCATGTGGACTCTATAAGTTTTGGTGTCTTGGTGGTTTGAGGGCCAAACCAAGACTATTGCAGATGCTGGTGGATTACTGGGATCCAGACTTTGAGTCCTTCCAGATAGATGGGATGTCCCTCACTATAGAGGTGGAGGACATATACTTTATTACTGGACTTTCCCGACGGGGGGAAGTAGTGAACCTTCATTCTCGTGGTGGGCCCGGAGGTGGCCTGAATATCGATGAGTACATTGTGGTGTACTGCTATCCAGACATAGAGAAGGTGGGGAGTCAGGTCCCAACCAACTCTATACAGGTCCTGGGCCTAAAGGCCATACTATTGACATTGGGCAGGATAGCAGGCTTGGATTCACTCCACTAGGCCTCGCAGCCTCTGATGTTCTATGTGGTGGAGTGCATGAGACCCACGATCTATGACTAGAGCACTACACTACTGAGCAACATGAAACATCAGCTCAGTGAGTGTAAGGCGGGCAGAGTGCAAAACTTCAAGTTCAATAGCATATTGAGCACATTTTTCTTCGAGCGTGTTCCAGGATTGAGCCCTAGAGTTGACGTTCCTCTTCACGGGGTTCGAGATCTAGCCCAATGGCGTTGGGAAGATGCTATGCGCAGACTGGGGGGAGGTAGGGTGGCCAACCCCTATCCAGCTGATTTCTTTCCGTGGTGGCGACGATAGATAGTTTCCATCAATGAATAACCCTATGCGGGGATTGATTTCTAGGGGGACTCAGACATGCCACTACCACCATGATCAACATATGGTGACATAGGTAACGAATCTCGACCCTCTCTTTTAATTTTTTGAGTTATTTAATTTTTTTGTGTATTCTGATTATATGGAATCAAAAGACATATTTTTGTGTGACAATACATAGTGACATCTACCATTTGCATGCAAATGTGGGACCATGGCGGCCTGAAGGCTTCCCTCGTCACAAACGGAGGGGAGGAGGAGATGATATCATGGGTGTGTATGTGGAGCGGACGCTCCAGAGCATTCATACCAATTTTGTGAGGCTGACACACAGGGTTCCCATGGCGCAAGTAGAGGACTTTCCAGAGGCTATGCAGCTCCAGGTGGTGGGTGTACCATGAGCATGGGTGCGATTATTCTGACAGCTAGCTAGAGCCGTAGTGACCTTCCATGTTCACAACCCCCTTCCTCCTCCACAGGATTAGATACCTGGGAGTTGTACATTTTGTATTACCATGTATTATATCTTGGTGGCTTGAGAGCCCCATTTTTGTATCATGACACTATGTATTACCACATTTTGGATGTTATATAAAAAATTTATGGTGATCGGTTTATTTATTTACATGTGTAAAAGTTTATGTTTGTGATGAATTTATTGTGTATGAAACAAATTCCAATCTAACACGTAGTTAGCATATGAGTCAGCAACTTGATTATTAATTCTTGGAATAGGTATGTATGTTATATTGTCAAATTTCCGTTCTAATAATCTCACACGTGAGAATATTCTTAATAACGTCGGATCTCTAACATGGTATAAACCATTAAGCTGTGGCAGTACTAACTCCGAATCAAGACGTACCTCAAGAGAGAGAATGCCATGCGAAATGGAATCCTGTAGAAGCTCAATAACGACACTATATTCAGCAACATTGTTTGAAGATGGCCGCAAACATACGCCTCCTAAAGACAGTACCTGACCCATAGGAGTATAAATAACCCGAGCAGCAGAGGCTGAGTGTTGAGTGTGATAGCTTGCACCATCCGCGAATCCTATGTAGGTGGAAGATTCCATTGACATCTGCCAAAAGAAACGGAAACTAATCACAAACCCGATCACTATAAGAAAAATACCTAACTATGCAAAGCTGTACAATAATATACAATAACTAGCCTTGGCTGAGAATCATGCATAGTACTTCTTGAGATAGAGCCCATTTCTAGGCTCCACCAAGGTCGTTCCCTCATAATCTACTAACTCGTAAACGCCCTTCTCTAACACACATTTGACGATGTAAGGACCACGCCACATGGGGTTAAACTTTCTTGCCCCCAAGGGTTCTTTCGGTTCATCCCACAAAAGGACCAAGTCTCCCACACTAAACTTCCTTGGACGGACAGACTTATCATACTGGACCTTTACGCGATGCTTATTTACTTCTAGAGCCACCAAGGCCTCTTGACGCTGCTCATCAAGTTGCTCAAGGTGGACCAAATGCTCCTCCAATGATGAAGTGTCTGGTAAGAGTTCTATGGCTATATTCAAAGAAGGAATCTCGCATTCAACTGGCAATATCGACTCCACTCCATGTACAAGTTGATATGGAGAAAAACCCGTGGCAGTCTTAACGGATGTTCTATATGCCCACAAAGTAGGATATAACATGATGTGCCAATTATTCTTGATCTGTGTGATGGTTCGTTGGAGAATGGATTTGAGTGATTTATTCACTACTTCCACCTGTCCATTCGCTTGAGGGTAGTAAGAGGAGGAATGCTCTTACTTGTACCCTAATTTTGATGCCAACTCTTCCATCATACGATTCTGAAAGTGTGAGCCATGGTCAGTGACAATCTCTTTCGAAATTCCAAACCAAGTGATAATCTGGTTGAATACGAAGTGCACGGCTATCTCACCGTCGGATTTAACTGTAGGCATAGCCTCAGCCCATTTCGTGAAGTAATCAACAACCACTATGATATGATGATGCCCCCTAGTTGAAGCTGGGTTGCAATCCATAAAATCAAGCCCCCACCTAGTGAAGGGACCGACAATGATGATGGGATGCAATAGGGCAGGTTTTGAGTGCATATTACATGCAAACACCTGGCAAGGGTGGCACCTCTTGACCGCATCTACACAATCCTTAAAGATCGACGGCCAGAAATAACCCGTTCTTAAGATTTTTTGGGCTGTAGAAAGCCCAGATAAATGACCACCACACGCCCCTCCATGGAAATCATTCAACACTACCTCAGCCTCTTCATGAGATAAACAACGTCGTAAACTGGAATCTACCCCACAGCGGTACAAAGTGTTATCCACTATGAGGTAATTCTTAGACACGTGACATAATTGTCGTCGTTCATCCCATGAGAGGTGAGTAGGGACCTTCAATGTTTGTAAATATATAATGATATCCCCATACCATGGGTCTAAAGTTGAGATTAAGAAGATGTGTTCATCGACAAATGTATCTTCACAAACCAACTCCTCGGCCTCGCTTGGGAAATCCGATATAAGCTCTGCAAAAATTAACGACTTCTTCGATTTTTTCAAAACAAATTTGAGATCGAATTCTTGCAGGATGACAACCCATTTATTATATTTTTCCCCAATCATCCTTTGAGTGAGGACGAATTGAAATGGATTGACATGGGCCACAACCAAGGTCTGGCGAAGGAGAATATAATGTCTCAACCATTGAACCACATGTACGGTAGCTAAAGCAAGCTTCTCAACATGAAAATAACGAATCTCTGTGTCAATAAGATTCCAGCTCAGATAGCATATGACATGCTCTTGGAGCTCCTCATCCTCTTGAACCAAAACCATACCAATCGTCTCCATGGACGCGGCCACATAAAGTGAAAAATCATGGCTATAGTCTGGGGGACTAATCATCGGGCCGATGCTAGGGCTCGCTTGAGCGCATTGAAGGAATCCTTGGCTCGCTCATCCCAACAAAAGGTGGTGTCCTTCTTCAACAAACGCATGAAGCCTCTAGTCAAATTCACAAAATTGACAACAAATCTCCATAAGAAATTTGCCATGCCTTGCAAACATTGAAGATGACGAATATTCTTTAGGGGAGACAACTGAAGTATTGCCTCAACCTTCAAAGGGTCGACTCTTATACCCTCTGTAGAAATGATGAATCCTAACAAGCGACCTAACTTCACACAAAAGATGCACTTATGAGGATTTAACCTAACCAAAAAATGGCGACATCTTTCGAATACCAACCTCAAGTGATATGAATGACGCATTCGCATACAAGAATGAGTAGCAAGGTCATCCAAAAATACTTCAATAATTGACTTGAGATCGTGGAAGATCAAGGTCATTGCCCGTTGAAAAGTAGCTCCGGCGTTCTTAAGGACAAAATGCATTTTTCGATATGCAAACGTTCCCCAAGTACAAATAAATGTAGTCTTATGTTGGTCCTCAAGTTTAATTTGTATCTGATTATATCCGAAAAAGCCGTCCATAAAGGAAAAAACCTCGCTACCCGCACACTCATCCAAAATATGATCAATAAATGGTGTGGGGAAATTGTCCTTAGGATAGGCACAATTCAAATCATGGAAATCAGTACATATGCGGATCGCTCCCTGCTTCTTATCCACCGGAATAGGGTTTGAAATCCACTCCATCAAGGGAACAGGATAGATAAAACCGACTTTCAACAGTTTCTCTATTTCTGCCTTAATCGCGGGTGCTTTCCTAGGATTCACCACACGCAAGCATTGTTGAATAGGCTTAGCGTTGGGGTAAGTCTTAATCCTGTGTTCGACAATACGAGGGTTGATTCCTAGCATTTCATTGTAATACCAAGCAAAGATATCATAGAATTCCTTAAACAACTCGGTGTATTCTTAAATCTCAGCATGGGAACATTCTGCCCCAATATAGACATTCTCTATCCTGCTAGGATCGCGAGAGATATTGATAGGAATCATTAAAGATATGTTTTCCATGTTTCCATCATCCATCGGACCAAGAGATCTTAATGGAACCATAGGACTACCAACTCTCTCAAGAAATGCCCTAAAGTCCTCACGCTCCAAGCGGTCAAGCTCGGGAAGAAAGTAAGATCTATGATGGAGTTCCTCCCATGGTGGCTCAACTCCCAACATGGCCTCAATAATCGCTTCATCTGATGGGAAAACATTATCAAGGTAGTCGTGCACATGAGAAGACTGCTCTGCCCATGCCGGCAGCACATAAGGGTCCTCCTCCTCCATCCGCGAAGAGGAAGGACTGGGCTCTATAACACACTCGAGATTAGCTTGATAAGCTATCATGGTTGCAGGCAACGGCACGTTCATCACGATGGGATCACTCGGTGTAGGAAGAATCCAAGGATCTTCCATATGACTCATGCGAAAAGACATCGATCTCATAGATGTCGAAGCCTCACCGAAACTAGACCCTATCATAAGGATCGGTGCAGGACAACTAAATCTCCCCATGAGGGATGGATACATGCCTACACCCACACTCCCATTTGCCGGTTGAGAGTGTTCAACAATCGGGATCGAACCTCCCGAAGATGCGGCAACAGACGGATTCTTGAATGATGTTTGATCAATCATGACTATCTTCCCATTAAATGGAAAGCATACAACACAAAATAGGGAAGAAGCAACGGCTTGCATACTGTACATCCAATTCCTATCCAGCAAGAGATTGTAGTCAAGGGGTGCATCAACCACCTTGACCTCTATCGCAACAGTCTTCCCTCCCAAATGGACCTTAAGGGAAGGAAGGATGTCATGTGGCCTAAACGATCTCCCATCAAACACAGTTAACATGGTCACTGATTTAGACAGCTTAGGAGAACCTAAACCCTTCCAACACGATAAATACATCACAAAAACGGCATCGCCTTCGTCAATCACAGTGTGCTTGACGGTCATGTTAAGACATTCTATGTGAATCAAAAGAGACACATAGTAAGGAAAGCGAGGCTGAAGTCCTGCAGTTTCAAATTTAATCACGGAGGAAGAATCATCATCATTCGCACAAAGGGCATAAAGCAAAGCCTTCCTTTGTGAAGGACAACTCTGAAGCACTTCCAATGCAGACATCACACAAGGCGTGTGGCCCAAATCCTCAACAACTGAATAGTTCTGGGCGGCTTGGGCATTAGGATTGTGCCCTGAACGCTTAAGGACTCCCTTAGGAATGCGAGGTGAAGCTTCAGGTTTATCCACAGGTTTCTCAATACGCAAAGGAGACTTTGGTGGATCAGGTTCCTTTCCTGGGCTGGGTTGTGATGAACCATAGTCCTTCACACGGGTCACAACTTTTGCAGCACGTACCATGTTAATGCAACCATGACCACTACCCTCCGACAGATCTTGATCACCACTAGATTGATCATGGGTCCTCAAGTTCATATTTTGATTGTGAGGTAAAGGGTTAGTTAGCACAGCTGGGCCCTATGCCAAGAATCTCGAGGCTTCATCGATACGAGGGCACAAGTAAGTGAGGTGATCATCCTTACACAACTTGCAAGGGAATTTAACCTTACATTTATCTTGCTTGTCCCCCCTAGCATTACGGGCGTTCTTGTCATTATTATTAGCATTATCATTCCTATTCCCACCCTTACAATTATTCTTACCCTTGTTTTTATTCCATCCAGGCTGCTGGTTACCCTTCTAGTCCGATGATTGCACCAAAAGTACACTCACCGTTTGGGCGGGTTGAGACGAAGTCATGGCTTGTCCTGAAGCAGATTGGTTCATTGACAATTGACTAACTTGTTTCGCAACCGAATCTGCAGATTTAGCACTTGCACAACCAACAATGCCATCGGCATGTGGTCTAGGTTTAACTTTGGGGTCGAAACTAAAATGCGGAGCATTGGGAATGATCTCATATAACAAACCAGACTGAGCATAAATCAAGTTCAGTTCCTGCGCCCTAAAAATCACTTGTTCCTCATTTTGCACTCTGGATGTAGAAACATCCTTCGCTATATACGATAGTAATGACTTAAGGAACCATTCGAGGAGGAATTCCGGTGATATAAAGGCTTTAATTAACCTCTTCCGTCTACGCCACTCTTGGATATGATCCAAGATATGTGTGGCTTTATCCTGCTGAAATGTCGACAAGAGTTCAATACCAACATCATAAGGCACTGGTAGCTGGAAGTGGTTAAGAAAAGTCATCGCTAGGTCATCGAACAAAGAGAATGCCCCCCTAGGTAGCTCTATATACCATTTCATGGCAGGCCCTATAAGGGTGCGTTGAAACAGCCTTAAACGGATGGAGTCCTGGTGTAAGGAATTTGAAGAGCACCATAGGTGAAAGGTAGTAACATGTTCACTCGGATCCTCTCCCGGTTTGCCCTCGAACTTGGGTATGTCCGAGGGAATCTTAGTAGGGACAGCCGGCCAAGCCGGGTCATGAGCTATAGGATCGTTCGTCAATCTCGACAAGTCAAGAAGATTCAGTGTTGCGAGGAAAGGGAGCCTAGGATGATGAGGTCGATGGACCGCTCCTTGATAGTTCTGATTCACATAGGTCTGATTACCACCATGGCCTTGGCCATAGTGCCCTCCTCCCATTTGACCCATATAGGGTGGCATGGAAGCACCATAGGTGGTGTACCTTGACTATTCAGAGCTACAAAGCCGGAATTTGGAGAGTAAGCGGGTTGTTGATACCCGCCCCCATAAGGTGAAGAACCTTGTCCATAATGCATCCCATAATAAGGTCCATAATTCATCGCATGAGATGTCCCATGAGAGACTTCGTAAGTAGGAAAATACACTCCAGAAGTAGAATATACATTTCGGAAGTAGGAATGTGACCTCTAAAAGTATGACTTCCCGAAACAATGAGTGGTGCATGAAGCTGAGACACAATCGGTCTAGTAACCGCAGTACGGACATAACTTGTACCAACGTTCCGCCTGAAGGACCACATGAATGAGGTGGAGGGTGAACATTCGAAGAACTAGGGATAGAGGATGAAGGGATCTATGTAACTAAGTACGTACTATTCCCTATAGTCACTCGTCTTGGATCTGGTATCCTAATATGATTACTAACCCTAGACCTAGGAGGAATATGTAATGTAACTTCCACCACTGGGATGGAAGGTGCAATGTGACTAGTGCTCCCAAACCTCTCCACATGGTAAGGAATGAGAGTGCCCCTAGGCATAGTGTTAGGCTCGAACTCAGATTCGACATGAAATGCCAAATCATGTGTGGGAAAACTAGACATACCATAACTACCATAACTAGTGCTCACGGGTTCAAAATGAGTCTCGTCATCTTCCGACATTCCATGCCGGCGATGCGTCAATGGAGAATCAACCCTAGAGTAAGTAGGTCTATCATGAAAGGTTCCTATCTTAGAAATCACAGGACCTAACTCAGTCAAGTCGGGTGAAGGATCATAGTTAGGAGTAAACTCCCCATATTCCACATGAATGGGAGAAGGTGGTTCAAGAATACCTTCTATATGGTCTCCCATGGTGTGTGAATCAATGTGCGAAGTAGTCTGCCTGGACTGTCTATTTGTCACTCCCAAAGGAGAGGGATATGTAGAAGGCAGAAGTCCTGCTAAACGATGAGAATGGCGAGGAGCCGTACCCGAATCCACAATGACTCAAAAAATGTAAAAGACTCTCTATCTATGCAAACCCTAGGCAAGCTAACATGCACAGATAAATCACCAATAAAATATAAAGGCAAATACAAGAAATCAAGGGTAGGATAAGTGAGCTCCCAAATGAAGCAGGTATGTCTCACCTAGGAGAGGCTTGAGACTCCCATACACAACAAGCAGAGGTACGTAACCAATTATTGTGGCCCTCAGCTTCAATGCTTAAAGGGACTGTGTTGTCTAGCCCCAACCTGGTCGGGACACCTATAGAATAACCCCTACAAAGTACCCCCTCGATATCCTAGGTAAGGCCACTAAGGTCACCTCAATATAATCAATGCTCAGGCGGACAGTCACAAGCGGGATTGACCGTATGGGCAGGGTAGCAAAGCCCGAAACTCTCAAAAGAGCCCCCAAATATGAATACAATCTTGGAAATATCTCCAGTTCTACTTAGTTATGACTAGGGGTCATCCCAATCAATAACCGCTCACATTGCCTCGTGCTTAACTCCCTTTTGAGAGGAGGATACTCAGAAACACTAGTTATACCAAGGATTTCACACACTCACCTGGACAGAAACATACATGTTGTCGTTTAGTGGTCTTGGAGAATTTACTCACAATGAACTATTCCAAGACCCTAAAACCTAATCTTGTTGGTGAACCCTATCAAATAAAATAGTGTAGTTCATTTTAATTAAGCGTTGATTTTAATTGGCTTTATTACTCAAAAGAGGGATATGGCCATGCAACTAATGGTGTTATGACACAACATGAAGTAAAATGCAGACCTAACAATCAATGCAAATGCATTGTGTCCATGAAAATAGGGTATGCTACTACGTGAAATGCATAATTTTCTTCAAATGATAAATGCAAGCTTTCCTAAATGAAATTCTAACTAATACTCCAAAGAAAATCTAGTGCAAGTACTATGCAAAATGCAAAATGCAATGCATGATGATAAGCAAATATTTTTGGATTTTTTGAAATAAAATGAGATATAAAAAGCAAAAGAATGATTCTACAACCCCTAGACTCTGCAAGCACACTCAAGTAGTACTCAAGCAAAGCACTAAGGTAAAAGAAGTCTAATGCACTAATCCCAAAACAAAAAATCGAAAATGCAATGACAAGAAGATTCTTAAAAAAATATTTACCCTAAAAAAAACATCTCTGGTCAGAAACAGAGGTGTATACAGACTCTGGCAGTATCAAAGGAGACTCAGCAATCATCACAACTCACCTAGGAACCATTCAACTTCCTATAAAAGGAAAAACTAAGGGCATAAGCGACTGTTCGTAGTAAACCCGTGTGTATACGCGACTGTAATTCAAAACTCGCGTACAGGAAGAAAGGTGCATAAAAATCAAGGAAAATAGACAAGCTAAGACAAAATTCACACCAATCAGACACTACTAGGCAAACATGCCCCCAGACCCAACACAAAAACAAGAGAGAAAGAGCAATTCAAAGTCATTGAATGCCGATAGAAAACCCCCAAAGGACAACTACTAGGAACTCCCCAGCGAAGTCGCCATTTCTGTTACGGAGAGAAATTCCTATGGATTGGGGTACCACAACAGATAGCTTGACTCCAAAAATCAATCCTTTCCAATATGCAATAGAAATTAAATATCTAACACTAAAGGATCATACCTCATACCTTATTCCGGAAGGTTGAAGTAGATCCCCATTGAGCTTTCCAACTTCAGCTTGAATTGATAAATTACTTCCTCAACAACAAGTAAACAATACAAGCATACTATATATGATGGTGTTAGATCTATTCTAGCATATATAATCAACAATGTATAAACACTTGAAATCACCCATGGATGAAATATTCATTCAGAAATACATTATTGGACAGGAAAATATATTTCTATTAATATAAAATCAGAGATTACAATGGATACAACCTCTGTCGGCACGTCCGCGAATCGGAGAAACTGAATCCCGCACTTGGGCCTCCACCACCTCAATCCTCCATCTCTCGATAGAAGGCTCACAAGCAAAAGGCAAGATTGGAAATAACACAAAAGTGCTCCAAGAGACAAAGGGATGCAGACTCAAGCATAAGTTCTGGCAACATTGGACTATAGTTTCTTTGCTCTCAATTCTCTCATATGCCTTCAATGTACCATAGAGTTCCTTATATAGCTTTTCAAAGGGGAAATGAAAGGTCGAATTTGAGCGATCTCAAGGCATAGGGAAGGCCAGGAGTCAAGTGAGTCGGATCCATGTCAAGGAAAACTCCAAAAGTATTTGGATTTTGTACACATCCCGATGTACGCGGTTTTAGAGGTCAAAACCGCGTATATACGCGATTAAGGATTTAAAAGTCGTGTATATGAATTTTCACATGTTTTTAGGGATGGTCTAGGAAACATCAAAGGACAAAAAATGTTCCAAGGGGTCTAAGGAGTCTACAGAGGGACAGGGGAAGTCCATACAAGTGTGATTCACCTGGAGTGGTAAAATCAGCTATAACACCATGGGTATAGGGTTTGTGATTATGGATCAAGTATGCATTGTGATGAGCTATGGATTCATTGAGGTACCAAGTTATATGGTATGGGGAAGGGTCAAAATGAGTAATCCTAGCCCCTTGTCTTGGGGTCAAGGTAGTCGATCATGCCCCATAGTCTAGAGGCATCGATGGGGTGCAAATTCTCTAGTTAAGAGGTATCAACATGACATCAAGAAACAGTTGGATAGGGGGTGTGTGATGAGGTAGATAACCATATTGGAAAAATAACTTGGTGATATGATGAGGGGGGTGCTTGAACTAGGGTGGAATGACTGATGTGACAGAACCAATGACACCATATGTGGAATGTGATTCCCCCGATGGGTCCTTTCAAGAAGAGTCGTCACGAGGGGCATATGGAAATATGGTGTAAAGGAAACCTGACTAGGTGTAAATCAAGTTGAACTATTGGGATGTAAGGATATCCTCTTCTTATGTTTGCGGGAGTTCAAAGGCTACATCATTGGAAATGGTAGGGATAAGTGATTTTAAGAACTAGTCGATGAAGAGATTATAATCTAGATTTATTTCACATAAACTATGTTGTATACGCCATTCATGGATTTGGATTGTGGTAATATTAGTAGTATTCTGTCTACAAGAAAAAATGGTTTCAATGATGGAGTCGTATCTTACAAGTAGCTCAAAGAACTACATGAATGTGGAGGTTAATGATGCAAAGGTGGAGTGAGTGTCGTGAGGTTGGTCAATGTACCACTTGGCCACAACACTAGTGAAATTCCTTTGGAGGAGGCATAGTCTAACAACGTCATTTAATTTGGAGTTCAAGGAACACCATAAGTGAAAGGATATGATGTGGTTTTGTGGATTATCCCCAGCCTTCCCTTTGAATTTAAGGATATCCGAGCGAAGCTTAGTGGGCATTGGGGGCCATGTAGGATCATGTCAAATTGGATCCTTGGTTAGTCAAATGAGATTGGGAAGGTTAATACTAGCCACATAAAATTCTGCCCTCTTCTACAATGTATCCTAAATAAGAAAAAGGTAGATAAATTAAAGCAAAAATGAGAACTATTGAAACCTACG
>LPNX010902261.1:6583-142558 GCA_001517045.1 Pseudotsuga menziesii | reverse complement strand
GTGCTTAGTGTTTCTTTAATTCTCCGTAAAATAATTTATATTTGTTTTTTTTGTGCACTATTTCAGCATATATTGTAATTTAATGTTTATTTTTGTTAAATATTGTTATTGGATTGCATCACTTATAGATGGTTGACATCTAAAGAAATCCATAAAGAAGATATAAAGTATTGGAGGAGATAAATTCCTCGTCTCATGTGTGAAATGCAGAAGCATCTACCATCGGAATTTTTCAATGCACAGGAACACTACCTCATACACCAAGTTGAGGAGATTGAGTTGTGTGGACCTGTGCACTCAAGGTCCATGTGGATGGTTGAGAGGCACTTGAGATTTATGAAGGGTTTGGTGAGACAACTAGCACATCTGGAGGGTTCTATGATGGAAGGATATTTGGTATATGAAAACATGTTGTATGTTAGTGAATATCTTCCTATTTTAGCGTCAAAGCTCAATTTACGTCGCATTTGTGGTCCAGACTCCAATAACAAATTTGAAGGGGAGCAACTGAAGGGGAAAGGTATATTGAGGAAGATGAAAGGTAATTATCATCTATTGGATTTTTATTATATCCTTCATATTCTAATTGTATTTTCTAGTCATAATATCTTCAATTAAGAGCATATACGTCTTTGTTCAGGAGATTTACACCTTTCTTTGATTTTAATGGTTATTGTCATTAAACAGTTGGTCGAGAATGGGATGCAATTCATTTATACATCGTAAACAATCTTGACTGGATGAAGGTATGGATTGAAGAATGCGCACAATCGGGTCATGGAATATCATGGGAAGGTGTGGCTTCATTGGTAAAAGAAGCACAATGCAATGGAGATAACAATCTAACAGAAAGGGAAATCGATTTGGCATATGGTGTAAAAGATAAAACAACAAGTATATAATTAATCAAATATCCCTCTAAATTTTTTATTTTGTTTGATACTTATTGATGTACATGTTCTTTTTTTCCATGTATTCTTGCATAAGGATTGACTGGTTTGTAATTTTTTTGTGTATTGCTTATTGCAGGTAAAACACCATAAGGCTATGGTCTGCAATGGAGGTAGATATCAGATCAAAAAATTGGATGAAACAAAGAAAACATCAGATTCTGGGGTTTCGGCTGTCTTTGAGGTTACCAATGTTTCATATAGAACTGACAGACATCCAGAAGTCTCAGAAAATCAATACTATGGGTATTTGGAAGATATTATACAGTGTGACTTTAAATCCTTTAAGGTAGTTCTATTCGTTTTCAAATGGTACAGGTTACGATTGAATCAACGTGATCCCGATAGAACTATTATTGAACATGATAATCGATTTACCATGGTGAACACAAGGTTGTTTGAGCCAAGAACAGAGCCCTATGTTCTTCCAAGCCAATGTGAACAAGTATTTTACTCAGAGGTTCCAGGTAAAGAGGGCTGGTCGTTTGTTCTGAGACACGATCCAAGGGGAAGGTCGGTAAAGTATAACCTAGATGATGGTAATGAAGAGGGTTCTCTGGAAGAATAATATGATGATGAAGAGCATGATCAACTTGAGTTAGTTGACGATGATGATCCAACAGAAGATGTCCAAGGAATAGTTGAATCAGATGATGTAGCAGACAATGTCGTTGAAGATTATTCCGATGATGACACGATGAGCATAACTGATGATGATGACGATGATGATATGGCCAAACCTTACAATGTTGACATAGATGATGATACAAATGGTGCATCATATTCATCATTATTGTCATCATCATCGTCGTCTTCCTAATGATGATGATACTCATCATCAACATCATCATCATCGTCATAATCATTGTCATCATCATCATCATTGTCATCGTCTTCATCATCATCATTGTCATCGTCGACATCATCATTGTCATCATCATCATCATTGCCATCGTCTTCAATATCACCACAATCATCATCTTCATTATCATCATCATCATCATCATCGTTGTCACGATCAACATCATCATTGTCATCATCGACATCAACATCATAATATTCATCATCATCGTCATCATCATCATCATCATCGTCGTCGTCGTCATCATTTTCATCGTCATCCTCATGATGATGATAATCATCATCATCATCATCAAGATCATCATCATCATCGTCATCATCATCATCATCAAGATCATCATCATCATCGTCATCACAATCATTATCATCATCATCAGGATCATCATCATCATCATCAGGATCATCATTTTCATCGTCGTCATCAACATCATCATCATCAACAACAACATCATCAACATCATCATCAACAACATCATCATCATCGACATGAACATCATAATCATAATCATCATCATCGACATCATCATCGTCATCATCACCACCATGCTCACAAGCTCACATGCTCAACTTTTCAATCATCCTTCAAAGATATATTTTCATTTATCCAAGATAGGGATGTGTCGTTATGTAGATGGTTCTTCCCTCATTAATGTGAAGGTTCTTTATTCAAGTTAGGATATAATAAAAATATCCTAATACTATTATGGCAATTTATATAATATAAAATAACATATAATAAAAATAAAATACATATAATATAAAATAATATATAATATAAAATAATATATAATAAAAATAAAAAACATATAATATATAATGTTTTTTGTGACAAGGGTTATTGGGTGACAAGGGTCTTTTGTGCGCGCTGTGATGTTTGCTCCTTTGTGGGACAAGCTTGAATGCAGACAGACCCTTCCTCATTTAGTGGGTTATTCAGGGATTCAATTTACAAACTTTCTTACATTACAAATGAGAAACTTGTTGTTTGGGTCATGAACTTAGAATAGGGCTTCACGCCTCACCCCCTCTTGTATCTTTGAGTCGCTATTATAGTGATCATTCA
Source organism: Pseudotsuga menziesii (assembly GCA_001517045.1). NCBI lineage: Eukaryota > Viridiplantae > Streptophyta > Pinopsida > Pinales > Pinaceae > Pseudotsuga > Pseudotsuga menziesii. Next base: position 139,684 of record LPNX010902261.1, on the reverse strand, counting down.
TTTTTTAGCGCATCTATAGATGTAATTACGCAATTTCTTTAGTTTTGCACAGACAGGCTTGATAAACATTGTAAATACTATATGATAGTGTTAAGGACTACTCATACCGTAAGGTTGGGAGACTATGGTATAAATACCATGTCCTAAGTACTAAGTCTGCGCTGATATTTAAAGGGTGGAGAAACCATAGGATAAAGGGTTTAACATATGACTTGGTTGGTATATGGTATAATGTTGATTCCATAAAATATGGTGATGTTTTGTGCATGCGTTAATGGTCACCAGCTGAGGGTTTGTGCATGTGTTAATGGTCACCAGCTGCTTGTGCAATATGGTTTTTGTCATTTTGGTTTAGTGTGGCCTCTGTGCATTTGGAGAAGGGAGACGACCCCATCGATTCACAGGTAAGCTAGATCGACTCTGTGTAAAAATGCATTGCTTCGTTGTATTCTCCATGGCATGGTCATGCTTTTCATGCCATCGTTGGTTTGTCTGCAGGTGAATGCGAAGGCACTCCGGGGTTTGCATAGGTTACACTATCAATTTGGGATTTCTTCTTCACGACCATGGTAAGCATGCTAGCAAGATTTACTTGCCTCCTCTCGTTCTGGGAATTTCTGAGTTGGAAAACTTTACTGGGTTGGGGTTTCATGTGGCACTTGTTGACTCTGCCTTCGGGGTTTATAATGTAGCTTGCTCTGGTTTTTAATGGACTCTTGTTGGGAGGTTTGGAATTTTTGGGCCGTGGCTGCACCATTGCTTGTAATGGTTCCATAGCTCATGACTTTGCCATTTAACATTTTTAATAGTTTGACTATTGGAAAAGAGACTTCGTGCCTCACTGTGTAAATACATTGCGCGTTGGCTTTTATGTAAGGACTGCAATGTGATTTGGTATATACGATTTCATTCGATGTTTATTAAAGATTATACTGTGTAAATATTTGGGACTGTGTAGTATATTTAATGTTGTGTTTTGAATTGCTGACTTACTGGGTTCGATTCGTGGCTTTCATCCCATGGGATTTACTCTGTGCATTAATAATGGTTTGGGTTTGGGAGTATGCATGACACTCTGATTTTATTGTTTGTAAATTAAGTCGGGAAATCTTCTAGAGCTTGGGGCGTTATTCCATGGGCTACGCCATTGTAGCAATGGTGCTGCAGCCCATTGGCTTGCCATCGTATGCTCTGTGTTGGTGTTAAAATGGAGACTCTGTTTTTAGCCAAAGTATAGAACTTTTGGATTTGCATTAGCTCAACGTGGGTGCATAGAGGTTAAAACATCCACTCTACAGGAGGTTACTCATTGAGGCATCATTTGAAGCATACTTACACTATTTTATACACCATTTCATGAGAGATATTACATGCTTGGCAGGTGATGCAGGCACCAACTGCCATAACTCTATGCAAACCTTAGTTTTACAAAAACCCTGTTCAGAAAGTGAATTTAAGGCTGCAACCCTTAGTTTCTCTCTTCCCTCTCTATCCTTCTTGAGCTACCCAAGCTTATGTGAGCTGCCTCACCTCAAAATGAGCTAACAAAAAGCTCCTCAAGCTAACCTAAGCTACCTAACTACATGATTTGGATCTGCATTAAATAAACCTCCATTTCTATTCTAATTCTATTTACAGATCCTATAATTAAGGAACAGAGTCCTTAATAAACTCAACTAACCCCTACGAGTCATCAGTGACTCACTAACAAACTAACAACTCTTATCCAAACATTTACAAGTGGAAAGGACGAGTGTCCTATTCCAGATTATTCAATTTTTAATCAAGATAAAAGAATTTACAAGTGTTGAGACCCTAGGTCTCTCAATTCATATGACTTTGATCAAGCCATGGATGAATTCGTTTCCATGAGCCTATGCTCCTGCATCACAAAGCAAGTTGTGTTTTACTCCAAATAGTGTTATGATGTATAGGAATCCGACAAACCTGATTGACTCAACAATGAAGTAGGTTTAGAGTCTAGATGTTTATATTTCTAGGTTAATTTGTTTTTTGAATTGAAGTGTCATGTGTGTGGCCTATGCATTCCCACATTCACTTGGTCAATTTAGTATGGATTGGGACGAATTGACCATTTTCTTACCGATCCATTTAGTCATACCTTGATTTGCTTGGTTCAGTACCAAACTTGTCACTCCAATCATTTCAAAGGGCAAGTTAGCTCGGTTGGGGGTCAACTCGGTTGACTCAGCCACCTCAGTAGAAAAAACACTTGATTAAATTTGCAACTATTATTGTTGAAAGGGGGTTAGGCCAGTAAAAGGAAATGGCAATGTTAGGAAAAGGAAATGCAAGCAATAATAAGTGAGAATGGATAATTGTATGTAACTAAAAGATGGGCATACATAAGATTTATTTGGGCATAAATAAATTTTTGCATACAATCCCATTAGTATCATAAATTATGGGAAAGATCAAAAAAACATCCCTACACAAATATTAACCGATAAGTATGGTTTTGGTGTTTCATTTAGAGAATAAAATCCTATAACAATAGTTGTTATTATGAATCTTAAAAGGTCCTAGATGAGATCTGTGCACTTTTAGGCGGTTCAACTTTCAAGCAAAAGAAGCCAATAAAAATATCCTAATACTATTATGGCAATTTATATAATAAAAAATAACATATAATAAAAATAAAATAAATATAATCTAAAATAATAATAAAATACATATAATATATAATAATATATAATAAAAAATGACAAGTGTATTTGGACATTGTCGCGACTCGTTTCGTTTTGTACAGTTCAATTCAATTTGGAGGTTTTTGTGAATTTGGGAGTAGGTTCTGTAGACATGGTAGACAACTCTGTTGACCCATGGCAGTAAGAGCTCAACATCTTCTCCTCACCAAAAATTACCGGTATACCGTCCCTAGACACAGTGCAGAACACGTTGGAAAATTAGATAGCTGGAATCGAGAGTAGGGTTACGGTTTCATAGCCAGATGAAGAGCTTCTAGGTGTGTTCATGGCATGACCATTAAACCTGGCCTTAGGAGGAGGCCCGTACTCATTATTCCACTCCATCCAACCTCTGAGTTTGACTAAATAAACTATTTCGATAATTGTACCTACATCTTCTTTGATGGGGCTTCAGCCAATCAAATTGGAGGTATAGGTGTTCATCTTTTGATCACCCAGGACCACCAATTTTGCTTCAAATTGGGTGTTGGTCTGAGTACAAACACCAGATTTGAACTACTTGCTTTATGGACTCTCCTTTATTGTGCTAAATCCATGGTCCTTCCCACTCTGCACATTCATGGTGACTCCACAGCCATCATTAATTGGTTCAATAGAAGATCATAACTAACTTTACTTGCACTTGATGGTTGGTGTCAACGTATCTGTGATATGGAACCTTACTTCATCCAGCTAAAAGCAATTCACATAATCAGAGAACACAATACTAAGGATGATAGCTTATCCAAAGAAGCATTAACCTTGGCCTCAGGCCATTTTCAGTTTACTGAATTCACTGATGGTGAATGTACTAGTTAGTGCACTTTCCAGCTTTTCTAGCCCTTAGCACTTCAGTCTTTTATGTGTTGTTGCTATTGAAATCCTTTGGATGATTGAGGTGGATGATCCCCTCATGTTACTGATCTCTCTTATTTATTACTTCTTTGTATTAGCTACTTCAGTATTATACTTGAATTCTCAGTCCGTTGGAGGTTAGTGATGTGGATGTAGTCAAGGTTCCTAGATTAGAGGTGTTACCTTTGAATGTTTGTCCAGTATTCCTCTAAAGCTGAATAATTGTATTCCTTAGGGTTGCCTTAGGGTTGAAAATTAGTATGGGAAAACAAGTTAGCATTGCCTTATGGTTGAAAATTAATATGGGAAAACAAGCATCATCAAGACAAGCTAAAAGGAATAAATCAGCAAATATTACAGACTGATATAAATGTATTTAACGTGCCAACTAGCCAGATCTGGAAATGTCTGCTTTTCACCACCACTGGGAAATATGCCTCTGAAGTGCTGGATTATGCACTTCAGAGTATCACAAAGGTTAAAACATCCACTCTAAAACTAAAAGCATCTACAACATCACAAAATCATTCATGGGAAAACTAAAAACCACTTAAAGGAGATATGTTCTTTGAAGGAGATAGTCCATTAAAGGAGAACCTCCAGGTTTTGTATAGACATATATTGGCATAAATTTTAGTGTTATATGTGATGCATATGCATAAAATATCGTCTCAAGCTTGACAACATTGAAAGGCTAAAGTACAATGGCCACAAGCATACATTTGAAGCTTATGAAGCCTACCCAATTCATGTTAGAAAAAGGCAATGCAAGCAATAAGTTAGAATGGAGACTCGTATGTAACCAAAAGAGGGGCATACATTAGAATTTTTAGGGCTACCAAATGCCCACACCTATTAACCAAACTCATTATTGACAAGATTTTTCTTTAACAATTTATTGGCTTACAAGTCTTTCAAAGTTTTTTTTCTTATAAGTCTTTCCACGTTTTTTTGCTGGTATTTTGCTATGCTTATGCTAATTTTTTTTTTGGCCATGGTGCAGGTAGAACCAAACAGATATTTGTCAGACCTGTCTTCCTCCAGCAAAAGGAGTTTGGGAAGGCTAGAGGAAAGTGAGACATCCAGTAGGTCTACACGGGCTAGATCAACTAGATGTCAGAAGATCAGAAGAAAATTTGACAAATGCATGAATTTTTTTCTCCAAGGAGGGGGGTCATGTTCCTATGATGATGAGATAGTGGGAGACATCGACGTGCCCTTAAGGTACCAACACCTAGTGAAACAATGGGTGCCTAGCGATCTTCCTAAAGTAAACACTGATTTTTGTGTGAATGAGAGGATATATAGAAATGCACCATCCTCATTGCATGGATTGGGCTTGTTTTGCATGGACGGAATAAAGATTGGATACGGTAGATGTACAGAATTGATGGAGTATGTTGGACCCTGTTACAACTACAGTGATTGGATGCACCTGGTCCAATATACACTAAGTATGCATAGATATGGGTTGTCGGCGAATTATATACAACTGAAAGACAAAGCTCAAAATAAAGGAGCAACCATGTACATGGACGAAAGGCCAAAAACAACCGGTAATATTGTGGGGTTTATAAATAGTACACAACCAGGTTCCACATTAAAGCAACCCAACTGCATATTCGAGTCACGTGAATGGAACCGTGTCTTTGTATGTGCAATTAAATCAATAGCTATTGGTGAAGAACTGCTTATTGATTACAATTTGAACCGTGTAGATACAAACAATGTTAGTATGGTTGTGATACAACAAACAATTTATAAGTCCTTTTATTAATTATTTTAACGTCTATAGGAATTTTTGTTATCATATAATTAAAATTATCTACTTAATTTCATGTTTCCTTATGTAACTTTTAGTATGTTTTTTATGCAGGGTTCTCTCAGGGGCACCTCCATCTCTGTAGATGTTTGTCGACCCGAGTCAAGGCAGCAGGTATACATCGATATTGCCAATGTAATATTAACTTTTAGGATGGACATATAGATACGTGGTTATGTATTTTCATTAGTATATTAGGTTCGTTTATATAATATTATCGATTTTCCATGCAGAGTGTTGATCAAGGAATCCAACCAGCTATTGATCAGCCGACTACATCATCAGGGAAACAACCAAACATGAATGTAATTCTCCATTTCAAATACTTTAAAATCGTAAACATGTCTATCGTGACGCATTATGTTTATTTTGTTATGTATTCTTTCGTTTTTATGGTTGTGTTCATGATGGTAATGTTGTCTACCTTTTTTGCAGATTGACCAAGGAAACTCCCCAGCTGTTGATCAGACGACTGAAGACTCGAGGCAACCATTTAACCTAAATGTAATTCCACATTCTAAATACTTCAAAAATGTACACATATAAAACATGTAGCATAGTGTTTATTTTTGTTTTTGTTTTGTATTTGTTAGCTTATACATATCGCGTTCATTGTGATAATGTTCGCTACATTTTTTGCAGGTGGTTGATCGAGGTAAATCCCCATCTGTTGATCAGACCATGCCCTTAACTAGGCATCAGGTAATCCTAGATGTAATCCCTAATATAATTATTTGCGCACACTATATTTTCAAAGACTAAGCAATTTTTTATATATTCCAATTGCAGACAGGGGATTCCGTTTATGAAACGGTGTCTTAAAACTCTTTACAGAATGAGGTCTCTCGGTTGATGAGAGATAGTGAAATTAGAGAGTCTGTACACCCGTTGAGGGTGCTACAAAGGACAAGGGAAAAACAAAATGAGGAATTGGTTCGTCTGACATTGGCAGTTCCACTAACAGAGGGGATCGAACAAAGGCTTCACTGTGTTGTTATAGCAATGTAAACAACTGGACGTAAGTTATCGAATAAAAATATAAATTCATTTATAGAAACTTTATAATATTTGGTTTTATATGATGTTGAACTTATAATACAATGGGTTTAATTTACAGAGTGATATGGAGATTATCAGTGGTGGTCAAGGCAATGTTGGTCCCAGTGACCAAACCACTCCATGTACACCACATACTGCTCCCATATTTTCCACTAAACAATCGGCAACACGCTCTACGACACTGCCGAGGGTAGCGAAGGGTGAAGCTAATGGTACCCCACCCACAACATATGCTATAGAAGAAGGGGTGGATGCAGGGCTAGATAGAGATGTGGAAGCATTTCCTAGATCTTCTCGTGTGACTAGCACTGGTTCAATAAAGTGTATATTTTTGGTGAATGAAGAACTGCTTCCAATAAAGATAGAGAGGATTCTAGGTCATTATAGATTGTTCAATTTATTTTTTATAATTTGTGTCTAATATACGAATAATATTTTCTAATGTTCACTAATGATGGCAATAATGTTTTGCAGGAAATGATATATTTTATAAAAATCTATATGATTTGGCCTTGGAGATCTTCGGGCCGACCATCCGCACAATGTGGAACAAGCAGCCAAAAGATTTAAAGGATGATCTGACTATTCGCTTGGTTAGTCTGTTCGGAAAATATATTTTTGATACATCGAAGGTACTACAGAAGGATGGAAAACATCTAAAGATTGTTCGAGACCAATATAGGGTTCACCTAGAAAAGAACCCTAGGTATGAGTGCCCTCCAATGATTCCATCTATGGAGTGGAAATCCCTGGTGGAAGATGAAAAAGAGAAGGGCCTGAGAAAATCAAGAAAGATACCACCAGGTGGAACACGGAGGTATGCAATTCATTCCAAAATGTAGTGGTAAGCCTTATTATTACTAGTTTTTATATCAATTTTGGTACATAGACTAATTTATTTAAAAACTTAATTAGGCTCTCGTACACATCTAAGGCCACAAAGGCAAAAATTGAAAAAATTGGCCAATACAAGCTTGGGCCTGGTGGTTACTCCAACTTGGCGGCTCGATATGTTAGTATTGCAAAACCGGAATCCGCATCTAAATATCATACAAATTATTTTATTTTTTTTGTTCTGACAAAAGGCTTTAAAATTAATGACATCATGCAAATATGAAGGCCGACCGGTTTAAAGAATTGCCCAGTGTGGATTACATGAAGCTTGGCTTCGAACATGCCTTTGACGCCGTTGTTGAACGCCGGAGAAGCTTGTCTGTGAATACTGCATGATCTTCTGCTGATCCATCTGGTGCCCAAGTATGTGAAAACTGTATAGTTTAATGATAATTTATTAATGCTCATGCAATTTGTTCCTTATAAATAAACTAACGTAAATTATTTATTCCTTTTTGTGCAGGAAAGTAACTATTCCGTTCATGTCGAGGATGAAGTACATGACCAACCAAATGAAGATCATGCTTCTCATCCTGGTAATGAATTTATTAATGTGCTACTGTTTTTTATAGACCATTGTAGATGATGAACATTAATTCTAATTCTACACAATTCAACTATAGAGCATGTAGCTGCAGATCATAACATGGAATTGCTTGGGCCAGTACGAGATAATGTTGAACATGTTGATGTGCACATGGCAGGTAAAAACACACATTCGTAATGTTTTTTTAATGAATTACTCATATTTATCAAAATATAAATATATTAATGAAATATTTTGACATTATTGCAGAAATTCATCGCCCCTCGCTTGAAGTTCAACCTTCTGAGCAGACTAGTAGGGATACCAATGATCAGATTCCTGAATATGTGACTCTAACTAAATATTTAAAGAGAAGAAAAGTAAAAAGGAAGTGACTAAACAAATTTTTAGTAATTCTTATTTATAAAAAAAAATTAATTCTTTTTCCTCTGTTTTATGAATGAATGCTTTACTGAATTGTTCATTGATCTTTTTTTTTTCTGCCATTTACTAAATTAATGTTTTAATGAATGAGTTAATGAATGGTTTTTTCAGCTGTTGAATGATTGAATGGTTTAATGAATGTTATAAAGAATGATTTAATGAAAGCATTTTTCAACTATTGAGTGAAATAATTTGCATTGTAGATGCATTGTTATTTGCATTGTGAAATAATGAAATAAATTGTTATTTGCAAGTATAGGCATTGGGTTTGGGGAGTTGAGAGTGATGTGAGGGGGGGGGAGGGGCCATAAGAGCTTCCACCTTCACGTGGTTGGTCCTATTTAGTATAGAATATTAAATTATTCTCGAAACAGAGAGGAGCTCAATGAATGGTAAAGAAGAATACATTAAAAAACATCTATTTCTATATTTTTACTATGTAATTTTCACTATTGCTATTTCACTCCTCCATTGGAACTTGTTGCAGATAGCGTTGAGAAACATTTCCATAGTTAAGAGGCAAGAAATGGAGTTTTGATTAGATCGATGGCCTTATATACATAGTATTTTTGGTTATCCATGTTTTATCAAGTGATATATTCTTACTAATTATAATTTTTTGCTTACATAATTTATGTTAGATCGTTATATTTTAAATTCCTTGATTAGATTAAGCAATTGAGTGTCATTTAATGTTGCTTGAGGATTTTAAAGAACTCAGTTACTTGAATTGAATTAGTAAATGATAGATGTTATATAACATGTTTATATAAATGGTTGGGCATGATAGCTTCGGAGATAGATTGTTTGAATACTTGGTCAATTGTAGCATGCTGCATTTATTTTCGCAACACACTCATGTCTTCATTTTATGTCTTCAAGATGCTTTTGAACAAATAATGGCTTGTTTCTACATCATAAGTCCACATTCAATGTTTTCAAGATGCTTTTGAACAAATAATGGCTTGTCTCTACATCATAAGTCCACATTCAACAGCCTTTGCAGCAAGAGTTTTTATATACCGAAAAACTAACATGCATTCTTTACTTGTTTATGGATTTTGCAATCCCGTAGATGCAAGATGTGGACAATGCTACACTGTTAAAGTGGACTCTTCAAAGGTTACCTTGGAAAATAGAGTAGATCTTCTTCAACGAGCTGAAGTTCATGTGTGTGCTTTTGATATAGAGACAACCAAGCTTCCTTTCAAGTTCCCTGATGCCGAATATGAAATCATAATGATGATTTCACACATGGTGGATGGGAAACGCTATCTTATTAAAAATCGAGAGGTAAAAACACTTGGCATTGTTTTATGCCCATTGGTTAGCCTATCCTTTGTTTTGGGATTTCTTTCAGATATGTTTTGGGATTTTTATTGTTTGCATATTGATGTTGCATTGATTGTTATGAACATCGTTGCTCTTCTTTAGTTTTCCAATTCATTTTCGTTTGTTTCCTGAGTGTGTAGGGGCGGGGCATTGAAGACTTGGAGTACACTCCAAAACCAGAATTTGAAGGAAATTTCATAGTAGCAAATGTGCCAAATGAGGTATATCTGCCATTTACTGTTTACCCTAAGACTATAATTCTAAAAACAAGTATTGATCCCCTAGAAGTTTGCTAGACTATTCTATTGTACTATTCTACTAGTTGTTTGGAATTTGCAAGAATGAAGTTAAATATCTACTGTACATTATTAATAATGATTTAACGTAACATACTTTGTTGTTTCTTTGTCTCTTTACTATATGAAGTGGTTATGTATTTGTAGGATTCAATCTTATTCTATATCCCTTCCTTGAGCAAAGCTAGACTATTCTAAAAGTATTGAATGCCTCTTGGTCAGCAAGTTTATTTTTGTTATTTTTTTATCTTAGTTGTTTCCTTTGGTCCCCTCTATTTAGAGACTCTATAGGTTCAGTGTCCTCCATCATCACTTATTAATATTGGGGATGTAAAGCACTCTTTGCATGAGAGCTCTTTCTTATACAAGGAGAAGCTTATGCAGATACTTATACAATTAGCGCAATTCATATGAAGGATAAACACAATTCTTTAGACCCATTTAATCTTAATCATGTTATAAAATACCACCCTTTATAACTTTAGTCAACTCAAAATGGAGGTCAGGGACACAGATAGTGTATGGGGACTGCTTCATTCCACTTTCCAACTAATAGTCTCACCCAGAGAAGCACTGCATTGTGTTCAACTAGGAAAACTTGATTGCAAGCAACCTTTCTCCGACTCTCTCGTAAGCCAAGTCACATAGGCCATTTCTAAGTAGGTAAGTTGGAACATGTAGGCATGGGATTACGTGACCTTTGTACATGTGGTTCACACTACCGTGAAGTTGTGTTGTAATCACCTACCCTTAGCACATGTAATGTCTCTAGTTAAGGAACATTCTCTTAAAGTGTTCATGGATTGGTTATATTAGACTTTGTCTTGTTAAGTGGTCCACTTGTAGACTTAGTACAAGGTTTGCTTGTAATTACTCTCTTCCTTATTCCATAAATAGAAAGGAGGGTGCTTCTCTTGAGGATATTGGGTTTTCTATTTTTCAAAAAGTAAAGTTAAGAGTAAATTAGTTGTGATAACTATATGTGCAAGGATGAAATATATACTTGACATAGAATCCTCTAGTTTGCTACCAGGCTTCCTTCAGTAGTCAAATTCTAGCCTGAAACCATGTGGCCGTAAGTCAAATCTTTGGATTTTTTTTTTAAATCCATCAACAGGCATCGCTTTTCTGACGTTATTCCGACACTACGGTCAACCCATTCGACGACCGTGCCATGACTCCGATGCTTCCTCCCGTCGGATGACTGCTGGTTAAAGTGTCGGACAGCGTCGGAAGATCGACTCTTCTAGTGCCAGTGTGTGCCAGAGTACCGACACTGTCTGAATTAAAAATTGTCAAAAACGCCATCTCTCGGACACTTTTGTCCATCCGATGGCCGATGCTTCAGGGGTCAGAGGACGTCAGATTTCTGATGGTTTATGCAATTTTGGTTAGCACTTTGGAAGGAATAATGGTTGAATATGTGACACAATGGTCTGTCAGAGCTTCGACCCTTATTAGTCGATGGTTGGAGATCTGGCGTTATGCCACTGACAGAAAAAAAAAAAAAAAAAAAGTGTATGTGTCGAATACCCGATAGGTTAGTGTCTAATTTCAGACATGATAGCCGTCGAATTTTGGCCTCAAATTCTGTAGTGTCTGTTGGATGGTATGATTGTGTTTGGATGTGAATCCCTTGTGTTGGCTTGTTGCCTTAGCAGTCTGAGAAAACCCATCTGCTAGAGGGTTGGCTGTGTTTTGATTAGAAGGTTGGCTTGGTTGGGTAGGTCCAAGGAATCCATCTATTAATTGGTTGATTATGTGGTTGATGTAAAGTTTGGATTAGCTGAGTAAGGCCAAGGCACCCCTATGTGCTATTGTATTATTGCCTTAGTAACCCGTGAAACCCAACTATTTATTGGTTGGGATGGATAGTGTGTGAAACCCAACTGTGTGTTGGCTTGACTGTGGGTGTATGGTCTTGCTGTGTGTAAGTTGATTATTCCCTAGTTCCTTATGGAAATCATGCCTAGCTCAGGGGTGGTAGTGATGCTGAGAGATTGATATGCACATTGGCCTATGGTTGGGTGGAACGTTGCAGTGACATAGCTATTTGCGGGGAAGCTTCTTTTCAAGATAAGTATTTCTTGTATTTAACTCTACAACTATATTTGTTTTGTAAATTATCATGAACATGTTGAATGATTGAATGTGAATGAATGTATTTTCTTCCGTTGTTTAATGAATTATGCATCTCCATGTGTATGTATTTACTTCAATGCATTTTGTTTTATATGTTATGGGGCTATATTTCCCATTTGATAGCAGCAATAGTGTAGGTCGCATCTTCTACATTGTCAGGATGAGGGGAGGGGACATGACAATAGGAATTTTATTTCTTTTATTATACCAAAGTTGGATGGTACAACTAATTGTTACCTCGGTGGGGGACCTTACAGTAGTGTGGGAAATTGTTCTCTTAGTCTCCAATGGTTAATGGTTCTCCACCTCCAACTCACAGGTTTTCACTCTCAACAGTAATAGGACATCTAGCCAAACATGGGTAGCTTGGGTTCTGGATCAAATTGGGTAGAGTTTCAGTAGGGAAAGCAGTACTATATCAAATGGAGGCCTATTGTAATCTCACAGATCACATAAGGTTACTAATAATACACATAAAGAATCATATACACATATAGAAACAAGAGACAAGAACAGGTAAAGGAATAACAGATTATATTATCACATGAGGGTCCATACATATATCAAAACTGAACTAAGTTCTCCACTGGCTCAACAACCTATTATATATGATTTACAAAATAGTTATGAGTAACTACTTGTCGGATCGTTCAACCGACATGACCTTTGGAGGCCGACCTAATCTCTGATTAGTCAATTAACTCGAATAGTCGGCTCACTGACTAGCTCCTCCAACATCTCCCCCAGGAATAAAAATCTTTCTTCGTCCCGAAGAAACATGGAGGGTATTAAAAACTTCTTCTTTCTGAAATAGTTATTGCATTTGCTTTGTCTTCATGGACTGTGTAAATGAATGGACAATTGTTTCTGCACACATACTTCTGCAATAAATTCTGCCTTGATGGCCAATTGGTGTTGAAACTCTTCCCAATTGCGTAGAGCATTCTGGATATCGATGGTCAAGGTGGTGAGGCTTGATAAGGTCAAGATCTTCTCCTGAATTGAACAATCTCTAATTTTCTCCAAGTCAGGTCCCAAGAACTGATCTTTTTCATCTACTGTATCTAACAATCTTCTCATCTGTTGGCAGATCTTGTCAAGTGTGTTGATGCTTGGAAGTGCTTGGGTTATCCACTGATGTTCTTGCTTTTCTAGCTTTTCTAACCTTGTTGTCTCTAATATGATCTGGTCCTGTATTTTTGTTCTCATGATGTCGTCCAGACCTTGTTGTTTTTCTAAATTATGGATGTGCTCACTGGTTTGTCAAGTCTGCTGGAATACTTGTCCATAGTAGGCGTACTAGCTCCGTAGGACTTCTTCCGTGGTGACAGACTCTTCTAAGTGGTCCCACAGTACCTTGTATGATTCAGAAAATGTTGTGTACTATTGTCTTAGTAGCACAGAAGTTTCTTCTTTTTGTTCATCTTTCTTAATATGCAACAACATCTACAGGTTCGACACGACACTTTCAAACAATTGGTATGCTTTTTCCAATGGTTTATCGGTGTCGGTCTCTGCCATTCCTAGTATCACTGTTTGTGTCAAAGTCCTGCATTTGGTCAGGAATTCGACTTGTTCTGCTTTCATTTTTTCAATTATTTCTTGCTTTGTTCAATTTCTGGTTGATGCTTCTTTAGTTACTGCTTCCAGGAGTCTATCCAACTCTTCATCTCTTAGCTTTGGTGTTTCGACTGCATAATTCGATTCAAGTTGATGAAGGTGGACAGTTGTTAGTGTTTGTTGTTTTTGTTGTTCTTCTTTTTTATTCTTCTCTTTTCTCTTGCTCTTATGCTTCGACTTATGGATCACTTATGGTCTTGTCGGTACTGATGTTGCTTGTTGCTATGGATTCTGTTGTTCTTTAGTCGCTGAATTCTCAGTCCATTGAACTCCTGCTGTGGTAGGATTAATTTGTTTTGTTTCTCGGGTGCGGTTTGTGTTTGTTTGTGCTTCTACTGGTGGTGAAGATCGAGGGTCTAGGTTGTGCTGAGGCTCTGGTTCTAGTGGTGACTGTGAATCATTAGAGGAAATTTGAGGTCTAAAATGGGCCTCCTAAGGAAAATAATAAAATAATAGTTAAAACAATAAAATAATAGTTATTAATTTTGGAGGAAGAATAAAAAAAACTACTTTTTTGTTCGTATTTTTGACATATCTCCCTATGTTTTTACTCAAATTCCGAGCGGGATAGCTCATTGGATGTGGAATTTAATTCCGCATCCAACAAGTACTCACAATGCATACTTTTGAAATACTGTGCTACCCCAAAAACAATAAATACCTAAAAAAACGTGATGATGACATCATCATCACATTTTTTTCAGGTATTTATTGTTTTTGGGGTAGCGGGGTCTGTCAAAAGTATGTAGTGTGGGTACTCATTGGATGTGGAATTAAATTCCGCATCCAACAAGCTCTCTCGCTCAGAATTTGAGTAAAAGCATAGGGAGATATGTTGAAAGTATTAACAAAAAAGTAGTTTTATTTTATGACAAATATGTCAATTGAACCATTATGGTTGACTCATTTTATTGAAATTCTATTGGTTCTTGAATTTCAACTCACAAAATTTATTGTTGGCGCGTTTTCTTATAAGGCCCATTTTAGACCCCAAATTTCGTCTAATGGGTCTGGGGTTATGGGGGTGGTCAGAAGTTGTGTCGGTATGGAACCTTCGACTTCTGTTTGAGGGTTGACAGGGTTGTCGATTCCTTCCTTTTCCATAAGGTCGTCGATTTCAGCATCTATGGTTGTGTGGGTACCTTCTAGGGCAAGTGGTCCCCTTTCTTCAACATTGGTTGGTCGGTTTTGGAATGTTGGTGTGAATGATGAAGTGTGGGTTGCGACTACAGTGGACATCGGGTCGGGGTTGCGAATGTATGACGATTTGATGATTCCTATGAATAATGGTGGTGATGAAACTTGGGTGATTTGTGGAGTGAGTCTTCATTGGGAAGAGCTTGACTCGATAAGTTTGTGGGTGGTATTGATCTGTTGGGATTTAAGGAAGAGATTTGGTAAGTCATTGATAAATTGTTGAAGTTCAACATCCTTATCCATCCTTTCCTTGAGGGTTTCACGGATTAACTCATTATAGCCTGATGATATGGTTAGGGTTGATTCTTGTGTTATTCTAATAGGGGATGGTCTTGGTGAATCTAGGGTTAAGTCAAAAGCATTTATTACATGCAGGGTAGCAGTTCTTACCTTCTTTGGTCTGCCTTGTTTCGCTCCTGAGTCGATGAACCGCTTGAATTGTGTTTCGACTGATACTTTATTTGCTGCAACATCTTCTGTGATGTCAACGTCAGTAGCCAGTAGTTCTTCTTCTTCTTCTGACTTTGATAAAATAAGATTACGCTTCCCCTTGCCTTTTTACTGATTTGCTTTCTTTTTTCTTGAGGATGCTATTTCCTTTGCAATTTTTCTTAAATTTTCTTTTGTCATAGCATACTCTAGATTGTCTAATTCGATATCTTCCTCTATATGTTCTTCTCCTCCCTCCTATTGATGAGTCGGGATGATAATATGTTGTTCTGTCGATATGACCGCCTACTGTTTAGTTAGTGTAATTTCAATTTGGAGGGGTTTTTGTCCCTCTATTGGAATGTCTCCTGAGGTGAAAGTACTAATATGAAGGTTGAATTCATAGTCTTCCTCCTTATCCTAATCAGTTAATGGATCTATAATAGCTTGATTGTTTTCTTTTGTAGCTTCTGGTATGGGGATGTCGATTTTGGTCTGTCTTGCCAACTCTGTAAAGATCTCCTTGACTGTTAGATAATAGTTGAGTGGTTTTTCCTTTGTTGTAGACCCTTGCTTGTGCCATACTGCTGTGTGGCCAAGTTCCAGTTGGATGTGTGCTATAGGGGGCATACATATTTGGATGTTCTGAGACATCCTCCATCTAGTTGTTCGTATTTTTAGGTTCTGGAACCAGTGCTCTAGGAATACTTTGTTTTCTTCCTGTTCCAGTGGGGTTCTAGCGATTGAAAACAACTTAAAATGCCACATATGAAACCTGGTCGGTTCTGAGAAGTATTTATGCCCAACTAGACATAAGTGGTACATTGCTATCCATATTAGAAGTGACAGGAATCTGATCATTGTACCTGATTCCTAACACTTCTCACATATAGACTTGAGTATTTCGGCCATGTATTGCGCCCAGTGATATATCTTTCCTGTGCTTGCTATGTGGTCGAATGCTTCAAGCACGTTGAGCTTCAAGTCATAGCCACGTCCTGTAACAGTTAGACCGATGGATATGATTTTAGCCACCATTTTGGGTGTGGTAGCCTGGACTTTCCCTATTATCAACCCCTTTGAGTTTTTTCCTGTTGGTGTTACCATTAGTTTTTTTACTAACCCTTCCTTGATGCCTACAGGGACAGGGTCTCCTTTGTTAGATAGTCCTGTGAGCTTGTAGATGGTTTCAACTGAAATTTCCACCGGTGTGTCGAAGTAAAACTTCCCGTTGTGGTACAGGCTGATTATGAATTTAACAATGGTTTCCTTTGTCCCTCCAAAACTAGCCATGAGCAGTGCATTGATAAAGTTCATAATGGTGCTTTTATTTAACTTATGCGCTTCCTCTGTCATTTTTTATTGACCCCGGTAAGCCCATTCTTTGATTTCTGTCCAATATTTCCCCCACAAGCTCTCCTGCACTTTTGCATTTTTATATTCTTTAATCGTTTTACTAGTGGGCTTACAATGGATTCCAACTCTTATATTTTGGCTTTTGTGGCTCTGGTTTGTTTTGGGGCCACTTTGTCAGTTGTCTGTTCGGCTCTCTTGGTAGTTGATTTTCTCAAAGAGGTCTGGTAATTCTATCGCTCTAGATCTTGATAAAACAGTAAGTGATTTTCAACTCACATAGTATTTATAGGTGGAGCGGATGGTGATCTTTTCGATGGTGTTATTAATGGTGGATTTGATGGTGAAGGACGCTCTAATGAAGGCTGAGTTAATACGTTCTGGTTTCAGCGCTCCCTCTGACTGTAGTCATGATGGGTTGATTTGACATTTTGGTCCTCTTGTCGATGATGAAGGTATGGTCGATCTGTGGTATGTCGATGGTAGAAATGTCGATTTGGTTGAATGGTCTACTATGCCTGTCTAGGTTCATTTTTCTTTTTTTTTCTTGATTTATTGGGTTTTAAGTTTTGTTCTTTTTATAGGTTTTTGTAACAGTTATAGAACCGTTTTTTTTTTTTTGGTATCGTTTTAGTCGGGCACCGTTTACCAACTTTTGAAATACTGTGCCCTTTAATGTTCTTAGTCAAACCGATCCATCAACATCAATTTCTTCGATAATATACGGTCCCATCCTTTATGTGTGCAGCTTTTAGGTTTTCCTTTTACCTGACTGTTGTATAGTAATGCAAGGTCACCGATTGACAAATTCTTGTTTTTGTTTGGGTCGTTCCAAGCCTTCTGTTGTTGTTTCTGAATTTCTTAATGTTGTATAGCAAGAAGTCGGTGTTCCTCTAGTTTGGTTAATTGCATTAGTCGATCCTCTCTTTATTATTCAACATTAATATGTAAGATGTTGGCTATTACCGGCGTTTGCTGTCGAAAATGTAAAGGAACGACTGCTTCTTGGCCGTAGACTAGTCGAAAGGGTGTTTGGTCGGTCGAACATTTATATGCTGTTATGTATAGCCATAATACCACAGGGATTTTCTCATCCCAGTCATCTTTATTGGTATTGCAGATTTTTGGTAAAATTTTTGTCAATGTTTTGTTAAATGATTCTATCACGCCATTCAACTGAGGGTGATAAGTTGTGCTTCACCAATGGTCGATTTTGAATTGTTTTGTCAGTGATGTAATTGTTTTATTGTTGAAGTGTGAGCCTTGGTCACTGATTAAGGTTATAGGGTAGTTGAACCTAGTAATGAATTTTTCATATATGGACTTAGCAGCTACATCACTAGAACAGGTGTCAATAGGTTCCGCTTCTGCCCATTTAGTAACATATTCAACTGATGTTATGATATACATTACGCCTATCCTTTTTGCTGGTACTAGAAATGGACCTATAAAGTCGATAGCCTAGATTTCGAATGTGAGGCTTGGGTTTACTGATATTAAAGGAATTTCTGTACTAGGTAGTGGTCGACCTAGATGTTGGAAGCGATCACATTTGCTCACAAATTTTTTACAATCTTTGTATAGCGTTGGATACCATAGTCCTGAGTGTTAGATTTTCTTTGCAATTGTATCTAATTGAAAATGTCCTCATGCTGGTCCATAGTGTGCTTCATGTATAATGTTTTCTCATACATGTTATAACAAACATTGATGAAGTACTTCGTCTTAACCCATTTTGTATAAGAATCGATTGATCAAGGTGTATGGGGTGGCTTTCATGGCTAGAATTTGTTTTTCCTTAGTGTTCATGCCTTCTGGTGCTCGTCCATTCTCTAGAAATTGCGCTATTTCCTCTAATTCTGCCAGAACAGCTTCTATTAGGAATAAGTGTGCATCTGGCAGGTCATCTTCGATTCCTGTCAGCTCCTCCCCTGTGTCAATTCTTGACAAGTGGTCGGGCCCGACATTCAATTGTCCTAGTTGAACTACAACTTCGAATTCAAATTCTTGGAATAGTAATAGCCAGCGACAGATTCTCCCGTGGTGAAAAGGTTTATTGACAAGGTATTTTAATTCTTGATGGTCTATATAGAATATAAAGGGGTTAGCTAATAGGTAATGTCGATATTTTTGAAGAGCAAAGACCATACCTAATTCCTCCCTCTCTGTCATGGAGTAGTTGTGTTCAACTTTGTTTAATTTTCTACTACTGTATATGATTGGATAATCTATGCCATCTTCACTAGGTTGTGTCAAGATTGATCCTATTGCTAAGCCTGAGGAATCAATGTGCACATGAAACTTTATCAACCAGTTCAGAAATTGAAGAATGGGTGCTTCGACTAATTTTATTTTTAATGTGTCGAAGGATGTATCACATTCTTTTGTCCAGTTAAACTCTTGATCTTCCCTTAACAATTCTTCCAGAGGGTATGTCATATCAGAGTAGTGCCGAATGAATTTTCTATAGTACCCTATATGTCTTAATGGTACTCTTACCTGTTTTGGGTTCACTGGTGGTTTTAAATCGAGGATAATTTTTATCTTTGCAAAGTCGATTTTGATACCTTCTTTCGATACGATATGTCCTAGCAGAATACCTATAGGGGTTAAGAAGATACATTTCTTTATATTGAGAGATAACTGGATATGTCGGCAGCGTTCCAGCATAATCCTTAACCGTTTATAGTGATCTTTTAATATAGAATATATCGTCCAGTCGTCGAAGTATATTTCCATTGTTTTGTAGATGTATTCTTGAAATGTTTTTACAACTTTTCTTGAGAATACTGCAGGCGCATTTTTAAGACCAAATGGCATGACTCTGTAGGAAAATGAACCAAATTCACGTACGAAGGTTGTCTTTTTCTGATCTTCTTTGGCTATTGGCACCTGAGTATATCCTGAGAACCCATCTATAAATGAATAACATTCATGTCCTGCGACTTTGTTTAGGATTTCATCAGCGTATGGAGTTGGGAATGGATCTGTTAAGGTAAACTTGTTTAATTCACGAAAATCGACACAGATTCGTAGTTTTTTCAGGTCATGTTTTTTCGATTGGATGACCATCAAGATTTCCCATTTCAACTGGTTGATGGGGTAAATTATTCCAACTGTTAGCATATTTTTGATCTCCTTTTTGACTATTTATTTATATTTATGAGCTAACTTATAAGGTCTTTCTTGACAGGTTGGGCATCAGGTTTGATGTCTATCCTCATCTCACCCATTTCTGCCACTAATCCTTTAAATTATTTGTAGTCACGTGCAAATACATCTTGAAATTATTTTAATAAGTCGACAATCTCTGTGGTTTGTTCTTCACTCCAATAATCGCCATTTTTTTCCATTTTCGGTCTATTATCGTTAGATATCAATTTTTTTAGTTTTTACTTTTGCATCCATCCATTCTAGTGCTTTACTCTCATTGATATGTCGACTTCCTTATTTGAATTGTGAAGATGTTGCTGGAAAGTCTGCTGCCGTCATTCGATCGGTGTCATTTTTTTTGGTCGACTGAATTTTTAATATTGTTTTAATTGGTCTAATTTTTTCCGGGTGATCGATCTTCCATTGAAATCTCCTTCCATATGTGAATTCCATTTCTAATTGGAGTCTTGTTGACTATGGTATTTTGTCAGACCGAATGTTATAGCATATTGTACTGAATTGGTTTTTATTTTGTGTCGATTCATTACTAGTTGGGTGTATAAATGCTTTTATCTGCTTTGTAGCTTCAACTAGATTTGTGTCTTCTGGTATAAAGCTAAAGTCCTTAATGAAATTCTCTCTAAGTTAATTCCATAAGAATGTTTTGCCTCGCGCTTCTTCCATTTTGTACCACTTGTTAGGTAGGTCATCTAATGTCAAGGGAAACAGGTGTGGACATATACGTTCATCTTTGTAACCAAGTCTTCTCCACACTGTTTCACATATTCGTATATGTTTTTCTGGATCTTGTTGTTGGATGAAGACAGGTATTTGTGCCTATTTTGTTAGTTTCCTTCCTTCACCGTCTTTCTATGAATAAATTTGAAGCTATTGTCCACGTTTGCAGTCTCGACTGGTGGGTGTCCCACCATCGAGTAGCTTGTCTTGTAAACGTTTCAACCAGGATTTGGAGTCAGCCATGTCCACCTAGGTTTTTAGAAACCTGTTCTACATGGAGAACTGGTGATTCTCTCTCCTTATACCAAAGACTCTGTTTATTATCTGTTTTTATTAGTGCTAGTGAGGGGTATTACTTGATTCTTTTCTCATATATTTTTGGGACAGTCGATATAGAGAAGCATTGTCAGGTTGGTTTCTTCTAGATATCTTGAATCATCCAGCAACCTCATGCTTGTGTTTTATAATTTTCAATCTCCCAATCATATAATTTTGCATCTGATTTATATCCAACCGAATCCTGATTCCCTAAATGAAGTTCATCATAATTATTGGGTTTAGTATAGTCTTCATTATTGTGTATTTGGTATAGTTGTCAAATGTTGAATTCTTCATCAATAGGTTCGATCCATGGTTCTCCTTGGGAAGGATTAATGAGGATGATGACTTTCTGTCCATTACCTTTTAATTTTATTCTTTCCTTGTCTAAGGATATTGATGCTTTCATTTTTCTTCTCCATGGTCGACCTACCAAGGCTAGGAAGGAGTTGGATCCTTCCTTGGGGTCGATGATTTCAAAGTCGATTTGCCTTTTATTGTTGTATCGACATTTCTCCAAGCCCTGATGGGTTCAATTAGTCCTTGGTCGGCTAATTTGAGGTATATACTTGATTCATATAGATGAGGTCTACCCAACCATTCCCATGTATCTCGTGTCATAATATTTACTTGTGAACCGAAATCGAGAACGACTTGTCGAACATGATATCCTTCAATTTCAAGATCAACAAGTGGGTCAGCATCACTCTTGTCTTTTTTATTCAAACTGCATATATTTTTAGTCTATTTTTCTACATTATTTTTGTGCTTTATATTATATAATAAGTCAATAAATTGAGACACCGATTTATCATCCTGTACTAGGATAAATAGCTCTTTGAGTGTGTTTTGGTGTCTATCATTGACTGCTTCTTATCTAGAAAAATCCTGAAACATGTCTGATGCATCTTTGTATAATTGTTTTTATTTTGATGGATTAGGGTAATCATTTTTCTCTTTAATTTTGCTTATACATGGGTTATCGTTTCCTATTTTCGTCCCTTGTCGAGTTACTATATGCAAGTTTTTTGTATGTACTACATCATGTTTTTGAACACACGATAAAACATTAACGTTTTTCTTTTTATTAATCTTGTTGAGCATGGCGGGACAATCCTCTAGTGAGTGATTTCCCACACCACAGCTAGTACAAAAATTTAGATATCAGTTCTATCTTTGTATGGGTATTCTATGTATAGCGGTGTCCTTCTTTATAACATGTAAAGCACTGGATGGGTCATTGTGGTCGATTGTCACGATTTCCAAAAAATTGTCCTTGACCTCCAAATCCTCCACAATGGTTGTCAAATCGGCGGTCATATCGACAGCCTTCATATTTTTTATTATTTGGTTCATTTTTATCATTGTTCCTTGGAACGTTATCATTGTTCTATGCGACTATATTCGTTTGGTAGACTGCTTGATAGTTTTGACGATTCTTCAAGTTTAAGTGGTAGTTAGTCGTTGCGTGACTTTTTACCTCACAAATTGCACACCACGATGCTTTTCCATTCTTCATGTTGTATGGGAAATCCTTCGTTGTATGTTCTCCATGTTCTTGACAAATGTCGTAGAAGAATTTTTTTTGATCAAAATGAACGTCTTATCGACTTATGTCTTGTCAAAAATTATCTTTAGTGTGTCCGACCGTGGAGCATTTTGTGCACCAGGTGTCCTAATTTTTGAGGTTCATCTCTTTCAAATATTTCTACATGATTTCTAGTTGTTCTTCTAGCCTAGTATCAACGGGATATGATGGGAAATCCTCATCCATTTCTACCTACAGAGCTTTTGTAAGTGCGTCTTCATATGTTTTAAACGTCTCCAAGCTTATGTGCCTTCGAATTTTTTGTGACGGACTTGCCAAAAACCACTAAATTAATAATTGTTCATCAATTACATAGCCTAGTTGGCTGAGGAGGTCCTTACATCGCTTATCATATTCCCAAACGGACTCTGCTGGTTTCTGAGATGTTATTTTCAGCTTTTTTGATGCCATATATGTTGCATCTGGTGTTTTAAATAAAGATAAGAATTGTGCCTTAATGTATGCTTTGGATTCTTTGGGAGTTCTCTCGATATAAGTCATATACCAAGTCAGTTCTCTTTTCCGTAAAGCACCGGTAAACTATGCCATCTATCATTCTTCGTCTGTAACTTGATTGGACTCCCATATTGATTCACAGACAAACCAATGTCTTCTAGGGTATTCGTCACCCTCATAGAGGGGGATATGTGTTTATCCATGACCCATGTCAGTGTCTATGTATCCTTCGGGAGGCGACGGTGGTGGGGGTAGTGGGATATTATGCGTATCTCGTTGTTCATAGCTTTTGTTGATGAAACTTTCGTTCTGGTCGGTCGTTTTGTTTGTTTTTTCTTCTCCCCCAAGTAGTTGGTTTGGGTCAACTTCTTCTGTCAATGTCCAGTTGCACTGGTGTGCTTGCAAGTTCCAACTGTTCTGTTTCTTGTAAAGCTATGTTTGGCAGGGGGGTGCTCCTTCATGTTTCGGGTAGAGCAAGTGGATACTTCAGTTGGAAGGGTACATTTGAAGTGTTACCAATTTCCTTCCTCTAGTCGATGGATTACTAAATAATTATCATCATTTACTTAGTCGTCTAGTCGGATCCATATACCGAGATCACCAGCTCTTAGTCGCAGGTCCTCTTCAACAATGGCCTGAATCTGGGTACTCGGATTTGTCAAAGACAGAGGCCTTATCTCCTGGTGAATTTCTAGTTTGAGTGCTTCTCACTGCTCTATCCATGAGTCTTCTTCCATGGGTGATGCTTCTTCATCTACGCCTTCTTCTTGTCAGTCATGACCCAACTCTAGCGGATTTCTTTCTTGTTCTGTCACTCTGATGTTCATTCCTCTTTGCAACGCTCTAGATTGCTCTCTTCTTTCTTCCCTTCTTTTATGCCTCTTCTCTCTTTCTAACTTCTGCAAGTCTGACGTACCTTTGTGTTTCATTGTCCGTTCGATTTCCTTCTTAGGTTGACTTCTCATTGCTGGTGATGGTATTTTCTTCAGTCGACTGAAATCCTTTTTAATCTACCCTGGTACATGACCAACTACCCCCCCCATAGCCTACCCAGCACTTTAGAAAGCTCGGATAGTTCTGTTTATTTGCTTATGAAGTACTCCCACTCCCTTTCGGCAATGAATTTTTCCCACTTCTTCTGTTTCTCCGCCCAGTTAGTATTTGGTGGTGGTTCGCGTAGTGATGGACGAGGCTCTACGATACGGCCCACTCCCTTCTCGATTAGGAATTTGAAAAAAAGGGTCGGTAAGGAGTAAAGGAACTACTCAGTGAAGTCTATATAAAATCTTTTCTCAATAATTTCGATCGAAACTCTTTCCTCCACGGCTTGTTCTTCGCAGAATTCATTTGTGATCTTTTCAAACCACGCCAACAAGTTTGTTCATCCGCCTCGAATCAGTTTCTCCATTAACTCATGGTCTTTATTTGCTTCCACCTTTTTCATCCATAAGTTTTTTCAACAGTTGAGGTACCAACTCTACAAACTTCTCATGTGTTTCGGTGAATAATTTATCCTTCGCCTGAGCAATGGTTAATATGTTTCTTCTCACGTAGTTTTGTAAGTAATTTGCAATCTTACGCTCCCACCAATTCTTAATCTCTTGCTCTGATATCATCTACGCATGGTTATGTCATCCATATATGTACTACTGGCAACAGAACCAATGTTGTAATCTCACAGATCACATAATGTTACCAATAATACACATAAAGAATCATATACACATATAGAAACAAGAGACAAGAACAGGTAAAGGAATAACAGATTATATTATCACATGAAGGTCCATACATATATCAAAACTGAACCAAGTTCTCCACTGGCTCAACAGCCTATTATATATGATTTACAAAACAGTTATGAGTAACTACTTGTCGGTTCGATCAACTAACACGACCTTTGGAGGCCGTGCTAATCTCTAATTATTTGGTTAACTCGACTAGTCGGCTCACCGACTAGCTCCTCCAACAAGGCCTCCACCCTTCTATTTATAGGAATTTTGACTAACACTTTCTTTTAGATTTTCAAATGTTTTTCCCCCTTTTTACTTTTATTTTTTCTATCATGGGGATTATTTCCTTATTTATATGTGGGAAAATAAGTATTTTTGTCAAATATGGTAAAAAGGTAAGGTTTTTGGGTTGGTGGAGGCCAAACCTTAGGAAATGATATGTATGGATGATATAGCTAATGGGGCTGAGCTAGGTGATCGATTTTTGGGTGTTAACATATGGACCAACAATTTTTTAATAATTTACTTAACCTTTTTGTTTACTTATTTCAACATATAGATGGTAGACCATGTTCTATATAGTTTTTTCATATTGGAGTTTTCTTAGCAAATTGAAAAAAAGTTCTATCTATTTTTATAGATAATTTGAATGCCATTGTTTCATGTTTTAAGTTCTGTCTAATTTTTATGAAAAAATGATTTATTTTCTAAATACTTTAATACACAATTTATTATTACCTTTTGTCAATGAGGTACAAGTGGAACTCAAATATTGGTGTGGTCACCAAACTTTCAATCAAGATAGTAACAAAACATTAACATGTTATCAAAAAAAATACATTATATATATTTTTATAAATTATATTATCGAAAAAAATACATTATATATATTTTTATAAATTATATTATTTGATTGCCAAAGTTTGATAAATTATGAATTATATGATTTGAAAAAATAAATATTGGTTCAAGCACTTTCATAATGAAGGATGTTACACCTTCCTTCACTTTTTTCAACAAATTTGGCAATGTCATTGCAAAGACATGTTTCGTGTGAATTCAACCCCATGTCTTGTATATCCAAACTATTTTGTGGTGTGGTATTGCAAAGTTCCAAAAATATTTTTGATTTTGGTGGTAACTCCAAAGTAGGTGAGATCAAATAAAAGGCTTGGTAGAGATGTGTTCAATCTCATAACCTAGTTTGTCTATGACCAAGCATTCATTATGGGGTTAATTATTGTTCTCCATCAGATCATGTCATTTGATTGATCCAACATAGATTCCACAAAGTGTCAGAATGAAAGAGGGAATGGAATATATGTTTTAAGTTTTCCTCTTCTCTAGGAATTGGAAAAGACAATTCCAATGAAGAAAAATTGAAGATGTAGAATCACATGATCTCGACATACACAAAAAATATGGAATAATACCTTAATTGGGCCTTCCCATGAATTGATTCGTGCCTGCTCCAAATGTCATATGTTTGGGGTGGCCCTATCTTTTTGCATTTTCTTTTATTGAAGAAGTGAAGTAAACAAACTCTTGGTTGTCTCAAATAAGGATCCTTAACCCTTGCCCATACCTTTAGACATTAGCCATAAAAACACAAACCTCATTTACCAAAATATTGCATTTCATTTTGAATAGTAAGTTTACTATATTATAACAATAAATTTGAATTGTAAAGTCTTAAAGTCATAATGAAACTAACCAGGAACATATTATAGACTTTGTATAGTATTATAAATTGGGTTATAGACTTTGTATAGTATTATAAATTGGGTTTTGATAGATGAAATACGTTTTCCTTTTTAAAGGGGCTTTTCTTTGTAGTTATTTCAAGTTTCCCAAGTCTGACATTTACATAAAGATAATATGATAGTGATTGTTTTTATGAGGGTAAAGAGAGGTCATACAAAAACTAAATTAATGGAATGGATACTAAGAGTTATTCATTTACATTTAAGAATGTTTAAAAAAAATTTATATTAATGAAGTAAGTTATAAATTTTGAAACTTAGTTTTTAAAGTAATATATTTAGAGGAATCCAATTTCTTGAAGTATAAATTTTTTAATCTTATTTTTTTTACACATCAAAAACAAATTTAAATTATAATAAAATCATAAATAAGAGAATAAAAAAATGAAAATCTTGCCTACATGAATGAACCATATATCTGATTTATTTACATCAATTAATTTGCCACTCTATAACATTTATCTTTAAACTTTGGCCAATTAAAAAGTAAAAACAACTCCTTAATCATGGAGACTTCACTTAGTGAACTTCTCACATAGCACGTGCGATCATGGGATATTAAAGAATACCCTTAATTTGCAGAGATATTGCCCCAACCTCTTTTTGTTGAAACCCCCTCCCAATACTTAAAACCTCCTCCCCAACCCTTTTTATACCTCAATCCTTATAAACCACCCTACCCACCCCCACCTTAAACCCCTCATCCCCCCAATACCTGCAATATATTGGTTCAATTTTTGATAATTTTAAAACCCACAATATGAACTAACGTGATAGGATATTGGTCAAAAAGTGAAGCCCCCATGTCCTTAATAAACTTTGGCCAATTAAAAAGTAAAAACAACTCCTTAAAGTTAAAATTATTTCAAAGTAAAAACAAGTCCTTTAGGTTAAAGACATTTCAGTATTTTATGTACACATCATTTGTTCTATGCTTTACACAAACAAATAAGAAAGTATAGATTAGATCGGTAAATACATACCGATCTCTTTACTATCACATCCACACAATAACAGCTATACATCAATTTGTTCATCATATGTCTACTTTTTACTCGCTTCGTTCCACGCTCATCAATTTGTTCATTCATATCTCTGCATTGCAATTTAGTTTGGACAAATAAACACCTTATGTTCGGGCTCATGCTTCAAATTTGAAGCCTTCAGAGCCCTTCAAAGGCCATTTTAAACTTCATAGAAGGCCACAAGGAATTTTATCATGTAAAAAAAAATTAATTTAATTTCCAGCACTTTAATATTGAAATTGAGTAAGCCTCGGTAAATTTGCAACATAAGGGCAGCTACAAAATTTGCCTATCCAGGGATTCAGTGGACTATGGGAGAGTCGGGACTCAGAGTCTTCCCAAGTGCCCTTGAATAGTCAGATCATGGATGAGGATCTCAGTCCCAATCGACACGGACCACGGTGGGCCACTAGGCTTCCTAGTGCCAAATTCAAGTCGGTGAGTCAGGATTGTGACTCACGATTCGATGTTCACTTTCAAATTCGGTGAGTTAGGATTGTGACTCATGATTCGATTTTCACTTTCAAATCATTTAATGGCATTAGCATGCATTACTGATTCACTTTTTTCCTTAAATCTTGGTATGAGATGATGCCACCTGCCAACTCGATTTTCCATCTGTCATCTTATTGTTCACCGAGTCACGTGATCTCACAATTTACAAGTCACTTGAGTATTTGAGTATATGATGTGAAATTAAATACTCATATGAGTCATATCTATGGATGGTGAATTGATTTGATAACCCTCCACTGTCAAGGCTCCATAAGGAAAAACTAATGGTGTTGTTTTTTGGGTTACAACTTACAAGTTGCAATTTACAATGCATTGAGCAATCTTTGCTAGATTTGAACCTAACCTGGTCCAATGGGTTTGTAAGTTTCCATACCAGGGTTTCACCCAGTGCTAGACATTTCTATTATGACCACCACAAGACTGGGATGATGGACCTTTGGTAGCAAGCTAGAAGCACGTCGCCCTTTGTTTGTGCTCATGAATCATATCCTATACTAGTTAGTCCAGGATTCTAGTATTTATTCGAATTTCCATTCATTTACTAGGATCGGAATCATTTCAATCAGCACTCCTAGTCTCCCACGGTCCACCTAGGCCGCTTAGTCTACCTGTCTCATCAGAGGAAGGGGGATAGGCAGTAGAGACAAAGGCAACTGGAATGGAGGGCCAGCCAGAGATAATGGTTGTACAATATGCATATAGTCATCTCTAAAAGAAACGAAAGAATTTGTCATATACCTAACTGAATATTATCATTACTTAATTTGTCGGGATGCTTACATGGTAACTCTTACGCCAAGCTGTTTATGAGGGTTTCCTATGTCTACAATGGCTATGATTTAGAGAGGCTCGCTCCCATCATTATAGCACTAGTGGGTTTCTCCTACAAATATTGCTATTACATCTCCCCTACTCACTCACCTCACCTTTTGACTTGAGTCCTCTTCTTCTTCTTTTTCCTCCCGTGGGCTCTGTGATCTATGCCCTGAGTGCCCTCATAACGAAGAATGATCTCTCAAAGTCTCTAGAAACCTCGAGAAAACAATACCCAGTTTTCCCTCACCTGCACTGATATATCTATGTTATGTAGAAGCAATTATAAAATGATTTTTTTTGTAATCATGTGAAATACACAAGCATGCATTCACCTACCTCGGGCAAGGTAAACCAACTCAAGAGCGCCGAGATATTGTGGAATTGAGATGGCATTGCTTCCAATCGTCTTTCTATAGAAGAAAACGGTTGCACACTCTAATTCCTCGTTGTCTTCTACGGTGGGAAACCTGAAGGTTCCACCTTTTTCACAGGTAGGAGCAAGAGAAGCAAAGGTAGAATGTTGGGTAGGATGCATTGAGCTTCCCCGAACTTAAAGAGATTGGTGAAGTGTGTGGAAAAAAACATTATTTTGGGTTAACGAGTATAGGGCAGTCGGAGGTCGGGACTCAGACTCTCAACTCTCCAATTCTATGCTTCAGTGTCTCCCTAATTTTTATTTCCTCCAGAAGATTATGCAGAGCTAAGCTGTCGACTTGGTTGTCGTGAATTTACAGGTATGTATAGCATTTTACACTTGTGTAACATTTTATATGTGCATAAAAGTTAAATGTGTTTCTTGTTGGAGTTCCTTTTGGTTCTATAAATATAAGGTTTTAAAATTTCTCCATCCAAAATATTGTTTGAAATTTGTAATGTATTATGCGATTGCGTTTCCACCAAACAAAGTCTCGAATACTCAATAGATGTAACCTTAAAAAACCCAGTATTTAAATGAAATCAGAACCAAAATAATGTATACTTTTCATAGTCTAAGACCACAACTTCGTTTGGGCGGAGGAGCAAGAAGAAAGAGCCTTGTATTTGAGTTCCAAATCTGTCAATGTTATATATTTGCTGTGAATTGTAAACATTACGTTTAAAGAAAGAACAATATTTGAATATACGTGTTTGAATTGTTCCAATTTCCTCAATGAAATCCAATAGTTGAAAGGGTAAAATATTTAATAACCGAGAGTGTAAATGTTGTAGACTCTAACCCCTTCGTTTTCCTGCCAGTCTTCTAATAATGGAAACAAGAAGTACAAATTGTCTACCAATATATCTAAACAATGGAATCCCTCGACGAACGTTCATGAATGAGGGACTTGGAGTGCAATGATCTAGCGAAGACCATGATTTCAACATCCTCCTTGCCTCAAACCTCCCAAAAGTGTGTTTATGATTCGTCTTCCTTGTTGACTTTGGTAGAAACTAGACACCCAACTTGTAGTGATATTTGTTGGATAATTTAAAGTTCTTCCTTATAGTGGACTAATAAATACTTAACCTTTTCGATAGGGCCGATAAAATAGATATGGATTGGAGGGACTATCCATAATCTACCTAAAATTGGGGATTTTGTTTGATCATTTAGAATTGGGGTATAAACTCAATATACATTGGAGGGACTATCCATAATCCACCTAAAATTGGGGCCTTTGTTTGATCACTTTGATTTGACCATGTGGGGAGAACATGATTCAATTCTAAAAATAAGTGCTGAATTTAAGGTTAATAAAAAAGTTTCTCCATGAAAGCATTAGGTATTACATTGTGGGGGTTTTCTTTTAGGTAGCCCAATCACACTTGACCAATAGAGCCACCATCAAGCTAAATCAATCCTCCATTCAAAGGTCCTTCCAAATTCCAATGCCTTATTTTATCAACTAGCTCACTAATTCCATGTAAATGTTGAATCATTCTGTATTTCGTCTTATTCTTATCGTCATTTTTTTTCTATACACTGTTTTTAATAAATAATAAAATTTGGTTATACACTTACAATATAATAAAATTTTGTTATACACTTACAATTTCAAATGAAAAGAATGGTTTATTTTTACATAGGATTCAATTTCTCACAACTCTTCAAAGCTAAATGGGACCCTACCCTTCAAATTTGATCCCTGTTCGGGGTGGATCCCCCCTGTACGGTCTCTTAGACCAGACAAGTTCTAAGACAAGTAATGAAGGACGCGGTGGGCGGTTTGTTGATGGGATGGATATTCATATGTATCTATGCTGAATGACGCGGTGGTCGGTTTGTGGATAGATATAAAATGTATATCTATCAATTGGAGACGTGCAGCGAAAGCCACAAACCGAGATGCGAACTGTTATCTTCAAATTTGTCGGTAATATAATGCGGAGACAATTAAAGCAAAGTATCCTCAGCAAGACAACTCCACACGCCACCACAAGGCCGGAGCTATAAATACACACGCTCTACTGTCTCTCTTTCATAGCGATCTCTTTTCATCTACAATTTTCACAAAGTTGTTTTATATTAATCGTGTTATATATCTTTCAATTTGTTGATTCATATCTGTCTGGTTTTCCATTGAAGTATCAAATCATGGCTGAGTACCAGGATCGAGGCCACACCCAAACTGACGCTGCTCATCATAATCCGAATGAGAAGGCGGGGCTGCTTGATAAAATCAAACAGATGCTTCCCGGAGGTCAGGCTGGGACTCAGACTGCTCATTCTCATCCAACTCAGAAACCAGGAAGCCAGGCTCAGGCTCAGACTGGTTATTCCACTTCAAACCAGAAGCCGGGGATGGTGGATAAAATCAAAGCGAAGATCCCCGGACTCCACTAGAGGAGCAAGTAGTGAGGAAAGCTGAAGGGCAAGAGAATTAGTAATAATGGTACTTACTGTAAATGAGGCTATCTGGACCGATAATAAGCAGCATCATTATATGAATACTTACTGTGTGTGTTAGAATACAGAACTACAATATGAATTAGGTCACTCGATTCCGATTCCGATTCCAATTCCATGTAGAGTATAGTATTTGGCTTGGCGGAGATTTCCATTTCTGTTTACTTGCATATAGCCGTTAGGATTGTATCAATATCTATAAAAAGTTCAAGGTTTCTGACCTGCTGTGTATATTGATGGAAGTAGCCGTTATGATTTGTTTTAATATCTATAAAAAGTTCAAGATTTCTGATCTGCTGTGTATATTGATGGGGTTTGTTTTTTATTTATTACACCTAGAGTAGTGTTACCAGGGGCTGTGCTGTATATTGCAGAGTTTTGCTCTATATTGGTGGAGTTTTAATTAGGCTGTGGTCTATGTATGGATTCAAAGTAGGGAGTTTTGCTCTATGTGCTGTATATTGCAGAGTTTTGCTCTATATTGGTGGAGTTTTAATTAGGCTGTGGTCTATGTATGTTTCCCATGTGATACCCTTTCTAACGGACTATTTGCACCGATCCGACGAGCGCGCTCGTCGGACGTGACCGCTCACGCGAGCGCGGTCGTTCGGTGCAAATAGTCCGTTAGAAAGCCGACTCCGTTTGCCAATTGCCTATTTGTTTTGATTATTTTATTGATGTTTTTTTATTAATATTTATTTTTAAAATTAAATCATTTAAAATTTCAAAGCTTATTTTTATTTTTAAGATGGCAAAATTTTTAACGTTAGAAACTTATCTCGCTTTATCAAAATCCTAACGCACGCCTCTATCACCTTCGTTGATTTTCATTTTAATGACAGCTTAGGGTTGATTTTGCATTATGTTTGTATATTTAATCTGTCTCCATCATACACCAGATCCAGATCATCGTTTTCATTGTATTTGGTACTATCTCGCTGATATGATCAATATTTAACTATAATGTTTCTGTTTAATTCCATATGATCAATATTTAACTATAATTTTCCTGCTTAATTCCTGATTCATGATCTAGCTTGTAAGTGAAAAAAAATCAAACCGGAGAAAAAAAATCAAAAGACAACTCCCCAAGAAATTCAGACCAATTGATGTAATTAAGATTTATGTATTTTAAATTATTAATATTATAGTTTTTTAATGGATTATACCTTCTTTCAATTTAATGTGTTAGTAATATATACTTTTATAAAGAGAGATAAGTATTGTATATTTCAAATGTAGAATCAGATTATATATTGGTTTGTTTTTTTATCTATTTGTATATTAAAATTAATTTTAAAAAATATTTTAAAAATCACATAATAATAGTGTTTTTAGGCTTTCAATAGGTAGCAATATAAAAACTTTCTAAAATTTAAATTTGGGTTCATCCTTTATCAAGCAAGGTTTGTACACAAGCAAGGAAACATGGATAATTTTAGGGGTTATATATAGTCAATGGGCTATATTAAGGATGTTAAAAATATTTAGTGGGTTATTTTCTTATATGGAAAGGGTTTTTTCAACCCAAATATATTAGCCCAATATTTATTAGAAAAAAAATAAATCCAAAATGAATAGCCTCTATATGAGGAAAATAAAAAATCTATTTTAGCCCTATCAAAATATCTCTTTCGCCTCCCATTTCTAGAAAACTTCTAGTGAAATCATTTCTTTGCCCCCAATTTTCAGTAATGGAGGCTCCCAAGGGTTATTGTGCCCTCCATTTTCCTTGAAATTTAGGCATATGGTTGCATTTGCCTGTATTTTTAGTCAATTTCATGTGATACCTTCTTTGATCCCTTGATTTGCAATATTAGAGGGAAGATCAGGGGCTATTTTGTTCTACATAAATGCTAGAGTGATTCATGGTTCACCCACATCGCATTGCACTTGCATGGTGAAGGTTTTGATTGATGCTATTCCAGTTTTCATTCTTGGTTTTCTTGACATTTTAATCTTCGCATAGCATCTCCATTGCTGAAATCTCAAGTCTTGAAGGGAATTCCACACATGCAATTTATGAGAGAATACAAAATTGAATCACACTTTTTATCTAATGATTAACTTGGTATGCTTTTTATAATGTTTTTTATGCATTTTATCCACAAGTACAATATATTATTATATTGTAAATTTACCCTTTATTATTCATTTATCTTGGATGCTTTTTGAGGCTTGTTGAATTCTAGGGAACTTTTGATTCTTAGTGCTCATACAGTGTTATTAGGGTTTTATTATATACTATAAGTATCGGTTTCCTGAAAGTGTTATAGAGCTCAAAATATATGATTTATTTTATTCCTTCCCATGTTTAAATTATTCACTCGAATTTATATGTTGTTAGCGGACGCTACTATTGATGGATAGATGCCACATCGTTTTTATACATTCAAACTAAATTTGAGCTAGTTGTTTAAAATGTGTTTTTATTAGGATCTTGCTTTGTAATTATTATTGGATCTAAGGCTTAATGAGAGTGTATATGTTCATATTTTATGTATGTTATTGTTGATGTTTGAGATGTTTGTAATATAAATGAATGCACATTGATTATAATGGCAAAGCTATAGTGGAATAGTCATTATTTTTGTTGTCTTCTTGTAGAGTTGTCCAAAGCGTTATGGTAGACTCTTTTATTTGTATTGAGAAGTTCATGGCTAGTATATTTTTTTATTCATATTGGCAAGCTTGTCAATCTTATTTGTGACAAAAATTTGTTGGGTTTAGTACTTGTTTTGCCATATTTTTTTTTTATAAAAGTCATTCAAAAGGAAAATGTCGTTTGGTGATTTTTTTGGGTAATTGCTATCATCATTCAAAAATGGATCTAGTTATGTATGATAAATATATGATTTAAGGGCTAATGCACAATCATGGGATCCTTTAAAGACGCTTTATATGCCACATAACAATGGAAAAATGTGGAACCTATGACTTTATGTGAGAATTAGGGGTACTTCCCTAACGTATTTGAAGATAAAGTAAAAATACAAAAGATAGCTAATTGAATCAGCTTTCATAATATATAACATTTATGTAGAAAAAATGTGTGTAAATGATTATAAAATTACTTTCCGTGAAATTGGGTTTTCAAAATTTTAGCACATCATAACATATATGTTTGTGTAGGTGCAACAATATATGAGGTAAATGATGTCAATTTTGGATAAACTCTTGCAGACATGTAAATGACATATGGGCCTGGTGCAACACTATTTATTCATAATTTTTCATGAATTTGTTTTTTATTATTAATTATTGAAGTTAGAAAAGCTTGAAATGAAAACGTTCTGTGCGGGTGCAACACTTTAGAAATAAAAATTAATTAAATATTTGATTTATATATATATATATAATATTGTAGAGCTTGCTCTCTTCTAGTGCACCATATCGTTTTCTTCGCAAATGGTGAAGGCAATCAAAAGTTATATAAAAAACAATGGATGTATCTATTTTTGAAAACTAACGTGTGTTATTTACAAAAATAATAATAGGTAATTAAAACATACATTTGAAGGAAAAAATTACATATTCAGAATTGTAAGATCGTACTCTACAATATTCTAAATTTTAATAAAAAATTGGTGTGTTTGCCAAAGCAAAACACACCATCGAAACTGAGCATATTGATAGAATTCTAAAAGACAGGCAATAGCCCTGGTTTATTTGTCCTAGCCAATAGGTTCGGTAGTCCAAAGCTAATTCCGAACATAATGCCAAACCTTATTCCCGCCGAGTTTTTAAATTTTAAAAACAAGCATATGCGTTATAGCCTATTCTTATCGCATATATGCTATATCTCATATGCAATTCATATCGCATATGCGATATAGGGCCAATGCGTTCTAACGCATATGCATTTTTTCTTAAGTAGATTGGTACAAGAGTAAAAAAGAGTAAATACCAAGTGGATAGTCTTTGGGAGAAACCCCATCTAAAATGAAAAGATCATGGTAATTATTGGCCCCTCCAAAGTGGTTTAGTGTGGCAAAAGGACGACGCTTAGCCTAAAATTTGTGAATGGTTGTGGATAATGAGGTCAGATTAATGGAGGTTCAAGGCGCTTGTCCATGGCGCTTGTTCATAACGCTTAAGATGATTTTTAGACTTAATGCTTGAGTTTTATTTCCTAACCTTTCTCTAAGGCTCGAAACTCATATCCACTATTGCGAGATAATTTATGTTGTTTTGAGGCATTATTTTTTTCCATGGACACACAAAAGAATCTTTTAGGGCCTAAGGTCAAGGTGTCATCTCTCAACTATGTTGAGGCTCCACGATGTATACATTGTGTTCAAGAACAGCTAAGGGTTTCTCCCGGAAACTATGTCTAGGATATGCTCATGAGGTCATGTATGCTGGATCAAATTTCATTCTTAAAACTATATTCCAAGAATTTTCATTTATGGTACAAGGTGTAGGTTTCCTACCTTAACAATATCCAAGACCCATGGATTCATATCTAGTATCCAAAACCTTCTAACGACATCCATGTCACCACTTGAAGGAAAGGGTAACTTCAAGAGTTCATGGATGGTCATTTGAGTTGTTTTTCATGTTCATGGATTCCTAGAAGTTTTTTTAGAGTACAATCCCAATGTTTACTCCCCCAACAATGTCGAAGGCCACACGACCCATACATAGTGCTTGTAAGTCATGTGAGGTGATTTGAGGTATCATTTAAGGCGTTGGATGGATATAATATTCCTTTATAGACTAAGGCTTGGATTTACTTCGTCAACCATGTGTAAGGCCTTGAGAACCATCTCTACTATTCAAAACCTCTCAATGGCATGATTATCCTTAGTTTTTGGATAGGGATATTATCAATAGGCCCTCCGTGGTTGTTTGAAGTGTCCTTATTGACCTTCAATGTCTAAGGGATTCATTTAGGGCCAAAGGCTTGGGTTTCCTCCCATTGCCATGCATATGGCCCTGAGACCCATAACTAATGTAAACGAAATCACCAATCAATCACATATCCCTAATCTAAGGCTAAAGAACCCCTAGAGAGGCCATGTGTGGTGGCTTGATACATTATTATTTCATTTGGATCCCTGGAATCTTCCTTTAGTGTCTATGACCTAGGTTTCACGATCGCTCAACCATGTCAAAGATCTCAAAGCCCATCATTAGTGATTAATACAACCTAATGGTGTCAATGCCTAGACACAAAGCTAAGAATGGCCTCAAGAGGTAACATATGGTTGTTTAAGGTGTTATTGGTGGTCCTAGATGCCTAGAAGCTTCATTTAGGGCCTAAAGTAGAGGTTTCATCCCTTGATAATGTCTAAGACCCCAAGGTCATCCCTCCCACTTAAATATATTCCCCTCCCACCAATCCCTTCCCCTTATATTTGTCCTCCCTCCATCCTCCCCTTATATCTCTCCCATACCCATCCCTCCCTTCCCCTTATATTTCTCCTCCCTTCATCCCCCCCATATATGTCCCCTACTCCTCCCTCCCTCCCATGATTCCCTCTACAGCTTCCTCTCCCTCCTTTGACTCCCACCCCCTCTTAACCAATGTAATGTTGGGCCATGAGCCACCCCATAATCCGTCTGGATGGAAAATTGGGAGTCTAAATGGTATTATAATGGGATAAAGGTGTCATTATAGGTTTTTGGATGTGAGAGATGGGTCTCTGTACATTGACTATAGTCATGGAAGAGTAGACAATAAGTCCCTAAATCAACACACATGGTTTATAGATGGAATATTTGGCCTTTAGTGGGATATGTGTGTCATTATGAGGTTTTATGCACTAAGGATGGGTCCCAGAGTCTTAACCATGGTAATGGGACAATAGTGTAACATGAACAAGTCTTAAACCACTACACATGCCCTTTAAAGGGGATATTTAGACTTAATATGGGATATATCTGCCATTAGTCTATTTTATGAATTGAATATTGTTCAGCCTTGCGTTGACCATGGTCATATAGGAACCATTATGAATATTTCCAGACAAGAGATAGTTCTATAGACACTACCATGGTCCAAGGATAGCTCTGGAGGTATTAACCATTGGTATAGGGTCCATTATAAGGTTATATTGTTTAACATATTTAAGTCCATAGACATTTTTATTTGAGATTTGGGGTGGACTACCACCTATGTTTTTTCATCTATGCACTAGGACTGTAGAGATTGATTCTATGGAAGTCGTTCAAAATTAGAAATAAACAATATATATATATATATATATATATATATATATATATATATATATATATAAGTGGTAGCCCGTGAATGGGTAACTAGTATCCGAGCATGGATAAGTCAAGTTCAATATTTGATATGCACTAAATCACATATACGATTTGGCAATCATGTAATACAAACTTCCCATTGAGTAAAAAGCAGTGTATCCATATAGCATATGCAATATAGTGCATATGCGGTAAAACGGACATGTGTTATATCACATATGCAATATGTGTTATATAAAAAATGTTGAGCTGCATGCTGTGGGTCAGGTTTACTAAAGAAAAAGACATAATTTTTATGAACCCGTTCATAGAGAACTGTTCAACCTGCAATTTAATCATTACTTACACAAATCCATAGGTTTTGTACAAGTTTCGGTGGATTTAAGTGGGGAATGTATGTAATAGAGGTCAAAAATCAGCAAAGAAGGTGCTTACACTAGAAGAAGATGAAAATAAAAAAGAAAAAAAGAGGGAAGATTCAAGAAATCATTGGCATTCATTGGATGAGAGAATAGTTCCCATTCCCGCTTAATAGATACCTAATGTAGAGGCTAAGGAAGATAATGTAACATTAAAGGAAGCTAGTTATAGGGGAGATGATATTATTGATCCATTATTAAACGTACAATCTTGTGAAGAGTTCAATAATTATGTTACTCTCGATGCAAATGTGACTCAGCAACAACCATGCCAGGTGGTTCAATCTCCTAATTGAAGTTGTTAGCCTATAGTGGATGTAAACGACACTCTAGCATTTCAAACAACAAGAAATCTCACATCAAAATGAAAGAGAACTCCTAAACACATACAAGTGGATGAGAGAAAATTGACTTCCATGGAAGGTAAGGTGGCTAAACACACTATCCTTCATCATTGTTCTCAAATAATGAAACAATATTTTGATAACAAATTTGAAGCTGGTAAATGCCAATTGTTTTTAGCTTTGCTTAAATCTAGAAATACAGAAACTGTTAGAAGAAATTTAGGCATAAGAACATTGAAGAATACCGAATCAAGTAATCACATTTTTAAATCTCTTCTAGCTACATTCACATCGATTGGTAAAAAAACTCGCTCACAGGACTGTAATGTGGCTCGCCGCGTATTGGCTTAATCAATTCTATGTAGATCCAAAATACAACGTCGTTTACTAAAATGCACATCACACATTGTACCTTTACATCCAAATACACTTAAAAAATATTCAGTAAGAAGAGACATCCTTGATGTAGAGGGACAAACAGAAACATTATGGGAATCTAGCAGTAGGTTTCCCTGCAAAGACATGAAGTTAGTCAAAGCAGTAAAGGGACTAGTGCACACATTTTGGAACGATAACACTAGGCCTTATTCTAACACAAAGGATGTGTTAAAACACTGTAGGGGTTCTATGAATAATGAACCTCATGTTAAACATTATCTTAACATGATACAAACTCAATTGTTCGAGATGTTTAAAGTTTCCCATGCAGAGCTAAGTCTCGGGCAAAGATATTTTGAAAAATGTAAGCCTTGGTGTAGCAGGGATTTCTCCTTGCTACAGGGGCAAGAATGGCTCCC
The DNA here is from genome assembly GCA_001517045.1 of Pseudotsuga menziesii. Classification (NCBI taxonomy): domain Eukaryota; kingdom Viridiplantae; phylum Streptophyta; class Pinopsida; order Pinales; family Pinaceae; genus Pseudotsuga; species Pseudotsuga menziesii. The sequence continues at coordinate 100,238 of LPNX010902261.1, read as the reverse complement.
TTCTATCTATAGGACAGAAGGGTAGGTTCCTGCATGCATAAATGCTGAAAATGAAAACGTAATGTAAATGGACAACAACTAAACTAAGAAAAGAAAGAAGAGAGAAGCAATGGTGAACCCCTCTGCAAACAAGGGTTAGGGTTCTGCCTCCAATAACTTGCAAACAAATCCTAAGCTATAATAAACCCTGCAAAACAATGTTAGACATAAACCTGCAATTGAAATATTGGTTAGAAAGCAAAGAAAACTAAGAAGCAAAGAAACAAAACATGAAATACAAGCTATACCTTCTCTGGTGGAAATGGGCCACCATGCCCTAGCTTGTGGAAGCACCTCTCTTGGATGGGGGAGCAATGGCTCAATGGAAATGGAGGAGAGGGAGTGTGGGTGGTTTGAGAGGCAAAGGTCTCAAGGAATCCACAGGCAGCATAACAGTATGCAAGGGAGAAGTGTTTTGAGAGTGACCCCCCACCCTCCTTTTATAGCTTTTTGGGGGGTTTTAGGGTTTTAAGCCCTTGGTCCGGGCTTTAGCCCCTTTTTTGGGTTTTTAGCCCCTTTCACCCTAATTTTAGCTCCTTTTAGGGTTTTATCCCCTTTTGGGGGGCTTTAGCTCCTAGGAGGGTATTTTGGGCTCCTTTTTGGGGTTTTTAAGCCCTTTTCTTCATCCTTAGGCTATTTTGAGGGTGTGGGGGTCCAATGGAGGGTCGTGAGATGGTGTCCTTGGGTGGTGTAGGCCATGGAGAGCTGAGTGGGAGATTTTTGGGTTAACAGATTGCCCCTTGATGTGTGAGGGCAGGAGCTCAACGTATGGCCGACGGACATCATAGGATTTGCTACGGTGAGGTGGTGCTTCTGGGGCTAGGGCATGGTGGCTTTTGGTTTTTTTATTAATATGGTTCCCATCAATGGGTGAGATACAAATAATGTGTGACATGTATATGGATGAGGCGGGCATCCCCATGCTCGTGACAATGTCAAAAGAATAATTTGATCTACGCTCTAAAATACAAGAGCCGATCATATACAACTGATGTTAGAATAATGGTTGCCTCCATGTGAGGCTAAATACAATGTTGATCTGGTACATTGTACCCATGGAATTCTCATGGAATGTTATATCTTCATAACTAACGGTTTGTTGGATCCGGAACGGTACATAGCTGTATGGACTCGCTGATTGAGAGTCAGAGTCTCTATGGTACAAGTATGCTGCATCAATCATAAAGGTATATCGAAGCACTACTGGGGATTCTGATCACTGTCTCCAACGCAACCAGGAATCCCAAGGGACATAACCTGTTTAGGTCCCTCGAGTAGACTCATCAATGTGCTAGAGTCAGGTGACATCCGAGGTCTTCGACCAAATCTTGTGCAGACCAAACCTTGTACGAATCTCAATGGTGCGATGATGTAGTTGGAGTCGAGCACATGAGAAACAACCATCCCAAGAGGCACTAAGGACTCCTCTCAAGTGGTCCAAGGAAATCATCAATGATGTTAATGAAACCAGGATACAGGGACTTGTGGGTCTATCCTCTGGAATATGTGTGTTGGTGTCGACAAAGGGAGACTTGCCCCTAGCCAAGGAAATGATGTTTCCTTGACTAGGAGTGCGAGGGAGATAACTAGAAGGTGTGAAGCAATCTGCATACTGACTCACTGAATTGGGGGGGGGGAGGGAAGGGAAAAGAACTGAGCAGGGGTAGGGGGAGTGTGGGAGACTCAAACTTCATTTGTTAATAGTATGATGGCAGGGAGGACCAGGCAGCAAATGAAACTTAACTCATGGGAATGGGATCATAGCTGTAATACTGGGGATGTCACTGGATATGGGAAATACTTGGAGGAGGTGGACACTTTTGATATTGATGGGATCCAAGGAACACACATTGTAGAGTACTCTGAACAAAGGCAACCCAATGTGGGAATGCTTCCAAACTATTTTTTGTGGAATGGTGTCTAGGGACACTGTTGTGGTACGATCTCATGGATTTTTGGAGAGCCTGAGAAGGTAAATGCTCGATGGTGGTTTCAATTTTAGAGAGTCTGAAAGCATGAAGAAGACTCCAGTGAGGGCTCTTTTTCATTGGTAGTCTCCTGTGCCCGAAAAAGGATAAAAGTATACATAGGAGAGCTCGCCCATCCTATAGGGGATGAGAGACTTCTTTACCGTTGGTAGTCCAATTAGGCAGAAAAAAGTTAAACCTACACTGACTGAACAGTCATTCAGATACTTTTACGAGCATTAACGAAACCAAGTTTGCTCGAAAATCTTTTCTTGATGAGACAACTGGAAAAGAGCTTAACGACAACCGGTAGTAATCTTTTTCGTAAGGTGCGACCTCTCTGCCCGAGAAAGCATAAAAGTATGCAGAGAAGAACGGTCTTGGCTTGACTATGCCAAGGAGGTCCTTTTCAATTGATGGTCTACATGGTCCGCAAAAGGAGGTAAATGAGAAGATGTAGACGCCCTTTCCTATACTTTAGCGAGCGGGAAAGGAAGCAGTTGCGCTCGGCTATCTTTTCATTGTTTTAAGGAGTCAGAAAAGAGCTTAAATGAAACTCCAGTGTGGTAAACCGATTGTGGTGGCACAGGTGGTGCCCCCTGTCGGGACAGTGGACAGAGGTCCAAAGGTCATCTGAGCAGTATGGACGGAGCAGAAGGCTCTCAAACATACCAATACATGCTTGGGATAGATCGCAGCAAAGGCTCGCGAGCTGGTGTGGTAGAAGGCATGCAAACTAAGGTGGCTCTCAGATAGAGGTCAGGAGAGCGTGTGTGTGTGTTGCGGTGAATGGACTTGACTACATGCAATGTGAGTGCAAGTCCGGGGGCACTTATATGCCAAATACATGTAAGAAAAAGAAATTTTTTTGTGGACATTGGTCCAGAGGTCTGCGCAAGGTGTGGTGAATAGAAAAGACAACTATGTGTTAAAAATACAAAATAAAAACTAATAATTACATTCCTTAATGGGCAGTGGCCCGAACACTCGCATGAGTAGCGTTCGGGAAATGTGATACAAGTACAAGTCCGCAGACACTCGCATCATCATGTCATGGCTCGTAACTCGAGGTGACTTCTAGGAAATGGTCCCGAAATTGACTTATTAAACATGAGATGATGGTCTCATAAAGAGATAGAGATTTGAGCCCAGAGGTGTGAGAGGTGATGTCCCTACAGAGGATGAGTCCTCTGAGGACGACGATGATACTAAGTCAGATGATGAGTCTAAGTCAGATTAGCAGCCTGCTGGGGCAGCCCCAAGTGCGTTGGTGCACTTAGGAGTTTTTGTGTCGCTATGTATATCCTGCTGAGAAAGCATATGTGGCTTCTCATTTTGTATTGGACATGTTTTGGACATGCGATTTATCTATTTATCTATATATTTTTTTGACTCACGTGGATGCGCTTTTGTTATGTGAGTCTTTTTATGATGATGTGGAATGCAAATGTCTATGTGATATATTATTACACTTGTGTGTGTATTTTTAGACATAGTTATGCATGATGTTATGGTTGTATGTTTCCTATATGCGGTTGTGGATGTGCCAATTTAGAATATCATTAGCCATTTGATCTGCGACACTATTTAAGTTTCTGGGAACATGTGTGAATGTGATGGATTCAAATTCTCTAACCATCTATTTAGTGCGCAGGTGCTTTCTAAAGAGGTAGGGAACCCGTACCCGATAGTAGTTGTTCAACTGAGAAACAAGCAGTTGGGAGTCTAAGAAGACGTCGAGGTGGTGAATTCCTAACTGAAGAGTGGCGACCAAGAGGCCATTGACACCATCATATTTAACTTGGTTGTTGGTCACAGTGCCCATGCATATTTCGTCAATTTGGATCAACTCGTGCGATGGGGAGTAGATGACCCATGCAGCCGAGGCAAGGTTCAGAGACCATCTGCTTGATCCATCAGTGAATCCCATATACCGGTTTGAGGTGTGCTCCATCTGAAGCAATGAGAGGAAAAGATACATAAGACTTCAAATTTGAAAAATGTGTAAAAAAATAAAATGGAAAGACTATAATACAAGCTATAACGTTGTCACTCAAAGGGGTGACGTTAAAGGGAAATTCGTTTGGACTTTCCAAGGATAAGTGGTCATTCCTTTGTGTGACATGATGAATCCTTGTAGATGGCCTGAGGGGACACAAAAAAAACACTTGAACGGGTTCAAGTGGATTCCGCACTGGAGACATCGTATGAAGACTTGTCGCAAGTCGTCTATGTGTTGTGTTTTCTTCTGCGACCATGCGATGAGGTTGTTGAAACAAGCCAACATGATGTGAATGAGGTCGCGAAAGTAGTGTGTCATGGCGTGCTGGAAGGTGGCTCCAACATTTTTCAGGCCAAAGGGCATGACTCGATAGGTCAATGTGCCCCATGGGGTTGTGAATTCCGTCTTATAACGGTCTTCCTTCTGGATTTGGATTTGGTTGTATTCGGAAAAACCATCCATGAAGGAAAATACTTCATGTATGGCGCACGCATCGATGATCTGATCGATGAAATGTGTGGGGAAGTTGTCTTTGGGACATGCCCCATTGAGGTCACGGAAGTCAGTGAAAATTTGAATGATACCCTGTTTTTTATTCATGGGAATAGGATTAGAAACCCAAGTGGTGTATGCAATGGGATAAATGAAGCTGACTGTACACAGCTTCTCTATCTCAACTTTCACAGCAGTCACTTTGGATGGGTGGATGGGCCATTGCTTTTGGCGCACGGGAGCCACATCAGGCCATGTGTCGATGTGGTGTTCCATGATGGATGGATCTAGGCCAGGAATTTCGGTGTAAGACCAGGCAAAGATGTCGCGAAACTCTTGGAAGAGAGCTTTGTAGGCATTGACCTCTTCCTGGGAGAAAGATGCCCCCAACATGATTTCTTCAACAATCTCAGAGTTAGTTGAGATGTCAATTTTAATGGTTGGAGAAATGTTCGCCATATTCCCTTCTTCGAAGGAATCTGGTGCTGGGATGGGGTTCTTGAACCAGTCGACCTTCCCATGGATGAAATCTTTGGTCTCCACAAAAAACTGGCAGACTGCAACACAAGCTCTTCAGGGAGGAAGAACAAGCGATGGTGCATGTCGGCCCATGGGTATTCCAGGGTGGTCAGAGCTTCAATTATCTCCTCATCGTCGTTGAAGCAACGAAGAGACAGGTTTGATGGACCATCGATGGAGGAGGAGATGAGCGGGTTGGTGGAACTGGACATCATGTAAATTGACATGGTGTCTGATGAAGGAGGTGGTGGGTGAACTTCTTCAATCAAGGTGATCTTAGACTCAAGGGAATGTTGATAGAGGTCAGTGAGAGCCATTCGAAATTCAGGTAGGTCTTGGCAATGGTGGGAGTAATGTCCATACAAGCCACAAAGGGCGCAAGCATGGTTTGTCCTCAATGCCTTGTTCTTGACTATGGGTGCAATTGGAAGTTCGACCACAGGGATGTTTTCATTTGTGTCCATGGCATCTAGATGAGCACGGATCACTGGTCTTTCAAGGAAATTCTAAGTTGGATGGCCCTATTGTTCGCAGACGGCACAAGGTGGGACTTGTCGCGGTTCTGTAGTGGCTTTGGCATTCTTGCCCCTGGCCCTTTTCGGGTGGGGCGGGGCGGGTGCGGGTGTGGCTGTTGGCTTTTGTGGAGCGGGTGGAGGGTGAGACTCGACCATGACGGGTTGCATCGGGGTTAAGACAACCTGGGGCATTGTTGGTTGAGCTGGTGGATCAAGATACCACACTGGGATTCCCAACGTAAAGTTGGGTAGGCTTAAGTTGGCCATGACTGACTTTCTCATGACACCAAGTGGGGGGAAGAGGAAGGGAATCATATGGACTGGGGGTGATCCCAAATAAATCCCAGCTGGTTACATGTGGGGATGTGGTTGTGGTTGCGGCTGTGCATAATGCTATGACTGACTTAAGTTGGCCATGACTGACTTTCTCATGACACCAGGTGGGGGGAAGAGGAAGGGAATCATATGGACTGGGGGTGAGCCCAAATAAATCCCAACTGGTTACATGTGGGGATGTGGTTGTGGTTGCGGCTGTGCATAATGCTACTGCTGCAAGTGATGTTGCTACTGCTGTTGGTGTTGCGGCTGTGGACGATGTTGTGGTTGTGGTTTGGGCTGCGGCTGCGATTGTTGTTTGGGTGTGGCGGTGCTTGATGAGACCATGCACAAGTCCGTAGTTTCATTTTGTGTCGGTGGTGGTGACACTAACGGGAAAGGAGCCATCATGGAGGTATCAACAAACAACCCATGGGCCACATTCAACAATGGGGAGGCTAGTGTGTTTTCAACCATAGTGTTGGTTGTAGGGACAACATTAGTGTGTGTGGTCGCCCCTTGTGGCTCAATGGTGGTGATGGTAGGGATAATGTTGGCAGGTGTCGTTAACCCTTGTGGATCATGGTAGGTGAGCTGTTCAACAGTCACAATCTTCCCTTTGTGGGGGAACATCATAAGACGGAAAACAGTTGATGCGACAGCTCACATGACATACATGTAACTTCTCCCGAGGAGAAGGTTGTAGTCCAGTTGAGTATTGACGACCTCTATGTCGATCAGCACTGTCTTCCTGGCTAATGTAATGGGGACATGGGGGAGGATTCCTTGGGCTTTAGTGGGATGTTCATCATAAGCCTGTAGGGTTGTGGAGGACGGTTGCGGAATTGGTGATCCAAGTGTCTGCCAAGCAAGATAGACATAATGCACGTGGATGCCCCCTCATCCACTATGCACTGGTGCACAACCAAATTCTGGATGGACACCGGGATTTGAAAGGCGATGGTCGATGGCATGTGTGGTTCTCCGTTCTCCATGTCGAATGTGATCAACTTGGAGTCGGAGGGGTCTACTATCCCAAGGGTGGCTAGTAAGGCTTTCCGCTGCATTGGGCATGTTTTAAGTACCTCAAGAGCGGACATGGCGGTTGGCGTTTGGGCCAAATCATCCACAATGCTATAGCTGACTACAACCCTAGCCATGGCGTTATTGGCAATTCTACATACGGGGGGGTGCAAGAACGGGGGTAAATGAAGAGGCAGGTTGACTATCTTATACGTGGATGTCGCTGATGTGTCAGTGGGTTCAGTGGCGGTACCGTACTGATTCCGTCGGGTTTGCAAGTTGACCTCTTCAGTCGTCATGGCTAGTAGGTGGTGAACACCTGTTTCGTCCATGGGAGGTGCCCCGAGAGCGTTGGGATTGGGTTGGGGAGGGGGAGTGGTTGCCACCAATCCTTGGACTGGTAGTAGGTTTTGAAGCACCATGGGGGGAGGTCCTTGTGGTGCCAGGTTGGGTTGGGTTTGATTGGCGGCATTGGCGACCTGTTGGGCCTCATTTTGAATGGCCTTCTTCGCACGAGCCATGAGGGGACACTCAAATGTGTAGTGCCCATAAACATCACAGAGTGTGCATGGTTGGTTTGTGCACAAATAGGCATTGCGTCTTGGTGCATTCTATTGTGGGGGGTTTTGGGCTGGCCGGTTTGCCGCTGCATTGTTGGGAGGGTTTGGTTGTTGACTGCCTCCCTGTGGTTGGTTATTGCCTTGGTTGTGGGGCCGGTTATTCCTAGCTTTCCCTTGTTGATTGCTAGGGGCAAGCTGGTTAGGATGGTTTTGTTGTGCGAACACTTGTCCCAACGGAGTGGGTGGAGCGGGGGTAGGGACTTGAACTGGTTGCACTGGTGGTGCATAGTAGATTTGTGGGGGTTGTGGTGCCACAAATGTGGGAATTTTCCCCACATACTGTTGTGTTGGCCAAGCCATGGCCTAAGCCTGCTGCGATGGCACAGGTTGTGCGTAGGAAGTTGTTGCTCCAGATTGGGACATCATTCTAGCATAGTCCGGGGCTTGGTTTTGGTAAGCAACATTAGCAGTGTTGCTTGGTTGTGGTGTAATGGCAGGTGGTGTTTGTCGAGGTTGTGGTTGTTGGGAGATCGATCCTATGATGCCATCTACAGCATGGGATGCCCCCAGTGCATCACAGTATGAGGTGCTCGGCCGAGGAGCGTCTAGAATTATGGTGTACAGGTATACAGACTGAGCATAGATAAGGTCAAACTATTGGGCCTTCAGTATGGCCTCTTCTTTGGATTAGGGACGTTTGAATGCAACGTCCTTTTCTATGGGTGGGAGAAAGGTCTTAAGGAACCAATCCAAGAAGATCCTGTCGTCAAGTTGGATTTTACATAGGCTACGACGTCGCTGCCACTCTTGGATATAGTCAATGATATGAGTGGTAGTGTTCTGACGGCAGGATAGCAGGATCTCCACCTCTTCGTCATATCTGACAGGGAGTTGGAAATACTGTAGGAACATGAAGGTTAGGGAGTTGAAGTCCGGGTATTTGGCCTGCGGTAGCTTAATGTACCATTTGGCTGCAGCACCTGTAAGGGTGCGTTGGAATAGCCTCAGCCTAATGGAATCATCTACGATGTTGTTGGATGAGCACCATATATGGAATGTCATTATGTGGTTTTGGGGACATTCCCCTGCTTTGCCTTCAAACTTGGGGATGTCTAATGGCAGCTTAGTTGGCATTGGAGGCCAAAAATCATGATGGCGAATGGGGTCATTTGTTAATTTTTCCAGATCAGACAAGTTAAGACGAACCATGAAAGGCAAATTTGACCCCAGGTTGATGTGGGCTAGGGTTGCGATGGTGGTGGGGTTTGCAGGTGCATAATGCATTTACACACCTAGGGGTGCTTACGGTGGCACCATTGCGGATGGGCCAATGCCCCCAAGTGTTGTGGGGGGGACAATATGAGTGGCGGGGACATTGCCCCCATGTATGATAGTAGGGGAAATGTAAGTGGACGGTCCACTGCCCCCCTGTGTGGTAGGAGGGGTAATGTAGGTCAAGGGGCCACTGCCCCCGTGTGCTGCCAGTGGGCCAGCTTGGCTGGTCACTATAGGTGGTGATAGCTGACTGATGACATTCTGCATAACTATGCTTGGGCCACTTGCCAGGTTGTGGATGACAGGTTGGGATGTGGACATGGGTCCACTTGCTAAGGTTATGCCAGAAAATGGATCCGGGTTTGCACTAGCCATGGGGCTTGATGGTGCGGTATGGAGGTCTGGTTCAGACTGATATGGGTCTGAATCAGAATCAGAGGCTGTGTGGCCTTTTGATGGTGTGTGAGATCACTGAGAGCGGCTTCGACGGTTTCGATTAAGTGTTCCAAATGGTGGTGGTTCGCCTCTTAGGCGTGAGGAAGAGCGTGGAGGATCAATTGTGTTAGATTTTATGTCTGAAACTAGTGGGAATGATGTTTTTACCCGTTTTCAGTGGATTCCTATTGGCTGCAGGTGGTCACTCGACCACCAAGACTGCTAGAAGACAACGCTTGGATTTTTTCTCACAGGTGTTTCTACTCAATAGGAAGGGGTCATTTCCCATTTCACTTGGCAATTCCTCTCAGTGGCCAGCTACTTTGGGGTTCCTGTGGTACTCCTCACAATGAGTTTCTGGGAAAAGCCCAAGTACTTCCCATAGTTGAAGCAGTCAGGGAATTATGTCCTCAAAGACTGCAGAGTTGTTTGTACTTAGTGTAAATTAGTAAATTTTAAGGCTCACTCAGCGTCATGAACTGAGTTGGGTTGAATAGTTGGTATGGTGTATTTGTTTGTTTTTTTCTGGTATTTAGTTGCTGTAAATGGTTTATGAATTCATCATGGTAGAGTTCATTTCATTTTGTTTGTGTATGCAAGCATTGAATAATCAGAAATTGTGAACAAATACAGTTATTAACCCTGAATGTTTGATGGCCTAACTAGATGACTACCTCACACTGATATTCCTCTTCAACCAAGAGAAGGTGTTGGGCTCTCAACACAATGGGACTAAGCCCATCCATAGATCCTCAGGTCACCTCCTGAATGCAAGGTTGGTCAACAGGGAGGATGCTTAGCGCCGTGAGAAGCCCTCCTTCTCTACCCCCTCTACCTTCTAGGTCATCTGGTTTTAATGGTTTGGAACAATATTAGTGGAGTGCCTAGATCTATATGAGCTTGCCCTTCGTCGTATCCCAGAATACCTCGGAGGGTGATGACTGGGTAGAGGAGGAAGGGTGACCAAGATAGTTAGTTTTAGGTTGATTTTAGTTAAGCTACATTCATTAGATTAAGCCATTAACACTTACTTGGAATCTACACATTGTTTGTAAAAGAAATTGCAGAAAAAAATAGAAACTGAAATTGACTTGCAGTGCTGGATAGAGGCGGCTGAGCCGCACTGACAGTCCCAATGAAACTAAAATTTTACCTCTATTCAACTGAAATTGAAGTTCTATTTGACAGGCCGCACATTTCTGATCAAATCTGGCGAGGGGGCCGCAAGATTTTTTCAGAAACAGGTGAGGGGGTCACACAGAATGCAAAAATAGTCAGGGATTGTGTTTCTGGGTTGAAGTCACACTTATCAGGGGATTAAGTGCACCCTGGGCACACCTGTTTGGCCATTAAGTGTGCCCTCACCTCACTTTCAGGCCCAATAAGAGAGCCCTGCCCCAGATTTGTGGTTTTTTGTGGTCCAGAGTCAGATCTGGCCGACAGTAACTTGTACTGTGTCCAAATTGACTCAATTTTTCCTAGCAGAGGCTTTGGCAGTACTGATAACAGAAAATAAACTGGATTTAAAGTGAATTTAACAGGAAATTTTTGAAAACTAGGGCAAAAAATTAAAAAACTTGCAAATTAAAAATTTGGACCAGGGATCCTGTGGGATCGACCTGGTATGGTCGCCAGTTCTGTAGCAGGGATTTCTCCTTGCTACAAGGGAAGGAATGGCTCCCTTCTGTCTATAGGACAGAAGGGTAGGTTCCTGCGTGCATAAATGCTTAAAATGAAAACGTAATGTAAATGGAAAACAACTAAACTAAGAACAGAAAGAAGAGAGAAGCAATGGTGAACCCCTCTGCAAACAAGGGTTAGGGTTCTGCCTCCAATAACCTGCAAACAAATCCTAAGATACAATAAACCCTGCAAAACAGTGTTAAACATAAAACTGCAAATGAAATATTTGTTAGAAAGTAAAGAAAACTAAGAAGCAAAGAAACAAAACATGAAAGACATGCTATACCTTCTCTGGTGGAAATGGGCCACCATGCCCTAGCTTGTGGAAGCACCTCTCTTGGATGGGGGAGCAATGGTTCAATGGAAATGGAGGAGAGGGAGTGTGGGTGGCTTGAGAGGCAAAGGTCTCAAGGCATCCATGGGCAGCATAACATTATGCAAGGGAAAGTGTTTTGAGAGTGACCCCCCACCCTCCTTTTATAGTTTTTTTGGGGTTTTAGGGTTTTAAGCCCTTGGTCCGGGCTTTAGCCCCTTTTTTGGGCTTTTAGCCCCTTCTGCCCTAATTTTAGCTCCTTTTAGGGTTTTAGCCCCTTTTGGGGGGCTTTAGCTCCTAGGAGGGTATTTTGGGCTCCTTTTTGGGGTTTTTAAGCCCTTTTCTTCATCCTTAGGCTATTTTGAGGGTGTGGGGGTCTAATGGAGGGTCGTGAGATGGTGTCTTTGGGTGGTGTAGGCCATGGAGAGCTGAGTGGGAGATTTTTGGGTTAAGACTTGGTATGTTTGAATCAATACCATCCGGAACAATTATTGTTGTAGATACCACATAAAGTTTGATCTATATTATCATACATTTGCACATATACATCGTTTTTTGCATCCTAACCATGTGCAGGAATGCTCAAGTACAGTACCGCCAATGTCATCCACATATTTCATCTAGAGCATGATGTGTCCGAGGCAAGATAGGACAACACATTACTTAAAACAATGTGTAGAGGGTTCATGCAACATTTGTGGAGGCCTATCATTATGGTCTGATTTCATCCATGAGAGTGAAGATCAAGCATTCGGGAATGCAATTGTTGAGAAGCAGAACTATCAGTACGAGACATATCAACTACATGATGGCAAAGCAAGCAGGAATATTAAATTGGTGACTTCATGTACATTAAGTTGGTGACTACATGTACATATTTTTATGTTCTTTTTTAACACTGTTTATTTTTTTACACCAGGTGCAAGTATGTGATTTTATTTCATAGTTTCGTGGAAAGATCCAACGGTACATTCAACATGTCGATATGGCACGGTGGCAAGATGATCAATTCAGAACATGTTGGGACACCTTCCCTCTCGAAACAATACTATCAGTGGTTGAATTTGCAGAAAATTACACCCTACAACCATAAAATGAAATACACAGTCAATACTATCACTCAGAGAAAGTGAGCATAATGGTCCATATCACGTATCGACATGGGCCTCATAGCAATGAAGAGAAACATGTGATATTGAAAGAAAGTCACTTCTATATAAGTGACGACCAGACACATGACATCCATTACGTGCAGCATTGCTTTAAATTATTCTATGATCATGTGATAGCTATGGATATATCATTTTATCGTCATTTCATTTGGTTAGATGGTTGTGCTGGACAATTCAAGAATGCACGTGTATTTCAATGGTTGTGTTTGTTGCACATAAAATACAAGGTGCCACATATATGGAACTACTTTGAAACTAGTCATGGAAAAGGAGAGCACGATGGTGGTGGTGCATGCATAAGAACTGCCCTTCAAAGGGAAGAGATGAAGTTTATAGGTGCTCTCCTTCGAGATGCTCCATCTATAGTGAAATGGTGTGCATCCTCCATGGGAGAACAAGCAACAAGGAAACACCTAGTGCGAAGAATATTCTGGGAGGTGACCAATGTGGACCGATCCCAACACATCGGGTGAACACAGTGCATGGAAATTGACAGTTTCATTCAATTACAATTATCTCAGACAACTCGGCCCCACAAATTTGGACAAGATTGAAGGCTTTCTTTTGTAGTTCCTGTAGCATCGATGAATGGGATGATTGTGAGTATGTAGATACAGTTGATACATGGGATCGAGTGACACTTGGCACCGATTTCAAGGGGGTTAATGAAATATACCATTTGGAAGATGATCATACACACATTTCTACAGACTATGATCACATATCGGATCTCATACAAGCAGGTACAAAAAAGTAAATTAGTAGTACCTAAATTAGAAATTTAATTTATGTATTGTTAACTTGACCTATTTCCTTTCACAGGTCAGATATATGCAGTAGTTTCCCCAAAAAATAATGAATGGGGTTATGACTATTGGTTGGCATGCTTCTTAGAGGGGAAACAAATTTTTCTTGAACCTGTTACAAATGATGAAAATATTGAATTCCCAACTGGATCGATGGTTATAAAAGGGGAGTACTTGACACTAGCAACACAACAGAAAGTGAAGGGTGGGTATGTATATCAGGATTATAGTCTAGGAGCTATTGTATACCACTTCACCAACCTAGTAGTTGGTATAAACATAAAGTTGCGCACACTTTCAAACAAAAATATTTCGCATGTACGATATTTTCTACCTCATATAGAGCATGAAAGATCGATGGACACCATCGGCAGAAAATATGATCCAGATGGCCTACTCGAGTGAGTGCATTATCAATCATTACTGGATTGTAAAGTGTGGCTAGATTGCCAGGTGTGTTATTTAACCTTTAAAGTGCATTCTGAAGCACAATTTCAATTATTTAGCCTTAGTTTATTCCCAATGTAATAAACATGTGATTGACGGATACCATTCACAGACATAATATTATTCAGAGGATACTGGACACTATAAACATGACCGTACAACCTCAGGTGAATTATCAATAAATCATGTTTGCACATTTTCATTGGGTTCTCTTTATTTTCTTATGAGATCACTAATGTTTATCCTTTCATGTGCCTAGGATACAAACACCATCTATGGCACATTGGAGGTGCCAAGAACAACCTGGTGTCTTTAGACACCAACGAATAAAAATCAGAAAATAACAAGCTCCAAGTTGTTGAAATTTACTTTTTTTGATGTTTTCTATATTAATGTACATTTAATTACATTGTTGGGTCAACTCTTGCAACTCTAGCATTAGCGGGTCAACACATGAAAACCCTCGACTATGGTTGTGTTGGTAGGGTTCCCATATCGACCTTTCCCATACAGACTTGTAGGAGCCAACGACATGCAATTTTTTTGGGCCGTTCTTTTTTTTCGCTCTCGGACCGAAAGTCACCAAGTGTCCCTAAATGACACTTTCATGCAAATTTCAACTGGACATGGATTGGAAACTGGAGGTCAGATCGAAGAACCATCGACTCTATTGGTCTCTTGGCACGCGATTACCTCTAAGTGGCCCTCTCCCTTGTGTTTTAAAGGCCCAATGACTTCATTGTGCTTTGATTTCATAAACTAGGGTTTTGCTCAGTTTCCTTCAATGCAACTCTATCATTGGTGGGTCAACTCTGCAAAACCCTCGACCGTTCCTATGTTGGTAGGGTTCACAGGCTATATTATTCTCGTACTAAAGTATAAGCCAACAACCCGCATAATAAAACTAGGGTTCACAAATTGAGACATGTAACTACAAACTAGGGTTTTATGACCTCTTTATGTTTCAAGATCAAATTATATTGGTTAGTATAATTTAAGTAGAAACCAAAAGTCCATATTCCTAGTCTATGTACATACATGAAACAAAATGAATAGGGTTGAACATGGATCACAAGTGGAAGTTCACATGCATGCATGACTTAGAATTTGAAACACATGTACTTGAATAACAAGAAAAATAGACTAAGGTTTATATGACCTCTTTAGGTTTATATCATTAGATTGGTTTTATGATCTATTTACAAATTATGAGATGGAACTTGGGTTTTGTGATCTCTTTACAAGTTATTATATGGAAGTGGAAACACATGTACAAGTACAAATTGAAAACCAACTAGGGTTTCATGAAATACAGTTACAAGCTATAACTAGGGTTGAGACGTTATGAGATGGAAGTAGGGTTTAGCGACCTCTTTACAAGTTATGATATGGTATGGTATTGTAGGGTAATGATATGGTATGGTATGTTAGTATTGTAGGGTATGGTATGGTATGTTAGTATGGTATGATGTTAGTATTGTAGGGTATGGTATGGTATATTAGTATGGTATGATGTTAGTATGTTATGGTATGTTAGGGTATGGTATGGTATATTATTATGGTATGGTATGTTAATATGGTATGATGTTAGTATCATGTATGATGATATGATGTTAGTGGTATGGCTATGATGTTATGATGTTAGTGTATGCAATTTAGGTAGTATATGGTATGGTTATGATGTTAAAAAGTTGATGATAGTTAAATTTAGGTAGTTGTATGGTATGGTTATGGTTATGGTGTCTAGTGATTATCTCCCATGACTTACTTAATGGTTAAGTTGATCTTAGTTGGATGAGTCATAAATTCTTCCTTGAAGTATTGGAAATATTCAAATTGTCAGTATGATATGTCATGATAAGGTATATAATATCATAATATCACATAGGTGAACCACACATATCATACTATCACATAGGTTAACCACACATATCATGTTCCAAAATCAAGTCAACCATATATGTATAAATTTGAACCTTTCTTTTTATTATATATGTATACAAATAATGTTACAAAAATTGGCATGCCACATGTCCATAATACAAAATAGTGGATCAAACTGTACATCAGTGTGTATACAAACAAAAAGTTACATGTATGTATCCTCCCTATACATTTATTCTATTTATCCCCCCTTTCACTGCCACTGTCAATGTCTTCTGAGAAGTCTAGCTTTCTTTTTCGGTTGCTCAATGGTGATCCCCAACACTGAACAAGAGGGATAGGTCGCATTAGTGGAGACTGTAGACAAACCAAAATTAGTAAGTTTGTTTACCAACCTATAAAAATTCTATGTACATTTGTTCAAATTCCAAACCAATATAACATTTTTACTACTGTACGTGAGTAAGTTATGGTGGGTCGTGGTGCCTCACTAGCAGCGACCCCAATTGGGTGCTCTTCAACCACCACTTGCTCACTATCAAGCGGCATAAAAAATATATATGTCAATGTCAAAAAATCAATGGGTGCATGAAAAACATACTTGCATGTACAAATAAAACTATACTACATGGAGGGACAACAAAATTTTCAAAGAAAGCGAGACATACATGTACCGTGGTGGTGGGGAGGTGGGTGAGCGATGACCCCGAATGGGTGCTCTTCAATAACCACTCTCTCACTATCAAGTTTCATAAAATAATATATATGTCAATGTCAGCATATCAATGGGGGCAACAAGGAAAAAGATGCTTGCATGTACAATAAGCAATGTAAGCAAGATAAGCAATATATAAATATACCTGGGGGACGTGAGGAGGTGTGTAACCAGTGGGTTGAACAACTGTCAACGGGATAAAAGGATTTCTACATGCATTAGCGAACAAGGTCGCTTGCTGGACAACATAATCAAAATCACGTTCCTACATACAAAAGGATAAAGATACAATTAGACAATTTCAAATAATTAAAAAAGTACATGTTGAATCATTAAAACCACAATTAAAAGAAAGCGAGACATAAACGTACTTGCTGGTGGCTCATAGATGGGTCAACCTCAATTTCGATTTGGTTCTCTTCAAGCACCGCTACCTCACTAGAATCCTCATAACGTAACATATGCCAATATCAGATAATAAAAAGAAAACAAGATATATATACTACATGGATGAAAAATGATGTTTTCAAAGAAAACAAAACATAAATGTATCTTGGGGGGGAGAGATGGGTCACCAACAACTTGGATTTGGTTATCTTCAAGCACCACTAGCTCACTAGATGCCTGCATAAATTAACATATGTCAATTTCAGCAAATACAAATAAAACGAGACATATACTACATGGACGAAAAATGATGTTTTCAAAGAAAGTGAAACATACATGTACCTGGGGGGAGAGAGGTGGGTCACCCAAAACCTAGATTTGGTGCTCTTCAAGAACCATTGGCCCAATAGATTGCTACATAAAGTAACATATGTCAATGTCAGATAACACAAAGAAAATGAGACATATACAAGATAGACGAAAAATGATTTTTTCAAAGAAAGCAAAACATACATGTACATGTGGGGGGGGGAGAGGTGGGTCCCCAATCACAAAGGTCATTCTGCTGGCATAGATATCATGCTACGTAACAAAACATAAACATACAATTAGAAAATTTCTAATAATTAAAAGAATTAATATCGAATTATTAAAAGCATAATTAAAATAGTACATGTGTGTGGGAATCTTCCTCTACATGCAAGGGACTTGGTTGGGATTCCACAAACTCATCCTGCCCACCCTACATAAACATATTGTATCCATATTAGGACAATTGAATATTGCAATCTCTACTATAAATATGTAAATAACAATGAAAAATTAAAAAGTAAAGTTCTTACAGCTAATGGTGAAGCACCAAAACCATATGTAGCATTGACCGCTGCATCAATGTTATCAACATCAATCGTCAGACTATGTGAATATGGGGTGTGATGGGACACCATCTGTATATTTGTTCACATAATTTGTTAGATAATTAAATAGAAATAAGTTATGAAAAAGTTTAAAATTGTGATATAAAACAAAATATAATATGAAAATAATGAGTTTTACTTACATATCGGAGTAATCCAACATCCTGGAACTCTGAAGTAGGGCCATAGCATATGCCTCCACATGCTGTGCAAGGGTGTAGAGTAACACGGCGCTCTGAACCCTCAGTGTATCCCGTGCGATCTCTGCCTCTAGTATGGTATGGAGACATAGTATG
Organism: Pseudotsuga menziesii; assembly: GCA_001517045.1. NCBI lineage: Eukaryota > Viridiplantae > Streptophyta > Pinopsida > Pinales > Pinaceae > Pseudotsuga > Pseudotsuga menziesii. The sequence goes on along the minus strand of LPNX010902261.1, from coordinate 82,476 downwards.
TGGATCCTTAGTGTGGGATGGGCCAACCTCAGAAGTGCCAACCCCTTGGCCTACATTTCCTTAAACATCAGTCCTATGTTGAAGCAATGTATCTTCCAATTCTAATAAGGCCTCATGTGTATCATCATTCACAGGACCCACATGAGGATATACCTAAGGGGTTTTGGTGTGCGTGGACGGTGCGACACTCGATTAGGATCAGTCCTAGCCCCTTCCGTTTCTTGGGGTATCCCATGACCCACACCCTAGAACTCTAAAATATCAAAATAGTTAACATGTTTCCCCAAGATAAGTTCTGCATACAACTTCCTCAGGAAATAGAAAGGGATGTCTCTATTCCCATGAGGGTCTTCATCAAATACCATGTACCAACGATCCATCCAATGTGCTTTCACATTTGGTTCCATGCACCAGTCTATGGAAATGTGTGCTCTACTGGTGGGTGGAACCAATCTGGTGCTAGGGTCCTGGAATAAAGAAAACAATTGATCTTTGGTTATCTTTATTTTTTTTTATGTCTTTATAGCTCAAACCATCGGAATAGTATTGCCTCATGGATTATCTATATGAGCTAATGTTGTATAGAGCTCCTTGGACATTGGAAATTGTGTTTGTTATGGTGTCCAATGCCTCGGCTAATGATTGTCTCAAATGTCCCCCCCCCCTCTAAACAATGAGCTAAGGTGCCTCAATGCACCCAAACGAGCCAGGATCTATGGATTCCAGTCTTGTTCCCCCTCCGTGTTTGGGTTTGGTTCTTGGTTATTAGTGGGTTCATTATGCACAGTATCTTCAACATTTATGTTATCTGTTAAGATTAAAACAACAAATTACAAATTGTTTTAATATATCATTCCTTGATTTAATTCAATTTTTTTTATTAAATTCATTGTAACAAATATAAAAAATATGAAATTAACAAAAACAAACAAATATTGAAAACAATTGTGGATGATATGAGTACTTACCTTCCATTAGATCCAAGTTATGAATTGTCCCTTGCAAACTACCCTCCAAAGGCACCTCCAAAGCCTCTAACACAAAACGCTGGTGCGATTTTTCGCTGCTGTGATTTTTCACTGCTACGGTTTTTCGTTGTCTCGATATCTCCTTCACTGTGAAAATAAGAAATTGAGGCCTGCAGCCTCTGTTTCTTTTTGGGTTTTACAAATCACACTTGCGATTTTTAACTCTTTAAAAATGCAGATGCGATATATCGCACATGCGATATTGATTGACTAAATTTATCCTCGTCTTTGGGCTCGAGTTTTCTGAACGTAGCATCAATAACGCATATGCGTTATATATTTACATTTCAGAAGTGCATTTCCAATTTCTAAAGTGGCACTAAAAAGTGGAACCAACTTCGTGCGAGCGCCCTTAAATGGAACAGAATACTTCATTTCCATCATGATTGTCTATAATATGTACAAGGCATGTTTGATTTGAGATGTACAAGTGTTATGCCATTTGATATCTATCCTTATGCATTTAATGAGGGTGCTAAAACAATTTTACCTCATTTTGTATGCTTTTAGAAATTTCAAGGACATGGATACAAACACCTCCTTAGTTTATCTGAGAAAAAATAGTCTTTAACATAGTAGTTCTAATGACATGTGTGATGATGCATTAATGTGCTTTCTATTCTCGTTAGTGTATGTTCTTATTTCTAATAACCATTGCAAGTTTCTAAGTAACTTAAAAATTCTAAATCAAATGACATAATTCATATTTTGATTGTCAACAAAAGAAGGGAAAAAGTGACATTTGTATCTATAAATAGATAAGATGGTTACATTTTTCTTAGAGGGTAGCTTAAACATGAGGTTATTGGAAAATAAACTAATTGGGAATTCATACACTATATTAATGTTTTGGGTCTCGATAATACTCCACGTTGTAATAATGGTTGGTGGGTTCCATAATAAGTCCACAATGTAAAGTGTTCAATTATATCAGTTTGTCAGTGTGTCAAGATTTGTTTCCCCACATGTCTATTGGACCATGATGGGATGAGATAAAAAGTGGAGTCCCCACTTTCCCTAAATCTAGTTAGTGTAGTTGTGTTTCACCAACACATCTAGTTGTGAGTGACCCAATACTTCTTGGGAAATCTATAAATAAATCCCTCCTCTCCTTATTCATGCATTTTCTCATTTAAGAATATAGCAGTTGAGAGATTCAAGCTATGGTATATGATCTTTTATTGCACTACATTAGTAATCTCCAGACTCAAAAGTTGAGTCTTCATAGAAAAATATTCACCAAGACATTACAAGGATTTATAATTTGATGAAAGGTTAACCAAGTTTTAAAATATTTAATTATTCAGTGATATTCGCAAGGATTTTACAATATCATATAATTTAGTGAAAAGTTCTCCAATATTTTACAAGATTCTATAATAGAATGAAAGATTATACAAAAAAGTATATATACATATTATATTATTAATAAAATAGCCTTCGAATTTTCCTATATATAAGGGAGATTCGCCCATTTATTATACATATAATCTTTTGGGGTGTTCTTAAAATTATCCCCGCAAGGGAGTCTATTTTCAATAGTTATTGGCTTATAGGTTTCTTTGATTGTGCTTTTCATGTTAATAGCTCAAGCTATAGAACTGATGGTTTGTTGAAATTGAGGAGTACACACACACACACACATATATGTATTAAAAATTAATTGCGAGAAATGGACAAGAGTTGGTGGTAAATTACTTGCATTATGTATTCTCTTATTTTATGCTCCATCTAAAAAGAGTCTATTTCTCTTAATTAGTACTTTTCCATATCTATTAAATAACCAAGTTTTCTCATGTGTATTCCTTTGCGCCCTTATTTTTTACCATTTGATTACATCATTTTTCCTTAACAACTTTAAGTCACAATGTTTTAACATATTTACATACAGTACATTCGTATTATTTTTTACCATTTGATAACATGATTTTTTTTAACAACTTTAAGACACTCTATTTTAATAAATTTACATATAAAGTCCTGTTAGCACTCAAAATATACCCTCAGTTGTGAAAGGATAATCCCAAGGTAACCACAAAACCAAACCTTAGGAAGAAAGTTGGCTTCTTTCCTTCCAGATAGGGATCTCCCAATAGATAAACTTACATACTAGATATATTTAAAGAAATAAAATTTTAAAATAAAAGTGGGTGAAACAGGTGGTCATTGGGCATGGAGTCATGTATGCAAAACAAGAAATGACAGTGATTTTCAATGGAATCTTAAACAAAGGCAGGGTATCTACTTCTTCATAGTCAAAAAGCCGATTGTCTAGTGATAAACATAAATTAGAAACAATCCATTAATATGATAATCTAACAAGAATGAATCCAATATTAACTTTAGTAGAAAAGATTTGTGAATGATTGAAAGTAAAGGATCATAGTATATGATTATGAATTCCAACCCAATATACAATCATTCAAGGATGAAAATAAGACAGAATGGAAAGGTAAATAGGAAACACATTCACATGAGGAGATAAATTACATACTACAAAGTAAATAACACAAGAATATCTGCAAAAAACCTTGCTCGGCTCTAAAAACTTTATTGATCTTTAGAACTCTTACAATATTCAGTTTTTTCTCATGGGTTCCACCCCTCAATACATTGCAAAATGTTGCTTAAATACAAAATATGCCCCTAGACATGATAGCCTCTTCTATGCTTAAAAAAGGAAAAATAATTGAACCTTATTACAGCATTCATTTGCTTCCTAACTAACCAACTACTCAGAAATTTATTACAATTTTTAAATAAACTAGTCTTCAACATTCCTCGAGATTCCTTCATTGATGAAACTTGTATTTTTTCCTTCCAAATTTCTCTACTGTCTTCCATTGATCAACAGTTGGCAGCTCTAGATTGCCCATTTCTTTAGCTAGTACTCGTAACTCTATGTGATCTACATATGAAATTTCTGGCAATTGAGTACAAATAGTTATGAAAGTGTTAATTATTTCAAAGTCCACTGGCAATTTATCCACCACCTTTTTTCGTGAAAATTACTGGTTCATTTCCTCAAATTTTTTATGATCCAATCTGCGTTTCACTAGTAGAGCTTGATATTCCACCTGAGAAAAGAGTCTACCACCTTCTTCCCAAAAGGAAGACAAACCTTTTTGAATGAGTGACACAAATCAATTTTTAAAAACCTTCACTTGATGTTGCATAATGCTAATTTTGTCCTGCACAATGTCTATATGTTGATGCTTTCCCACTACCTTTGTGGCCCAAGTGATCACTGTGATTCTATGCTTTATCCCCATAGTTCTTAAATCATCCTCTCATAAAGCATTTAGGAAATTAATTTTTTTCTTGGATGTATCTACATGCTTCTTATTTATGGCTTCTTTGATTGCAGTACAATTCTGCTTAGAAACATTTATGACCATTTCTTTGTCCAAAATGTAGTTCAAATATGGTAAGAGCTTAATAGCCTTAGCAATAATCATATCCCATATGAGGTGTCGTGCTCCTTGTATTCGCATTTGTCCAGTCAGCTTCTTTGCCAATTTGTCATTTTTATTCAATAACTCTTTACATGTGTTTTCCGATGCTTTCCTTTCTTCTTCTTTTTTCAAAGCTGCATTTTCTAGATTTTTATTTTCATTTTTTATACCAACAAATTCCAAATCTTTTAAACTTATATGGGGCATAGCCTTCACAATAGATTTTATACTTTTCTTTTCTTTTATCTTCAATCTCTTTTTCAAAAACATATTTTTTCTCTTTTAAATCATTAACATTTTGAACCATAAGAGATTTCTCTTTTTACCATTCTTTCTTCTCATCAACAATCTTCAACAATTTTACTTTGTTGTCACTTAGCTCATCAACCAATAGCTCTTTTTCCCTCTCCAATTCAGTCAATTATAAATCCTGAATCAACTGTGTAGTAGGTATCTTCAATTTTTTGTTCAATAGCTAAATTGTATTCTCCTTCACTGTAAGTAATTTTTGTGTGACTTCTCCTTTACTGGCTTCATTATCAATGACCAACAGGTCCCCTTGAAGATTTTTTATTTGCTGCTGATATGCCTTATTTTCTACCTTTTCATGCCTTAGATGATTCTCAATCTTGTTCTTTGTAGTCTATAATTTGGATACTTTTAAAGTGGATTTCAACAAATTACTATAAATTATATCCCCGGCCTTCTTGTGTAAGTGGACCATATCTAGTACTTTCCAAGTTTAATCTCATTTCAGCTACTTTATTCTTGGTGGAAACTGCTAAGTTCAAAGTGTTCTTAGCATGATCTGTGACAGTCACTAAAGAAATATATCTACTGGAAAATTTTCTGACATCTACATACAACTTTAAAGATTCTTCTAAGGATGTATGTCTATCATTCTTATATTTATCATACAATTCAGCTCTAGATTTAAACCTGTCAGTGGATGTTCAAGGAACTTCTGAAAATTCATATTGTTTCATTTCAAATATTGGTCCCTTGATTTTTACCTGCTTTTTCTGATTTTCAGTCTTGACAACTTCCACTAACTCTCCTCCAGCTTCAATTTTTTGTCTTTTATTTTTCTTTGAACTTGCCTCTTCTTCTTCTATTTCCATTGCTTCTGAAAAAAGTCCTTTTAGTTGTTGCTTCAGTACTGCTTACAATGGGAGCAATCATTTATGTGGGTTTAACCATTGTCAATGGATTTTCTTGTGGAGTTTCTACATTCTCCATTGGCTCTGGATAATGTGACCAATTTTTTTTCCAGCTAACCCTTCAACCTCCTGGTGTTTAAAATGTTTATTCTTGCTCACTTGTCTTCTTGTTGAAATCACATGGAGAGGATCATAATTCACTGCAAAATTTGTTTTAAAATCCATCCCTTTAATAAAATCTCTACCACAGGAAGTGAAATTTTACTATTTATAATAAAAGGACCAACTAGCCATGGGAATTTTATTTCTGAACCTTTCCTAAATATGATGAAATGTTCATTTTCCACTATCAATTTCTTTCTTATCGGCTCCAAAGAAAATACCATAGGATTGAGAAAATATGGAATAATGTATGGCTCATGAGTAAATCCATACACTATGATAATAATATGTTCTTCCAATAAGAACAAGTCTCTTATCCTCCTTTATGGGGAAAATTGCAAAGTCTCTTTCATCAGTGGCAATACTATGGGTAATTTATTCTAGAAGAAAACTTTATAGACCTCTACCATCAACAAATTCATATACTTGAAAAAATTGCTACTAATTTCATCTATGAGAACCATTTCTGGTAACTGTAAATTTTCCTCATTAAAGAACACAAACATTCTGATCAAATAGGACTAGAATCTAAAGTGTTTGGTGCTATGAAAATTCACTAGCTGAGAGTGAATACTTTCAACTAGGAATTCATAAAATTAAGGCATGGTGGTGGAAGAGATTGGGAATCAGACTAGCTCATACTAACTCTGAACAACATACTCATAAAAAACTCAGGAATATACATGTTTATGTCCAACCCTAAGAACTGACTCATCATTGAAATAATTATCTTGGGTTCTTCATTAAACAGGTTTACATCTAAGGGAAATGGTTAGTTATCAAGGGAGACATCTTAATTGAAACATTTTAGAAATAAATATTGTTTTTGTTCAATAGTAGAATGTTTGGAAAACTCGATTAGGGTTTATTCACTGAACTCTTCATGATTTTGGATGAAGGTACGAGGAACTGTAAGAGAATCTTGGAAAACTAGTGCATTGACGGGACATATAATCTTGGACTTTGCTGCATCCATAATTACTCGTTCAGAAGAAGAAGAATTAGAGGTGCACCGGTCAATGAAATCGGGAAAAATGAGGGTTTTGTCTAGACAAAAGTAGTATAAATGAGACAGGAAAACGTTATGCAAACCAATACCTTGGTCTTTGAATACATCCAACCTTGTTTTTAATTGGATAATGGGGTTGAAGGATAAAATGGTATCAAATATTTTGCTATCCCTGTCCTCTAAAACTTCATCAATCCTTTGAAATTCGAGGGCTTGAGGCTCTAGTTCTCCTCCACTATCCATGTTTAAGTACTGAGAGGTGAGCAAAAAGACAAACTACCTCGCAAATTGACGGTTGGATGGGTATCTATCCGACTTGGCTTTGTCCATGCAGAACAGTGCTTCTTCTCCCAACACAAAAAGATAAACAATCTTCAACCATATGCCCTTTACGTCTTATAATATTCTCCATAATGGTTTAATTAGGGTAAAGGAGCAGTTTTATTTTTCCATTAGTAGAATTCTCTACTAACTTTCATGTACTTCTCACAAGCGAATTCTTCTCTATCCATGGATTTAGCTTACCTTCCTTCTAGACCATTGATCTTGATCGCACATTAACCTTTTCCTTTTCCTATTCTGCTGCCCAACCTGTTTCTTATATTCTTTGTAATTTCCCATAGCGGACCTTCTTACCACAATAGATCTACCAGATCTTCATTTTCCACCGTAGATTTTATCAACTATGTAATCCTCTTCTTTACTTTTCATTGTCCATCCAAATGTAAAACAATGTGTAACTTCCATCAACGAATCATATCTGAAATCTGTTGATCTCATATGCTTAGAATCTTGACCCTGGATCAATGTCGCCATTTAACAATTCTACCAGAATCCAACTAAACATCTAGTGTGCATGTTCTTTCAGCATAGCTGATCTCCACCGTCGATCTCACCAGCCACCGATCTCCATCATCGACCTCACGAGCCACCGATCTCCATTGTTGATTAATGATGAGCTTTTAAATCATTTCACTTATCCTCGACCCTACTTTCTCTGGGCATCTTTTGATAACAGAATCCTCCTGCACCGTAGATATTTTACTCTTTAAATCTCCGCTGTATATTATAGTGGGCCACCTTTCCGCTGATTATGAAAATTCTTTCTTCCACGCAGCTTTTGTTAGTGGATTTAACTTGTGTCGTAGATTTCTTTTACCTTTTTCATTGACCGTAGATGTTGGATGTTTTTTAAAATCCTCCGTCAATCATCAATTTCACTTCTACCTTGCATCTTTTGAGAGTGAATTTCATGTTAGTCGTAGATATTTCTTCCTGAAGATCTAAGCCATTGAAACTTTTCATCTTATACCACAGGCGCAAAATTTCACTTTCAGCCTCTTTCCAAAGTTTTTCCCATGGTTTTTTCTTCTAAAGAAAAAATACCTTGGTTATGCATTCAACACCTTTCGATCATTTTTGTCAAAATGTCTTATACCATACCATTATTTCTTCTTATTGCTTCTCATCTCAAATGTTAACCAAAACAGTGCTAACAAGTCCATTCCTATCCTTTCCCTTCATGTAAATTCAAAGAATCTATTGTTTTCCAATTTGTGACCAAGACTTTCACCCACTTCGATTTGCTCCTACCTCAAGTGAGAAATCCCCATTATATGTGAAGAAAAAAATATTTCGTGTGGGAACCTATAATTTTTTTTAGATCAAGAAAATTTTAGTTGCTAATTTCTAGCCACAAGCTATTTTTATTTATTTCCTTAAAAAGAAATAGAAATTTCCATTTTATTCTAAAATTATTCACCCAAAATCTATGGAATAAAAGTAATTTACTTTAAAAATTAGTAAATTATTCTAAAATCTATATAAAATCCTAAAAATTTGAATATTTTTAAAAAACTATCAGTAAACATTTTATGATTGGCTAATATTTGTTAAAGTTTATGCACTTTAACATATATGAATCCTTAAAAAATTTAGTGTTCTTCCATGCTCTTAACTTAGTTCCATGCTATCCAATTTCCAATTAAAGGAAAACCCCTTCCCAAATCTTTTCATACAAGTGAATATCCTTTAGCAATTTTCCTTTCCACCCTAAACATTTCTTCCATGAATTTGTCTTTTAAATTTATTTATTTCATCCCTTTGCCCCCACATCTCTACATTTTAAATTAACTTCTCAAATATTTTTGCACCTAGGGCCATACTAAACACCAATAATCTTCAACCACCATTCTCCTATTTTCTTTAGGACTGCCACTCTTGTCTATTTAACCAAAGGAATTCCTTCTCCAAATTCATAAGAAAATAAAACCATTTCCTATAGTATTATTTAAAATTCCTTGTAATAAATGTGTAATAGACATCCAATACACCTACATACTTTCCCACACAAGTTTAAAACTAAGATTGATCTACCACCACTTAAGATCAATCTATTACAATAAAGAGAGTGGATAACAAAGTTACTTCTCATATTCATTTTGATGAGAATGCACACTCTACCAATTTAAGGGGCATGCCTTTGCTTCACAAATTCTCACACATTCATTAGAGGAAATTTCAACTCAAAATGGGCCTCCTAAAAAGAATTACTAAAATAATAGTTAAAATAATAAAATAATATTTATTAATTTTGGAGGAAGAAAAGAAAAAAAAACTACTTTTTTGTTTGTATTTTCAACATATCTCCCCATGTTTTTACTCAAATTTCGACCGGGAGAGCTTGTTGGATGCATAATTAAATTCCGCACCCAACGAGTAGCCACTCGGCATACTTTTGACGGACCCCGCTACCCCAAAAACAAGAAATACCTGAAAAAAACGTGATGTTGACCCCAAAAACAAGAAATACCTGAAAAAAACGTGATGTTGATGTCAACATCACGTTTTTTTCAGGTATTTCTTGTTTTTGGGGTAGCGGGGTTCGTCAAAAGTATGCCGAGTGGGTACTCGTTGGGTGAGGAATTTAATTATGCATCCAACAAGAACTCCTGATCGAAAATTGAGTAAAAACACGGGGAGATATGTCGAAAATACAAACAAAATAAATAGTTTTTTTTATGATACCTATCCCCAAATTTATATTAAAAAAGTGTTTAAGACCTATACGGTATTTCAAATTTAAAGCAATTTCATTGGCTAACACATGATGACATGGAATTTGAGTTAAAGTTAAAAGGCCCATTTTGAGTTGAAATTTCCTCTAATGCTTGATTAAATATCTTTGTCCTTTGTCGAACTCCACTGAGGCCATTCACTTGGAAACATAATTTTAATGCCATTATTTTTAATTAAAACATGTGCACACATGAGAATGTCTGTACATTTTTAAGAATGCATGATTTAAAACATGTGTACATTGCTTTGGGTAAAATGGAAAATATTGTGATTCTTACTTCAAAAAAGTTGACTTTTAGGGGGGATTTTATTTCGCCTCCAAAAGTCACTTTTGGGGGTGGTTTTGGCTTTGGAGGCGGTCTTTACAAACCGCCCCTAATAGCACCAACGTTAAAAGTTTTGAATTTTATGGGCGGTTTTGGAAGAGATCAAAACCACCCCTAAAAGTGAATTTTAGGGGCAGTTCTAGCACCCCCCCCCCAAAAAAAAATAAGTGACTTTTAAGGGCGGTTCTAAACCCCCCTGATAGACACCTATGGGGCGGTTCCGAACCACCCCCCAAAGTCCTTATTACAAACCTTTGGGGATGGTTTCAAACCACCCTCGTAGGTACCTATGGGGGCAGTTTCAAACACACCCCTCCCCATAGGTTCCTATAAGGGCGGTTCTAAACTCCCCCTAAAACTCCATCTTACTAACCTTTGGGGGTGGTATTAACAAGACCCTCCCAATAGAACCGACGCTAAAAGTGACATTTGGGGGCAGTTCAAACCCCCCCTCCTAAAAGTATTTATTACAAAAAATTGGGGGCAGTTATAAACTCCCCTCGTAGGTAACTATGGAGGTGGTTCAACCCCCCCTAAAATTATTTATTACAAAACTTTGGGGGCGTTTATAAACCCCCCTCATAGGTACCTACAAAGGCGGTTTGAAATCCCCCCCAAAAACTCTTTACAAACCTTTGGGGGCAGTTATAAACCCCCCTCGTAGGTACCTATGAAGGCAGTTCGAAACCCCCCCCCATTAGAGGAAATTTGGGGTCTAAAATGGGCCTTATAAGAAAACGTGCCAAAATAAGTTTTTGTGAGTTGGAATTCAAGAACCAATAGAATTTCAATAAAATAAGTCAACCATAATGGTTGAATTGACATATTTGTCATTAAAAAAAACTACTTTTTTTGTTCGTATTTTCGACATATCTCATTGTGTTTTTACTCAAATTTCGATCGGGAGAGCTCATTGGATGCGGAATTTGATTCCGCATCCAACGAGTACCCACACTGCATACTTTTGACGGACTCCACTACCCCAAAAACAAGAAATACCTGAAAAAACATGATGATGACAACACAGGGAGATATGTCGAAAATACGAACACAAAAAGTAGTTTTTTTCTTTCTTCCTCCAAAATTAATCAATATTATTTTATTATTTTAACTATTATTTTATTATTTTCTTTAGGAGGCCCATTTTAGACCCCAAAATTCCTCTAATGCTAAATCTCTTTACAAACCTTTGGGGGCGGTTATAAACCCCCCTCGAAGGTACCTACGAAGGCAGTTCGAAACCCCCCCTAAATCTCTTTACAAAACTTTGGGGGTGGTTATGAACCCCCCTCATATATACTTAAAGGGGGGTTTTGAACCCCCCTCGTTGTAACATACAAGGGAAGTTTTGAACCCCCCTCATATTGACATATGAAGTCAGTTTAGAAGCCCTCTCATAGCCATAATAAATCATAATAAAATATATTTTATTAAAATATCAATATTGCAATATCATTAGGGCACAATCAAACCTTCAACCTCGTTCTTGTAAATCAGGCGCTCTTCCATTGAGCTAGAACCCTTTAAGAATTGGGGAAAGGATAAATATTAACACCAAGATTGCATCATTTGTAATTCTAAGAAAAGACTAATAATCCCAACATTTTTTCTTACTCGAGAGATCTAAGAAAGTAGTCTAGATGGATCTGACCTTCTTTAGATATATGCTTACCACTTCAAATCGTATGGCTCTGACCTTCTTTAGATATATGATAACAACTTCAAATCTTAAGATCTAATCAATATAATGTAGATGTATGTTAGGAAATTCACATTTAGAGTGAGAATTCGTCTATCACAAGATAATATCTTTCAATGATTTGACATTTATTTCCATATATCAGAGTCTTAAGTGTTGGTGATTTATGTGAAGGTTAATCCATTGTCAAATTGAAATCCTAAGTTACATGATGAAAGCTGAATTGATTTATCTTGTAGATCTAATCTATTATATATTGAAAAGTAAATTGAATAATAAAATTTAAATGAACATATACAAAACAAAATTAAAGAAAGGAGCTAAAAAAAACACACATTGAAAATGAAATTGAAGAACAATCTATAAGTAAACAACAATTGTTCTTATAGAAAGGCCCCTAACTCTAGAGAACCGGGTGTTGGAGCATACTACAACACTACTCCAATTAAAGTACACTTCCAAAATCATAAACGTGAATGGGAATGAAGCTCACTATATTAAAAAAAATGGATTCAAATGTATGCAATTCTATATTTTTTTTCCCACTTTTCCTGTAACCCCTAATGAGAGCTCTTCTCTTCATATTTATAGATATATACATATCTAAAGATGCTCTGTGGTCGAATTCAGAGCAAATAAGTTGTAACATGATTTAAATGTGAACTAAGAAATATACAAGAATGGCTAGATATTCATTGCCCAAGGAATTATATATTCCCTCATGGTTCTAATAAACTTCCAACCATTATTGAAATTATATCTTCTACCTTGAGTAAATGTGTAACTTTTAATGCAACGTTTATTCTTCCTCGTTAGGTGTGCATATGGTGTATTGATCACAAATTCATATCATCCTCTATTATCTTCGTAATTGGATGTAGGAATAAATTAACTTCTTAATTGTTGTAGCAATGAATTCGCAGCTGCTCAACTGATGGTCCCATAGCATCTTTTATCATATGCTCCAGTGGTTGCGGTACAGATGGTCAACTCCCGCATTCGTGGGATATTTATTTCAAGCTTGTATGCATCTATGATTATCCTTCAAAACCCTTATATCAGTTTTTCAGAACACGGGAGAGGTTTAGATAACACATAATCCTTTTTAGATTCAATGAAATCATTGAAAGTTCTTAAAAATGTTCCTTGGCTACCTTATTGCATTTAATCTTATCTCACTTGGGTGGCAGGGGATATTATTGGCAAAAGGCTGAGTAGGGAAAAATAGTAGATGAATAAACAAAAAGAGAGATAAGAACATGCCAAATTTGGGATCCATTACCTCCCCTTGCATGTCCCTTGTGTAACTAACCCTCATCATTCTGTTGAATTTGAGATGCATGCATGGAAAACACTTCAATAGTCGATTTCCACACGACCAAATTCTGATGGGTCATAGTAACATGGTTTACTGATGGATCTGTACCAAAATCTATAGGTCTGATAAACAATCAATTTCTCTTAAAGTATGATCTAGGTATTTTAAGTTTGTGTGGATGTGTCTATCCCAATTTTATGCTTCCTTCAATGAAAAATCCTGAATACTCAATTCAAGCATCTTGTGATAGAACAAATAATAAGTAGAGCCACAATTTGGAGTCTCTAATAATATGCATTTTGAAGAACGAGTGCATTTATTAACCGTTTAATCCCTCCATGTAATGCAGCAATCTATTTATTGTATCTTTTAAGATCAGTAGAAGCAACGACCATATGGTTGTAGGTTGAGACAATTGCAGACCTATTTAGTGGCACCCTTTCCTTTTTTTTCTATTGTTAGGCGTTGTAACCTACATAGTTGTGGCTGCAAATGAAGAGGTTGGTAATGGAATTGGTCTCAATTGACATTTATATCATTACCAAGGAGTGCACCACATTCCCTTATGAATTATGAATTCCACAACCCATCATAACATGTACACATTGTATGAAACAATTTGCTACCTTCCTTAACATATTTGTATAGTATTATAAATCGGGTTTTTATAGATGAAATACTTTTTCCTTTTTAAAGAGCCTTTTCTTTGTAATTTTTTCAAGCTGCCCAAGTCTTTGTGTAATGCCATTTTTTTATTTACATAATGTTAATATGCTAGATATTTTTTTATTACTGTAAAGAGAGGCCATATAAAAACTAAATTAATGGAGTGGATAATAAGAGTTGTTCATTTGCATTTAAGAATTCTTTAAGAAAATTAAATTAATGAATAATAAAAGTTGTTCATTTGCATTTAAGAATGCTTTAAGAAAATTAAATTAATGAAGTTAGTTATAAATTTTGAAACTTCTTAAACCAACATATATTCATTTTAAATTATAATTTATTAAGTATAAAGTGTAATATTTTTAATCTTAATTTCTTTTACACATCAAAAATAAATTTAAATTATAATAACATATAAATCATTTTAAAATCATAAATAGAAAAAAAAAACAAATTCTACCATAACCATGAATGAACTATATATCTCTCTGATGTACTTACATAAATTAATTTTCTACTCTATAGCATTTATCTTTAACTTTAGCCATTTGAAAAGTAAAAAAAGATCTACTTAAAGTTTAAATTATTTCAAACTAAAAATAATTCCTTGAAGTTAAAGACATTTTAGTGTTTTATGCACACATCATTTGTTCTATGCTTAAAGCTATAAGAAAATATAGATTAGATTGATAGGGACATATCCCTCTCTTTACTATACATCTACACAATAACAGCTTTTTTTTTTTTTTCTCCTAACCATGAGAAACTCTCCATGCCGCCCAGCTTACTGCACAATGTGGATACCAAACTCATGGACCTGCAGCCAGACTTAAGTCCCGGTAGTCTTCAAAGAGAGTACGACCACCACAGTATCATTTGTTCTATGCTTAAAGCTATAAGAAAATATAGATTAGATTGATAGGGACATATCCCTCTCTTTACTATACATCTACACAATAACAGCTTTTTTTTTTCCTAACCATGAGAAACTCTCCATGCCGCCCAGCTGCACAATGTGGATACCAAACTCATGGGCCTGGCAGCCAGACTTAAGTCCCGGTAGTCTTCAAAGAGAGTACGACCACCACAGTGGTTGTACGGAATTTTTTGGGGTGCGGTATGCCTTCCCTCACCTCCCCCGCAAGAATCGAAACCGGACTTCTATCAGGGCAGCCATCAAACCTCCACCCTGTTCTTTCCTTCGCGTTGCTGACCATAAGGTTTGAACATAAGACCTCATGAGGACTAAACCCCACAGAGACCAAATGAGCTACACCTCATGGCTACACAATAACAGCTATACATCAATTTGTCCAGTCATAATGGGGACTGTTAGTGCGAAAGTATATAATTCAATCAACTAGCGTCTGATTTTGATTAAAGTAGGTAACTCAGTAGATTTATGTTTGATTCTCAGATAACCTGGACACAAAAAAATTGAAAAAATAAAAATATATATATTTATGAAATAATTTTTAAATGTAAAAAAAATCAATTTGTTCTTCATATCTCTGCTTTTTACTCGCTTCGTTCCACGATCATCAATTTGTTCATTCATATCTCTGCAGTGCAATTGCAATTTAGTTTGGACAAATAAACACCTTATGTTCGGGCAGCGCTTGAGTATTCCCCCTGTACGCCAGACAAGAAATGAAGGACGCGGAGGGCGGTTTGTTGATGGGATGGATATTCAATATGTATCTATGCTGAAGGACGCTGGAGTCGGTTTGTTGATAGATATAAAATGTATATCTATCAATTGGAGACGTGCAGCGAAAGCCACAAACCGAGATGCAAACTGTTATCTTCAAATTTATTGTCGGTTAATTAACGCGGAGATAATTAAAGTAAAGTATCCTCAGCTCAGCAAGACAACTCCACACGCCACCAGGCCGGAGCTATAAATACACACGCTGTACTGTCTCTCTTTCATAGCTATCTCTTTTCATCTACAATTTTCACAAAGTTGTTTATATATTAATTGTGTTATATTTCTTTCAATTTGTTGATTGATATCTGTCTGGTTTTCGATTGAAGTATCATATCATGGCTGAGTATCAGGATCGAGGCCACACCCAAACTGACGGTGGTCATCGTAATCCGAATGAGAAGGCGGGGCTGCTTGATAAAATCAAACAGATGCTTCCCGGAGGTCAGGCTCGGACTCAGACTGCTCATTCTCATCCAACTCAGAAACCAGGAAGCCATGCTCAGGCTCAGACTGGTTATTCCACTTCAAACCAGAAGCCGGGGATGCTGGATAAAATCAAAGCGAAGATCCCCGGACTCCACTAGAGCAAGTCATGAGAAAAGCTTAAGGGCAAGAGAATTAGTAATGGTACTTACTGTAAATGAGGCTATCTGGACAGATAGTAAGCATCATTATATGAATACTTACTGTGTGTTAGAATTCAGAACTACGATATGAATTAGGTCACTCAATTCCAATTCCATGTGTAGCATAGTATTTGGCTTGGCGGAGATTTCCATTTCTGTTTACTTGCATATGGCCGTTAGGATCGTATCAATATGTATAAAAAGTTCGAGGTTTCTGACCTGCTCTGTATATTGATGGAGTAGCTGTTATGATTTGTTTTAATATCTATAAGAAGTTCAAGATTTCTGATCTGCTGTGTATATTGATGAGGTTTGTTTTTTATTTATTACACCTAGAGTAGTGTTACCAGGGGATTATCGATCTGCTATATATATGTATATATGGAGTTTTAATTAGGCTGTGCTCTATATTATATGGATAGAGTTTTGAATTGGTTTATATAGTTCACATCACAAATAACTGTAGACTAGGGTTGAATACAATTCACATTACAAAGAATAACTATAAGTAACATTAAAATCAGTTAATTTCAGTTTTCTTTTCACTTTGAAAGACCACTTTTCAGAGTGAAGACCCAATTTCTGAAAGACCACTTTTCAGAGTGAAAACCCACTTTTTGAAAAACCACTTTTCATCATAAAAACTCACTTTCTGAAAATCCTCTTTTCATCATGAAAACCCTCTTTCTTTTTTTTCTTTTTTTTTGTTGAGGAGGAATTAAGTTTATACAACAATGGAAATCTCAATACACTTCTCCACTTCCATAAATTACTTTTTCAAATCTCAATACACTTCTTCACTTCCATAAATCACTTTTCATCATAAAAAAACCACTTTAGGAGGAATTTTGCTATGGATGAATTAAGAAAAACAATTATTTTTCAAATTTCAATACACTTCTCCACTTTCATAAATCACTTTTCATCATAAAAAACCACTTTCCTTTCGTTATGAAAGAATTTTGCTATAAAAGATTTAAGAAAAACTCATACAACACTGGAATACATTTCTCTACATCCATTTATGACACGTCTAACAAACAAATTAATAAAATAAAATCCATACAACACTGGAATACATTTCTCTACATCCATTTATGACACGTCTAACAAACAAATTAATAAAATAAAATCCATCTAACCCCAGACCAATACTACCTTATATGAACCAAGACTACCTTATTAACCAGTACAATACAAGTTCATTTTAAAAATGATAGATTAAACAGTACTTTTAAAAAATAAATTAAACAGCACTGGTAAAATATAATTTTTTATTTTAATTTTTTAATAAAAAATATTTTATTTATAATATTTATCTAAATTTAAAATAAATTAAAAAATGAATACTCTCCGTGTATGATAAGATCTCAATTTAAAATAAATTTATAGTATCAGTATACTTTTAAGTATTTACCTGTTGGTTGTTTATACTCGTGCTACTTACAGAATCAGATTTTATTCATATATGTCGGTTACATCTCATATGTGACTTACTTTGCTACAAGTGTATAAAATAAAGATATTAAATTGTGTTTCATGGTTCAGAATCGGATTTTATTCAACTATGGTGAGTTTGCCAATTGCCTCTTTGTTTTCATAGGTTATTGATGTTTTTTTTATTAATATTTATTTTTAAAATTAAATCATTTAAAATTTAAAAACCAAAAATTTTAACAACCATTTAAAATTTGAAACCAAAAATTTTAACGTTATCCTCTTGTGCCTTAGGTATCTTGCTTCACTCGATCTGTCTTTATCTTTGCCAACTGTACAAATGAGGAGTCGATTGCAGCTTGCAAGAAACCTATCTCGCTTTATCAAAAATCCTAACGCACGCCGCTATCACTATAGATAAGTAGTCATATTGAATCTTCCATTCATGCAACGCTCAGTGCAGCATATATCTTCTATGCATAGCAACCCTGACGGTGGAATTGAATCCCTATTTTCCTTTTAAATGTGATTTTTTTTAATTTAATGAGTATTTTTGGAAACTTTAAGGGGCAGTGTTTTTCTTTTTTATTTTATTTTAGAAAAATAGTAATTTTTATTTTATTTTAAAATTATTCACCCAAATTCGAATAAAAGTATTTTATTTTAAAAATTAGTAAAATATTCTAAAATCTAAAAAAATAATATTATTACAAAACCATCACTAAATATTGATTGGCTAATATTTGTTAAAGTTTATGCACTTTAACATATATATCCTTAAAAAAATTCATGTTCTTCCATTCTCTTACTTTAGTTCCACACTATCCGATTTCCAATTAAAAGAAAAGCCCTTCCCAAATCTTTTCATACAAGTGAATCTCCTTGAGCAATTTTCCTTTCCACCCTAAACAATTCTTCCATGAATTTGTCTTTTAAATTTATTTTTTTCATCTTTACGCCACGTGTCTACATTTTAAATTAACTTCTGAAATAGTTTTACTCTTAAAACCATACTAAACATGATAATATTCAAGTGATGGTCACTCTTGTTTATTTGACTAAAAGAATTCCTTCTCCAAATTCATAAGAAACTAAAACCCTTTCATATAGTATTATTTAAAATTCCGTGTGGTATTTGTGTAATGGACATCCAATAAACATGCATACTTTCCTACACAAGCTTAAGCTAAGATTAGATCTATGGAGGCGGTGGGGTGGCACACGAAGTTCTACACAATGTAAAGATTATCATCTATGGAGACAGTGGTCCTGCAATTTGATTTAAATAAAGCTTATGACCGAGTTTCGTGGGGATTTGTCAAGTTGTTTCTGATCTGGATTGGTTTGCCTTATAGGGTTATGAGATGCATAATGGGTTGTGTCTCGTCGGTGTCTTATGCGGTGTTAGTTAATGGTTGTCCAACGAACTTCTTTGCGGTGGAACATGGGCTCAAACAAGGGTGCCCCCTTTCTTCACTCCTATTCTTACTAGTAATAGAAGGCCTCAGTAGATTACTCCAGAAAGCCAAGGCAGATGGCATGATAAAGGGCATTAAAATCAGCAGGGACTTATTCCTCTCACACTTAATTTTCGTCGATGACATAATGATCCTGGGATCGGGATCAATATTCGAATGAAGTGTAATTTCTGGAATATTGCTAAATTTCTGTGAAGTCTTGGGATTATCTATCAACCATAGCAGGTCGAGGCTCCTACTCCATGAGGCTGATGATCATGGTAGGGCTGCGATGGAAAATCTATTAAAAATGAGATCCTTCCCCATGGCTGAGGGCACAAGATATTTGGGTTTTTTTTTAATCCAAATGGTTATCAAGCTGGGGATTGGTTATGGTTGCTGCAACATTTTGACCGCAAGATAAATCATTGGGGATGGAGATGGCTCTCACTGAGTGGAACATTAACCTTGGCTCGCTTTGTCCTAACCAATATGGTTGTTTACTGGTTTTCTTTGTGTAAAGTCCCAAAGTCCATCATTAACAAGACAATGATGAAGATTGTGGCCTTCCTATGGTCCAGAGATCGAGTGGAGTACAAATTCCATTTTATTGGATGGGAAGACATTGCCAGACCTGTGGACTGTGGAGGCTAGAGAATGAAGAACTTGCATCTCTTTTCTTTGGCTTTAAGGGAAACAAGCCTTTGGATGGTGATGACTGAAGGCTGTTTGTGGTCTCAAGTCATGAAGGAAAAATATTTTCGAAGAATATCTATGATTCAATGGGTCAGGAGCTTTCAAAAATGAGGCAAAAGCATATCTAATGTTTGGGCGGGCCTACTTGGTGCTTTCAACCTCTTCTCGTCTTGGTTGGCTTGGACTCCGAGGGATGGTAGAGGTGTCCTCTTGGGTGAAGATCCTATGTTGGAGGACCCCAAAAACATGTTTTTATCTCGGGCCCTCTATCTTTTACATTGTAAGGGATTCTTTTACCTCAATCATATTTCTTTGGCATTACCTAAACATATGACACATCAGAGATGGATTTCGGCAGCACAGCTAGGCCTTTATGGGGTGATAATTGTTGAATGGACTGAATATTTCAGAGGTCTTTAGAAGGGGGCGATTACTTTAAGCATCTCTCCTGATTGTATATGTTGGTCCTTCAATACTGTTTCGGGGGAGATTTCTGCTAAGAAGGCTTATCAACATCTCATGGAGAACTTTTTTGGCAGCCGGGAGTGGTGGTACTTGTTGTGGAAATGGAAGGCCCCCCCTCAAGTAAAAGTTTGCTGCTAGTTGGCGCTTGAAAATCGACTACGTACGTGGGATAAGCTTATCCATAGAGGTATGTTGGGCTCTGGTTTTTGTTTATTATGCGGTTCAGCTGACGAAAACATTCTTCATCTATTTGTCACTTGTAGCTTCTGCCATTCTGTCTGGAAGGTGATCGGGAAAATGATCAGTGTGGTTTCTTCATGGAGCAGTGATACAGTATCATCATGCTTTTTATCATGGCATAAAAAATTCCTTCGTGGGGCACGCTCCCTTACTTCATTCTATGGGAACTTTGGCGTTGCAGGAATCAATTAATTTTTGAAGGAAAGGTGATGGGCTCCTCGGTTATTGCTATTAGAGCTGTGAAATCGTTTTCAGAGTATGGTGGTGATCTACCTTCAAGTGGAAGCACTCGTCTGGTTTCTCGGGTGCCAAAGATAATTGCTCCAGAACACAGACTTGTGGGTTTTTTTGATGGTGTGTCTCAAGCGTCATCCAGCCTATGTAGCACTGGTGCAATTCTCCAGATGAAAGATCATAGTTACTATAAGCTGTGGATGAATTGCTTCCTGGGTTCAAACACTAAGGGTTAACTACTTTCCCTGTGGATCCTCCTTCGCTTCTCCTTGGCTCCTGGTTTGGATGGCATTCACATCTCTACATCTATGGCGACTCTAAAGTCATCATAGATTGGGATTTGGGAGTGCACCGTATTTATCTCCTTCACTTGGATCCACGACTAGTTCGTGTTCGAGGGTTGATTGATTTGTTTAAGGAGATCTCTTTCTCCCACATTTTCTGGGAACAAAAATATCAGATGGACTCATTATTAAAACTTGCATTTAAGGCCGATGATGGTTTCATCTTCTCTAAGAGATGGTCAGATCTCGCCTTGGGAGAACATGGCTACATGACTTTTGGCCCCCGTTCATTGCTTGATTGATATCTTTGCTTCCCTTGTTTTGGTTGTCTATCTTCCTGGTGGATGATGTTCTTCCATCGTTATGCGGTGCCTTTCTTTTTGTCTTTCGATTGTAAAAAACCCAACTATTCTTATGTTATTTGGATTCCTGTCTATCTTTAGGTCAAATTTCGAACAATCCAGGCCTACTTTTGTTTGTTTCCTATTTGTACAAAACATTACTTATATTTTTATATAAAATATTCTTTTTTCGTTTGAAAAAGAAACTTGAACTAAGACTAATCTATGACCACTTAAGAGCAATCTATTACAACAAAGGGTGTTCTCATATTCATTTTGATGGGAATGCATGCTCTACCAATTTAAGGGTCATGCCCATCAGGCTTCAAATTTGAATCCTTCAGATCCCTTCAAAGGTCATTTTACCCTTCATAGAAGGCCACACAAAATTTTACCGTGCAAAAAAAATTTAGTTTCATTTCTAGCCCATCAATAATGAAATTAAGTAAGCATGGGTAAATTTGCAACAGAAAGGAAGCTGCAAAATTTGCCCATCCAGGGGTTATTAGTGATTCAATGGATTGTGGAAGAGTCAGGACTCAGAGTCTGCCCAAGTTCCCTTGAATAGTTGGATCGTGGATGAGGATCTTGGTCCCAATTGGCACGGACCACAGTGAGCCACTCGGCTGGCCAATTCCAATCAACTCGATGAGTCCGGAATGTGACTCAGGATTCGATGTTCACTTTTAAAGAATTTAAATTTAATGGAATTGGCATGCATTACTAATTCACCAACTTCATTAAATTTTGGTCTGAGAGAATGCCAGCTTGGTTTTCCATCTTGCATCTTCTTGTTCACTGAGTCACGTGATCTCAGAACTTACAAGTCACTTGAGTATTTGCTTATATGATGTGAAATTAAATGTTCATATGAGTCATATCTATGGATGGTGAATTGATTTGACAACCCTACACTCTCAAGGATCCGTAAGGAAAAAGTAATGGTGTTGTTTTTTGGGTTACAACTTACAAGTTGTAATTTACAATGCATTGAGTATCTTTTTTGGATTCAAACCTAACCGAGTCCAATAGGTTTGTAAGTTTCTAAACCAGGGTTTCAACCAGTACCAAACATTTATATGACCATCACATGACTAAGATGGGATGACATATCTTTGGTAGTAGGCTAGCAGCACATCCCCTTTTGTTTATGTTCACAAATCATATCCTATATTAGTTAGTTTAGGATTCCAGGATTTATTCCAATTTCCATTCATTTACTGGGGTCGAAATCATTTGAATCAACACTCCCAGTGTCCCACAGTCCACCTAGATTGCTTAGTCTTCCCGTCTCATCAGAGGAAGAGGGTTAGGAAGCAGAGACAAAGGAAACTAGAACGGAGTTCCAGTGAGAGATACGGGTTGTACAATATGCATATAGTTAGCCCTAAAAGAAAGGAAAGAATTTGTCATATACCTAATTGAAGATTATCATTACTTAATTTGTCGGGATGCTTACACGGTAACTCCTGTGCTCGAGCTAGTTAAGAGGGTTGTTTGTGTCGACAATGGCTATGATTTGGAGAGTCACGTTGCCATCATTATACCACCAGTGGGATGCCCCCACAAATATTTATATTACATCTCCCCTCCTCACTTGCCTCACCTTTTGACTTGAGTCCTCTTCTTCTTCTTTCTCTTCCTCCCGTGGACTCTCTGATCTGTGCCTCGAGTGCTTTCGAAGCAAAGAATGATCTATGAAAGTGTCAGGACACCTCAGGAAAACAATACCTAGTTTTCCCTGAGCTGCACATATACATCTATGTTATTAGAAGCAATTATAAAATTATTTTTTTTGTAATAATGTGAAATACACAAACATGCATTCGCCTACCTCAGGAAAGGTAAACCAGCTCAGGAGCACCAAGATATTGGGGAACTAAGATTGCATTTCTTTCAATCATCTTTCTGTAGAAGGAAACGGTTGCACATTCTAATTCCTCGTTTTCTTTTGCGGTGGACAAATCGAAGGTGCCACCTTCGTAACATGTAGGAGCAAGAGAATAAAAGGTAGAACGTTCGGTGGGTTGGATTGAGCTTCCCCGAACTTAAAGATATTAGCGAAGTCTGTGGGAGAAAAAAACATTATCTTGGGTTTACAAGTATAGGACAGTCGGAGGTTGGGACTCAGAATCTCAACTCTCCAATTCCATGCTTCAGTGTCTCCCTAATTTATATTTCCTCCAAAAGATTTTATAGAGCTAAGCTGTCGACTTGGTTGTCGTGAATTTACAGGTATGCACAACATTTTGAACTTGTGTAACAATTTATATGTGGAGAAACATTAAATGTGTTTCTTGTTGGAGTTTCTTATCATGCTATAAATATAAGGGTTTAAAATTTATCCATCCAAAATGTTGTTTGAAATTTGTAATGTATTATGCAACCATGCGTTCGCCACACTAAGCCTCGAATACTCAATAGATGTAACCTTAAAACAAACAGTATATAAATGAAATCATAACCAAAATAATGTATACTTTTCATAGGATAGGAACACAACTTCATTTGGGCGGAGGAGCAAGCAAAAAGAGCCTGGTATTTGAGTTACAAATCTGTCAATGCTATTTATCGTCCATGAATTGTAAACATTAGGTTGAAAGAAAGAAAAATATTTAAATACCCATGTTTGAATTATTCCAATTTCCTTAATGAAATCTAAAGGTTGAAAGGATAAAATATTTAACAACCAACAATGTAAATGTTGTAGACTCTGACCCCTCTGTTTTCCTGTCATCCTTCTAATAATGGAAAGAAGAAGAAAAAATTGTCTACCAATATATCTAAACAAGGGAATCCCTCGACGAACGTTCATGAATGAGTGATTAAGAGTGCAGTGAGCTAGCAAAGAACATGATTTCAACAACCCCGCTGTCGTAAACCTCCCAAACGTGTGTTTATGATTCGTCTTCCTTGTTGATTATGGTAGACACTAGAAACCTGACTTGTACTGATATTTGTTGGATATTTTTATGTTCTTATTTATAGTGGACTAATAAATACTAAACCTTTATGATATGACTGATAAACTCGATATAGATTGGAGGGATGATCCATAATCCACCTAAAATTAAGGCTTTTGTTTGATCACTTCGAATTGGGTGATAAACTTGATATACATTGGAGGGATTATCCATAATCCACCTAAAATTTGGGATTTTGTTTGATCACTTCGAATTAAGCATTTCGGGAGGACATGATTCAATTCTAAAAATAACTACTGAATTTAGGATTGATAAAAAAAGTTGTTTCCTGAAAGAATTAGGTATTACATTATGGGTTTTTTTTCTTTTAGTTAGGCCCAATCACACTTGACCAATAGAGACTCCATTGTCAGTGCAATCAATCCTCTATTCAAAGGTCGTTCCAAATTCCAATGCCTTATTTTATCAACGACCTAATGACCGACGTTTTCATTGACCTGACAAAGTTGTCCCTTATCTAAGTTCAATAAACTATATGCTCCAGGGACCGAGAGAGTAGAGACTACTTTATATATGTATGGACTTGCATTAGCTAAAATAATGATAATGTTGTATTCGTGTGCATGTCTCCATATTTGTATGAGATCTTGCTCCATGACATGAAAGGCTGAAGATGCCCCAACAGTTTTCAATGTGAATCATGTGAGGGTCATAGAGATGTGAATTATAGGTTTCCACACAATAATCGAGTGTGTATTATAGTCATCTCTTGTGGGCTCGAGGAGGTTGACTAAATAGTTGTTTCTCCTAAAACATTTAGGTGGTGGCAATGCTTTTCTTTTTATTTCTGATTTACAATTAGTTTGTGTGCATCCAAAAGCCATAAACCATAATAGAACAAAAAAAATTAAAATTAAAAGTTTA
Source organism: Pseudotsuga menziesii (assembly GCA_001517045.1). Classification (NCBI taxonomy): domain Eukaryota; kingdom Viridiplantae; phylum Streptophyta; class Pinopsida; order Pinales; family Pinaceae; genus Pseudotsuga; species Pseudotsuga menziesii. Next base: position 57,236 of record LPNX010902261.1, on the reverse strand, counting down.
AAATACTTGATATTTGTTGGAGAATTTGAAGTGTTTTCGTAGAATATCTAGGATAAGATGTCAATATTGGAGAGACTTGGAAATGATTTATTTTATTTTATTTCCAATTTCTAGGATTTATATAATTAAGGGTATAGAAGGTATTTACTTTTACAAGGATAACCCCTACATTAGGGAGGCCACATGGATAAGAACATGCAATGTATGCATTGGATGTAAACCATTTCAATTTGTATTGATTTTGGTTCTTTCTTTGTGCCCCCTCCCTTAAAACAATCTACCTACTCACCTACTCTTTCATATGTCATGGATAGATAGATTTGTTCATGAATAGTTCATGAATAGATACACTAAACCATTATAGGCACTAGGCACTATGGGCACAATTTCATTACATTATAGGAAATACAAGAATAGGGAGAGGAGAGTTTGTTATTACATAAGTAAGATAACATGTCTTTCACGGTGCATTTCACCTAGAGGGGTATATCTCCCTCTTACTATTGTGACTAGTCTCAATGACTATTCCTTTGGGGTACGCACTTATTTCTTCGAAATGATTTTCTTTTCATTTCCAATTTCCAATAAGTTTGTGTGCATTCGAAATTGACCATAAACTATAAATTATAATAGACAAATTTTATTTTTTTTAAAAATACATTTGAATATGAAAATAATCAAAGAGATTAATTGTTAAAAGAAAAACATCTTTTACCATAATTGACCTCATTTACATTGTTAAAAAAGATGCCCCTCTTCAATTATTGCATGTTCTTTAATGAAATCTAGGTTAAATTTTATTATAAAAAGAGTAGATAGAAATACACAATTAAGTTGTAGATTAATTTTAAATTTTAATTTTTTATTAGAATTATGCCTTTTAGGCTATACTACAGTAAATGAGATATGATAATTTAGGTTACCTTTTTACAATAGATATTCCTAGGTATTGCCAATAACTCACTAATTATTAAAAAATTCTCTTAAATTATTCTTTTATATAAAAATCTGTAGTATTTCTAGGTTAGAATGAGACATTACATTTAGTTCTATAGTTTATAAACTAGAATTTGCACCAAGAGGTGCAAAGTAACGCCAATAGGATCAACATATGGAAAGTAAGAAACAAGCATGACCATATCCAAAAAGACTAATCAAGAAATTTTGATATGGAAAGGAGATTCATAGAAACTAAAAAAAATAGGTGGGTAAAAGGCTTGAAAGATTAAATTATAGGTTGAATATTTATTTATAACTTGTATTTAAGGAACAAAGCAAAAGTTTGAACAAAGGATAAATATATCATTTCCCATTGCAACAAACTAAATGTGTTTTCGGGAAAAAAATGTTTATTTTAAGCGCTAAACAAACATGAAAGCAAAGACCAGTCTCATCACCATGTTTAGAGTTGCCTGAATTCCAACTCCATATTCTCTTCTTATATACATCTACAAACATCTTCTTAGATCTTACAATATATTTGTAGGCCATAAACCAGAGTACATATTATGGTTACAGGAATATTAATCATGTGAGAGTTAAACAACAAGACATATTTTTTGGGATGTGTTGGGGAATTGGAACCCACAAAAATAATATTAAAATGAAAATATGAGGTGAAATTACTAAGAAAAGTTAAATCCCACTCACATCACAATTCTGATAAACAAAAATCCATAAAAATAGTTCTTTGTCCTAAAGAGAAGGCATATGTTACCATAGAAATGTTGGCTCATAGGAATGAGGGTTTATTTTTGAGGTGAAAAGGCTAAGAAATTTAACTCTCATTCGCATCATAATTCTCTCACAAATAAAAGACTAAAGGGATTTTTTTATGATCCAATACTTTGTACTCGAGAATAATGAAGCCAATAACGCTAAAACACCTTGGAAACTGTATCTTGTTATACTCCTGTAGATAATTTGAATGCCTTCGTTTGGTAGTTTTCGTGTTTATTGAAAATGGTTTGTAACAAATCCTCTTACTAAATTTGGTGCAAATTGGGTGTCAAGATTAAACTTAAAAGAAAGAAACACTGTGGAAGTTAGTCACTTTTTGGGATTTTGATCAAATCTATGAAAATATGTTTTTAAAGTGAAACATTTGGATTAATTATCACTGAAAGATGAGGTTAAAATTAAATAGTAAATCACAATGCCTTCATTCAAATATCAAGTCTATATGAAGTCCACATAAGTTGATTTTCTCATTAGTAAACCGGAACGCTTATAACTCCACCCATTGTACAATTGAATGAATTAAGCAACCATTGATTCAAAATGACACGAAGTATTTTCAATCTTCCACTTAATGATATAAAATGTGTCATTGAATTTGCAAAGATAGTAATTAAAGAGAATCTCACAAATTTTTAAGTGATACATGCACCATTAACAACAATTATGTGTTATATTTCTTATCCAAATAACAATAAGTTCCAAATATTAAACACAAATCATCACAAGCATCTAAAGAAAACTCATACACCATACACCAGCATAAATGTCCTTAAACCTCCTTGTTGAATGGTTTGATGTCAAATAAAAAACACAACCAACACACCAAACATAATTTATTTAATATAAATCCAACTTTTTTTTACAAGAAAATATTTCTCCCTTTTCAAAAGTTAAAAAACAAAACTCTATTAGTTCAAAGGCCCTAATAAAAACTTAGTTCAAACTTCAAAGACACTATAAAAAATTTTCAAACTTTAGTTTAAACCAACCAAAAAAATTACACTTTTACTTTTACAAAAACTCGAAGATAAACTTGTAATATGCCACTTATGATCCTTTGAAAATTCATTTATTAAGTTTCGTGATCAATCAGTATTGTAATCCAATGTTTAGATAAATTTGATATATACTATAAAATGTCGTAATTCTATCCTTTGTAAATTCATTTATTAATTTATGTTATGATCAATCGGTATTAAAATATAATATTTATTTTAATTAATTTATGTTATAGACAATCGGTCTTATAATATTATTTGTAAAGCCATTGAGGATAACAAATAAAAGACAGGTTTTTGGGATTTCGATTCTTTCTTCTTTCGACTGGAGATATTCCCATAACTGCCAAGTTGGTCGCTACAACTCCTAAAATTATGTAATAGCAAGCAACGAACAAAGTTAAAGAGAATTTTATAAATTTCAAATAATAAAAGAAAAAGATAGAAGCCCTTTCCACTAGTGAATGTTAATACAATGGTAAAGAATCACTAATGATTAAGATTTAGTGCTTTTCATGTTTAAGGAAAAAAGAAGCACACGTGTGTATATTCTCACCATCTTATTTTCTTGGTTGGTAGAAAAATTTACTATATGGGTATTAGAATTTGGGCAATAGATTTATGTGTCTGTAATATGTTTGTTTTTGTGCTTATTATTGTGTTGGGATACAACTGCAACTTGGGTTGAACTATAAAAGGATTGAAGAAAATTGGACAACCTAAGATTTTATTTATTTATCTTGATTACCTTCTTACAGGACAAGCATTACCTACACAGAAAGCAAATAAGTTATTTTTAGTTACATTGTATCCTAAAGATTAAAAGATGATATATTTATCCAATGCTTGGAAGAATTCAAGGACCAGGTGAGCATCTCAGCTCAAAAACCTCAATGGATTTAAGCATGTCAAAATTGCCATCAGTTAAATTTAAATTGCATTCATGAGGAATGATTATTGTCTTGCACTGTTTCTTTGTGTTATTGGGTATGTTTCAATTTATAATGTGAAGAGGCTTGTTGACTAAACTATGGTATTTGGTCTTTCATTTTATGTAGTTCTCGAGTCTGTAAATATTCCTGTTGAGGCAACAGGTGAGAACAGTGAACTCTTAAATCCGGCTTCATGTTCTTTCATTTTATGCAGTTCTCGAGTTTGCAAATATGCCTGCTGAGGAAACAGGTGAGAACAGTGAACTCTTAAATCCAACTTCACATTTTGTGAATGCATTATTAGTGTTCTAAATTTCAAGATTATTTGTATTCAGAGTTGAAGGGACGAGGTTTAATTTTTTTACTACCACAAATAAATGATTCTAAATTTTGTTGAGTAAGCTCACTTTGTTTCTCATTCATTCATTGCTTATTGTATTTAATAGTGAAGTCGTATTTCCTCATTCTTTTTACTTTGAAAAAACTGATACTATTTTACTCGAGGGGATGCAATGGTCATCCCCTTCAAATAGTACATTGTAAGTCATCATTACATCAAAATAGTCTTCCTCCTACCTACCCATGCAAGTAGGGCGAGTGCACAGATCCAACTACTGCATCTAGCTTATCACACTCATTTTTTAAGGTTGTCGATTCAACTCAACATTAAATAACTGTAGATTGTAAATGAGAATTCATAAATTTAGTAATACCCTTTCTTGGGAAAATTCTTCAATCATGCTGGCACATCTCTTTCACCACAAGAAGTGAAGAGTAACCATCTTGATTACCTATCAGATATTCTAGACATATATGTGACAGGGACAAGGATCCTCCAAGACACTCTTCTCTATCTTTTTATTTCTTAATTGTCAGCATGCCACTTAGGTGACTGCTTGAATTTACACAAAGATTCCAACTTTCAGTTTTCAAATAGGACAATAATCCAACTGATATTTCTTGTGTTGTGATTCTGTTTTTTATTTGGTGAAACAGTTTTTTTTTTTGTAAATAAAAGATGAATTACTGCTTAAAAACCAGTTACAGAATATCCACAAAAACTGCAAGCCCTAGACAACCTGCACAAGAGTCTACCCTTCCTAGTTACATTCAAATTTCCAGATATTCCTCATCCCAAAAAGCGAGAGAGCTCCCACTGTGGAGATCTTGATCCCTGGCATACATACAACACCTAACTTCCTACTTGCTAAAATCATAAAAGTAAACCATCTAATACAACCTACAGGCCGACTTCGCGACCACCCTGACATAAACAGAACTAAAAGGAAACACACACCAAGCCTCAAGGGAGCACCGAGGGTTCTGGAAAAGGACCACCAGATTGGTAGAAACCACCCGGACACAGAACTGCCTCGACCCTTTGCTCCACTGGAGTAGAGCAGGCATTCCTCCTGCTAGCACGCCGCCTACACCCCCCCACTGAGAGCTGCTCCATCCCCGGATAGTATAACGCAATCCCCAAGCAAGACGCTATCTGGTCCACCTTCCGATGCATGAGGCGACAATCCACACTGAGAGCTTCAACCTTGCTATGGATCTCCCTTCGTTATGCTCCTTCCACGCCTTGACTGGCTCCTTGTCACCCTCCTTCTTCGCCAGCATCTCTGTCAGCTTCTCCTCCATTTTGGTCGCAGTACTAAGGTTCTCCTGGGTAACCAGATTCATAAGGACCCAGTAGATCATCACCAGTCGATCATGGGACAACGCGCGCCCTACTGTGGATCCCGGATCAGAGATCCAAACGTCCACCTCCTTGTGGACCTCCTCAATCAGCATAGCCTTCACCTGATCCCAGAGAGCTTTTTCCACATTCTCCATTGCAATTCTAGATATGAGTGGACTTCGGTCTTTAAAAGCCTCTGCTGCGACTTGAGCCTACAGTTGGGCCCTAGTCTCCACTCTCTTCCCCTTCCAGCTGCAGTCTTTTCCTTTACCCCAGCTACCAGTCGAGCCCACACTGCCCCTTGGTTTCCCTAGACCACCACAAGGTAGGGCCATCTTACTCTGCTCTCCTCACTAACAGTCGTTCCTCCTCCTATCTAATTTATTGATGGCATATATCACTGTAAGGAACTCTTTTTTAGTAACAGTGTAGCTTAACTTAGCTCCATAAATATTCAACTCCCCCTCTAACCTTAGCAGTATGACTCGAGCTCTCTTCCAAACACATGTAGATGCATCTGCCACCTTCGTTGAATAAATAACCAATCCTCCCATGAATGAGTTAATGGTTCCATCCCGGGCAATGATGACCCAAATCCAGCCACCTTCCATCCCTGTACCTCGCACGGGATTCATTGTTAAAGTCTTCATCATAACTAGATCACCTTTTCATGTGGATTCTGCGCTTCCACTCCTCTCAAGACCTCCTTCGTACCTTCTCTTAATGGAATGAGGATACGCTCAGATTTCCATGATCTGAGGCCACTTGTGGAGCACGTGTTAATGGAGATGACGTGTGGGAGGACCTTGCGGCCTCCTGTCCTAGCCACGTTCCTTGCTCGTACTCCCTGTCATCTGCCCCTTGTCACCCCCATCATGAGTTGCGAGTTAACGGCAGCGGGGTAGCCATTGCTCTTCCTCAAATTCATCAAGTCATCCCCTCCGACTGGCCCTGACATCAGTGACCCCGGCGTTAGCCATTAAGACGGCTACCCAATTAGCATCTCTCCTGACGTGGTGAAAGGATAATGCCGGATACGTCACAATCATCGATCGAAGGTCCTCCAACCTCCCCGCAAGGCGCTAGTTGGATGCCACCTTCTCTGCTAATTTTCCATTAGCCAACTATTGCGCCATTTAGATGAGGATTCAGGAATCACCTTCGACTATCGTCGGCAACCACCCATTCCTGATAGTAATTCGGATACCCTGGATCATCCCTTCCAGCTTAGCTGAATGGTTGGAATCGTTCCCTAGATTGCCATAGAAGACCTGCAAAATTTCTCTATTACAGTTTCGACAAACCCCCCATATCCCACCTCCCCTGGATTACCTTTGGCTGGGCCATCAAAGTTTACCTTTAACACCCGACTCGGAGGGGGGGACCATGATATCAGGCCATTAGAGGAAATTTGGGGTCTAAAATAGGTCTTATAAGAAAACACGCCAACAATCAATTTTGTGAGTTGGAATTCAAGAACCAATAGAATTTCAATAAAATGAGTCAACCATAATGGTTGAATTGACATATTTGTCATGAAAGAAAACTACTTTTTTTATTCATATTTTCGACATATCTCCCTCTGTTTTTACTCAAATTTCGAGCGGGAGAGCTCATTGGATGCAGAATTTAATTCTACATCCAACGAGTACCCACATTGCATACTTTTGACAGACCCCGCTAGCCCCAAAACAAGAAATATTTGAAAAAATGTGANAGAAATATTTGAAAAAATGTGATGATGATGTCATCATCACATTTTTTCAAATATTTCTTGTTTTGGGGGTAGCGGGATCTGTCAAAAGTATGCAATGTGGGTACTCGTTGGATGCGGAATTAAATTCTGCATCCAACGAGCTCTCCTGCTCAGAATTTGAGTGAAAACACAGGGAGATATGTCAAAAACACGAACAAAAAAATAGTTTTTTTCATTCTTCCCCAAAAACTAATAACTATTATTTTATTATTTTAACTATTATTTTATTATTTTCCTTAGGAGGCCCATTTTAGATCTCAAATTTCCTCTAATGTCTCAACCCTACAGATTGTGGGTTTTTGGTGGAGTTTACTGATGACTCCCTTATCCAGACCCCATGCCTCTGCTATTCTTTTTTTCGGTCCTATGAATTCTCTATCTTCATCACTCCACTGCATGCTATGGACTATCTCCATCAGGTTGGAAGTTATGGTTTTCCAGAGTTCCTCCTGAGACTGCCCTTTTCCCCTGAAAATTCTGATGTTTCGCTCTTTCCAGATCACCCAGATGACCGTGCCTGGGAAGGCTTGCCATAGAAAGCATAAGCTATTGTTTTTGAAGGCCTTCGGATGCCAGTCTCGTAAGGATTGAGCCAGATTCCCTCTGCATCTATTACTTCTCCTAAAGGATTGCGTGCCTTTGTCCCACAAACCAGAAGCAAAAGGACACGCATCCAGAAGATGGCCCATACTCTCCTCCTAATTAGCACACATGACACACCGAGATGGACCTTGGAGCCCTCTACGCCTCAGGTTTTCCCCAGTAAGTATTCTACCTCTAACCACCAGCCAGCAAAAGATGGCCACGTTTGGCCAAGGGTTGGAGGTCCATACCTTCCCCCATATCTCATCTTCCTTTGTCTATCCCATTATTTTAATGTTGTAAGCCTCTCTTATGCTAAACATCCCCTTCTGGGAATATCCCCATCTGAGTCTGTCAACCCCATCCCTGATCCGGACATATCGGTCTTTTAACTCCTCCCCAAAGGCTCTGATGTCGGCTTCCGAAATTTGATCGGTTGGATCAATTGGCACCGTCCACTTATGCCTATCATCCTGAGGATTTCCTTCCCAGTACTGATTCACCTTTTCTCGACCTTCTTCCAAGCATTTAAGCCTGATATATTGCCACTTTGGGTCATCCCCTAGCTTGGGGCGTTGGTTCCATGAGTCATCCCAAAATTTTGCCAGGATTCCATCCTGAATATCCCAAAAACTATGCTTTTGGATCAATCTTCGACCTTCCCTCGCCTTTTTCCAAATGTAGGATCCTTGGGGATCCCCGCTGAAATGGACTGACTGAGAGGAAGGCCATCCCCTCGCATACTTGATGTGCCATATCTTGGCCCAAGGCTCCTGCTTATAATTGCACCGCCGCCACCATATCTTGGCTCCCTGCACCTCCCCCACCACTTCGGGATCTCAGAGACCAAGGCCCCCATTCTTCTTAGGCATGCTCACCTTCTCCTAGCTAACTAGAGCAAATTTTGCTTTACTTTCTCTCCCGACCCATAGGAAGTTTTGTCAGAGGCTTCTAATTTCCTTTAGCACTGACTTTGGGGCTGACAGCACTGAGAGAAGATACATGGGCATGTCTAGAATGACGGATTTGACCATCACTATCCTCCCAGGGAGATTTAGAGGTTTGAGAGCCCAGCTCGCCAGTCTATCCTTTACCCTATCGATCAAATCATGTCAGGAAGCCTACCTAATGATATTTTGGCTCAATGGGACACCAATATATTTAGTTGGCAACCTCCCCTTCTGAAATCCCAAAATCCTTACAATGTTCCTCTGGGTTATGAGCAGAGAATTGAAGAATAAAATCTAGGACTTCCATTAGAGGAAATTTCAACTCAAAATGGGCCTCCTAAAATGAACTAATAAAATAACAGTTAAAATAATAAAATAATATTTATTAATTTTGGAGGAAGAAAAGAAAAAAAATATTTTTTTGTTTGTATTTTTGACATATCTCCCTGTGTTTTTACTCAAATTTCGATCGGGAGAGCTTGTTGGATGTAGAATTAAATTATGCATCCAACGAGTACCCACTCGGCATACTTTTGACGGACCCCGCTACCCCAAAAACAAGAAATACCTGAAAAAATGGAATGATGACATCATCATTTCATTTTTTCAGGTATTTCTTGTTTTTGGGGTAGCGGGGTCCATCAAAAGTATGCTGAGTGGATACTCGTTGGATGCAGAATTTAATTCCGCATCCAACGAGCTCTCCCGATCGAAATTTGAGTAAAAACACAGGGAGATATGCCAAAAATACAAACAAAAAAAGTAGTTTTTTTTATAATACCTATCCCCAAATTTATATTAAAAAAGTGTTTAAGACCTATACGGTATTTCAAATTTAAAGCAATTTCATTGGCTAACACATGATGACATGGAATTTGAATAAAAGTTAAAAGGCCCATTTTGAGTTGAAATTTCCTCTAATGTTCGGATTAAACTCAAGCCTAGATGCCTTGGCAAAGGTCACTAGACTAGTTTTGAAGGCTCTTGCCTCTTGGACTGAAGGGTGCCCCATCAACATCGTGTCATCCACAAACTGTTGGTGAGTTTGTTTATCCATACCCTCGTAAAAAGACAAACCTCTTATCCTCCCCTGTCCTGCCTGAGCCTTTATGAGTCTGCTTAGCCCTTCCACAGCTAGAATGAAGAGGAATGGGGAAAGGGGGTCTCCTTGTCTAATCCCCCTGGAAGGCGTAAAAAGCCTTGTCGGGGAGTTGTTCAAGAGGATTGAGAAGAAAGGAGAGGACACTAGCCCCATGACCCACTCCACCCATTTCAAACAGAAACCATAAGCTTGAAGCATCTTCTCCAAGTACTCCCAACTGAGCTTGTCATAGGCTTTGGCGATATCTAGCTTGATGAGCATGCCTAGGATTCTAGTGCATTTGAGCAAGTGAATGGCTTCCTGGACCGAAATAATACCATCTAGTATTTTCCACCCCTCCACAAATCCTAATTGCTATGGGCTGATGATCCCCAGGAGGAGGGGTTTAAGTCTGTTTGCTATGACCTTAGAAATTATCTTGTAAATCACATTGTAGAGAGCTATAGGCCTAAACTTACCTGGAGCATCTGCCCCCTCACTCTTTGGGATTAGATCAATAAAAGTTGCATTGAAATATTTGAGCACCCCTCTACTAGTCCTGGATTCCTTGACTATGGCCCAGACCTCTTCTTTGATCATACTCCAAAAGTGATGGAAGAAATTGGATGTGAACCCATCAGGACCGGGAGATTTCCCTTGAGCCATCTACTGCATGACCTCCTCGACCTCCTGCAGGGTAATAGGCTTGATGAGGTTCTCATTATCCTCCCTTGCTACAATTTTAGGGATCAAGGATGTGATTCTATCAATATCCTGGCCCCTCCCATTGTTGTATTCTATCATGATGTCCTTGAAGTGGTTGACTAGGACCTCCTCTACTTCAGCCCTGGTCCCCACTTAGGCCCCATTGGAAAGTTTAAGATTATAAATCTTTGACCCCAACCGATTGCTAACCATAGCACTGTGGAAGAATTTGGTATTCTTGTCCCCCTCCCTCAGCCATTTCACACGTGACTTTTCTTTCCAGAAGACTTCCTCTTGTCTTTCTCTGGCTTTCAGTTGGGCACCAAGGTCTTTCCCTTTTTCTTTCAATTCTAGGTCCCACCCAGAATCCATCCCTCTTTGCTGGATGGCAGTCAATTCTTGAACAATCCTTTTTTTGTCCGCAAATATGTTGCCAAAGTCTTCCTTGTTCCAGGTACGGATCTTGGCCTTTAGACCCTTAAGCTTCTGTTGGAAATTGTACATCCTTGTCCCCCCTAAGTCATCCATCTCCTGCCACCACTGCTCGGCTAGACCTTTAAAGTATTTATGTTCGAGCCAGAATTGCTCAAAGCGAAAAGGTTTTGGCAGCTGATCCACCACCCCTTCCCAGCTTAGACACACGGGCCAGTGATCAAAGCCACCAACGGGGATCACATTTGCCCTGATCTCTCCTACTCCCCTCACCATGTTTTATGTCACCAGGAAGCGATCTAATCTCGAGGCCACCAAGTGGTCCCCGCCCCTCCTATTGTTCCACGTAAACCACCCATCCCCAGTTTCTAGATCCACGAGGGCACTGCTGGCTAGGATTTCCCAGAGACTTCTTGATATTTGTCCAGCACCCTTCTACCCCCCTTTTTTTCCTGGAGCGAGGAAATCAGATTAAATTCCCCGCCTATTATCCAATTTCCCTCTGCTGCCTTTGCACAGAGCCATCTTAGGTGGTGAACAACTGACTGCTTCTGCAGGAAGGCACTCGGCCCGTATATGTTCACGATCGTCCCTCTAATCTTTGTACCCAAGATTTGGAATTCGCCCAGTAGGGAGAAATGACCTGCTCGCCATCCCAGTAGATCCATCGCTCTAGATTTCCATAAGATAGCCATCCCCTCTTTCATGCCATCCTCATCTAAAGCCATGACCTTGCTGCCTTTCCATATCTTTTGTCCGATCTTCTGCATTGTCTCAAAACTACACTTGGTCTCTTGCAAAAAGAGAATGTCTGGTTTTTCCTACCTAATATTCCTTGCTAGGGTTCTAATCTTCTTTGGATGATTATACCCCCTAATATTCCAGGTAACTATCTTCATAGGGAAACCTTACTTACTTTAGAGAAGGCCGCCTTGATCATGGGATATTGGCCTGATTCGATCAACTTGACTCCGATTTCTGTTATCCTCTGCTTGTTCAATTTCCTCCCCCTCATCTGATCTTCTTTCGGTGTTTTCCTCTTGCTACCCTTTTTCCCCTCCACACTTATCCCCAGATCCTTGTGTGCTTTAGATCGAATAATTGCTTGTTGTAAAATTTTGATCTGCTCTCTGGGAACATAGCCCGAGCCTGCTTTCTTGTATTCTGCTTCCAGAGCATCCAGATCTAGATCTCCGAGGTCCATGTCCTTAGCTTCGTCTGCTTCCATGGTGTCCAGCCGACTATCGCTGTTACTTGCGCCGACGGCCTTCTGCATCTCGGTCTCCTGGGTTTTGACTGTTACTTCCCCCTCATGCATTTGTTCTTCTTCCACTTCCTCCAAGACCTGGAAGGGGTTTGAAGATCCCCCTTGTTTTCTAGATTCGTCCTTGCGTGCCTTCTGCTCTCAATTGCTCTTGCCCCTCCTTCTATTTTTGACTTGAGTGAAACCCTCACTTGCTGAGATCTCCTCCTAGTTTGGTGCAGTCTTCTCCTGGCCCCCCCTGGGACAGTTCCTCCCAAAATGACCATATTCATGGCAGATCCTGCACCGGAAGGGCAACTGCTCATAGTCGATTTGCTGGATCCATTCCTCGTCGTCCCAATTCAGGTTGATTGCTTCAGGGAGGTCCTTCGAGAGATCCATATACACACAGATCCGGGCAAACGTTGTATACCTCTGGAGCTGAGTTTGCTCGATGACTTTCACAAATTCCCCAATAGAATTCCCAATATCACGAAGAATTTCCATATCCCAGTATTCCCCAGGAAGTCCAACCAGACGAATCCACATCGGGGCTATTGTCATATCTTTTGATTCAAGGTTGAACCACTCCTTCCATGGACGGATATAGAGCCCCACAAGGAAGAAAAAATACACCCCCCCTCTAGGATCCGATCATGATCTTCCTAATTGAAGAAGATGATAGTGAATAAACTTTTTGCTCCCAGCTGCAGATCATAATGACCCTTTGGGCTCCAAGTACTCTGAATCCAGTGAACCAGATCTTTCTCCCTGGGCCAGATACCAACAAATTTCCCAATTAAGGCCTTCTCCTTCCACATCTCTATTTTCTCCCGGATTGATTCTGAACAGATATGGATCGCCGGGATCGATTGAGCCCTTGGAAGGCATCCTCCACACCAGTTCTCTGCCCTTCACTTGTCCACTCCTTGCTCCCACTGCTCCCTGACGCCCCTCAGCTTTGCGCTAGAGCCACCGCCATGCCTGATCGGGGGGGTTCACAGCCCCCACCCCGCTTGGGCCAAGCGTGGAGCTCCCCGGCCCTCTTGTGCACCCTACTTTGTCAGTGACAAAACCACCCGGGCTCCTCCCGAGATGTCCCTCCCAAATTGAAAATGATTCTATTTGGTGAAATAGTTTATAGAAATGAACTTGAAGGATTGACTTGCAATGTCCTCACTGTCAATGTTTTTTTTGTTGTTCTTGTTGAATAGGAGGCAAATATGTGTCGAGAAAAGGTATGGTTTTCATCCAATTTTGTATGTTATAATATTATAACATTTATTCTCTTGAACCCAAATTGTCGGTGGCATCTCCAATGTGAAAATTCCATTTTGAGTGCCTCCTGACATGTCGTTGTTTGTTATCTTCTGTGATGAGTGCAAGTTACTCATTTCATATTTTCCTCTTCTTTTGTGTTTTAGTTAATGTTGGGAAAAGGGAGTACCAGACAAAGCCCTAAAAGGTATATGGAGACAGAACAACAACATGGAATTCATATTTTACATTGTAAATGATCAATTGTCATGGAAAGGTTTAGCTCAAACTTAGTTTATGGCCTTCTACCTTTTATAACCATGTCAATTTTGGTGCAGCCTTGTACTGAATCTCCGAGACAATTTAGTATTAGCAGTGCTTGAAAGAAAGGGCAATACAATTTCTCAAACATGTTTGTTTGTATAAACCATTGGCATTTCCATGTTGATTATTAAATATTGGTAACATGTTTGAAAAATTAATTTCCTCTTATGAATATATTAACTTATTGGCAGACATTGGGACCCTATTTATAATTGAGAAGGGGTTCTCGGATGATATATTTCCTCTTAAAGGTCATGGGCATGTTCATATTAGGTTAAACTTTGTTTCAACAGAAGATGAACGGAAATTAATTGAAGCTATGGTAAGCATCTGTCATATATTAGAAGTCTTCCTCAGATCTCTATCTTGGCATCCTCTATGCACATAATATATTTTTGTGTATGCATTTTCTTTTTCTCAGAGAGAAGTAACTCTCAACAAGAAAGAAGATGAATTTCTTAAGAAAAATGTAGCCATCCAGGTTTTGTACCCGGTGGCTGAAAATGGAATCATTGCTTCAATTTCAAGCACATGCATTACCAAAACCAACCCAGACGATGGGACAGGTAAAGACAACCGTTACAACAAGGAGAATCAAATAGCAAATCCAGTTGTTCCCCAAGTATCACAATTAAACGAGGTACAAAACAAAACAAATATTATTGAAGAGGCTTCTAGAGAATCATTAACTGCTTTTATATCCTCACCAAGTAAGCATCTGGCTATCAATAAAGAATCAAGTAACGATGTTAAGGGCATAACTGATAATAATTTGTAAAACCATGGATGCCAAGATCTCCCACAATCCAATCGTGAGGCAGCAGTCATATTTGTTTCCATGTGTATATCATTGGTTTTCCACTTATTTCTCTTATGAAAACATGTGATGAGATGTATTTTCCTTGTCGATTTATCATGCATCTTTCATATAATATATCCTCGTTGCTCCTAAAGCGGAAAATGAGATCAAAAAATGAAAATAGTGTTTTATATAAATGATGAGATCGTTCCCCAGAAGTGAGAACTGAATTCTATACAATCGCATTAAGTTACTTTTCATGAGAAACTATAAGTTCATCAAGGTCTCTTTCTTCTTCCATTTTATCCAAAAAGTCCACCCATGAGTACTCAAGAACTTTGAACATGATATAGTACTGCGGATTTGTGACAAAATGGTTCATTTCATTTCTTAGTGTTTGACATCGTCTTAAAATGGCTACAAGTTGTTGCTTCCCACCACCGTTTGAGAGATAGAGCAGTTTGTCTTGAGAGTCTGCCATGTAGCGCTAAGAGCATGTTCCACATGTTTAAGCTTCCAAAGAAAGTTAAAAAATTTAAGATACCTGGCCATCATAGAATCTGTAAAAATGGTATTCAGAGGATCTCGAATTATATTCCAGTGAGAAAACATCCCATCCCCCATCCCCTGTCTCCACTATGGTGTGGGATCATCTTCACTCTCATCCTGTCGAATATATCTGGGTCATCATATGGGGAATTGGAGGCAGGAATTGCACTCTCTAGTAGCCCTGAAAGCTTGAAGGATCTTATAGTGTTAACCTGTTGGGAGAAATCAGGGCCCACGATATCCATGAGACAGTGAATGAAGTCACCTTGGTTGAAAAACAACTATCTCTAGATTGCAAGGCAATGTACTCTGAACTTCTTAATTGACCGTACATTTTTGCTATCAAATGGCGATCGATCCTCTTAGTTGGTTCTACAACCAATAATTCCATTCCCTTAGTTTCCCCATAACCAAGACCACCCCTCCTTGTCATGGTTCCTGCTGTATATGTAGCTTCAGCAGTTGCATCTTCCCAAACTTGATCTGGAACAACAGACACAAAGGAATTTAATAGACTTCCCCGTCCTCGAATTCTCTCTTTACAAGAGGATCTGGTATGAAAGATGGCAACATACTACTGTGGAGTTGGTACACATGTCGTCGCAAGGCCTCCGCTTTCACCACCTATCCGACCACAAAAAACTCTGAAAATATATCATTCAGCTCCCCTTCTACAACCCAACTCCTCACCATCTCAAAAAGCAGAGAACATGCCTTTGTCAGCAACCTTCACATGAAATCCCAAACATGCATGTGGATTGCGCCAACCATGGAACCTCCTCTTTAATTCTTGCAGTCATCAACCAAAACAACCGTCATTCTTATCCTCACAGTCGGATCTGCAAATAAGACCATCAACCTCCACAGCGAAAGATAATTCCTCGATCCCTTTCCCTCAGCCATGGCCGGGATCAGATTATGCACCTGCGCCTCCAACACTGCCAATACATTATAGTAATCCGAGAGCTCTTCCTGCAATGCTGCACAGAAATCCTGCCCCACAGTACAAATTGTCTCAATAGACCCTCGCTCCACACTCTCATAAACATACTCCTTCCCCTTATAATAAATCCAGTCCACTTCACACAATTTCTGAACCAGGCACCTCATTGTCCTCGACAGCCTGTAGGATTCTGACACCGCAAAACCATCCAGATCCTTATCAAACTTAACGAACCATCCCTTAATACCCTAGCAGGCATACAAAAATTCTTTAACCAGCGCACTCTCAGTCACCTCGGACTTCACCTGGGAAGCCTCAGCATATTCATGTAGAGTCGTTGCCTTGCCATTTCGCACCTGGTAATTGACGAACTGGACGGAAGTGGCGGTGCTCGTGTTGTCACCGGTGGGCTTCAGGAATACCTTCAATGGGATGCTCACGCGGCCGATCTGTTTGTCACCGAAGGTTGCATCTGCGTAGATTGCGATCTCGAGAGACAGGCGGCCCTGTTACAGGGATGCCTCAACGAAGATAAACTTCATAAATTGGTTCCAGGCGGGATCAGTGTCTCCATTCTTGTCCACGGGCGTTTTTTCCCTGGTTTTATGATCTTCGGAGATCCATGTGACTGCGTAGGCCTTTGTTTTCGAGAACAATTTCGTGTTCTTCAGACCGCAGGAAGAAGTCAGCGTTATTTCCATGCTCCGAGCTTCCATTGCAGCAATATGAATTCCAGACAGAGGAAGAAAATGTATGAACTTGCAGAATGAAATTTGGGGAAAAATCAGGATGAATTTTGAGAACGGTGGAGTAAATAGTGTACAAGAAACAACGCCAGGACAGAAACTTATTCAACACGCAACAATCTGTAGAGCTATACGATGGCTCATCTAAATCAGTCAATTAAGAAAAACCATGAAGGTGCATTTGGCGAGATTCTATTTGCTAGGGGGACGAGGAATCTTCAGAGACGCCTCCACCGTAAAAATAGATTAAGTCATTCACAATTTATTCATTAAGAGAAATATTTAATATTAATAAATTTAATTTAGATTTTTATTCTATTTTAAGTTTAGAATTATTGTGTCAATTTAGGGTGTTTGTTTTAATCACAACTTAGACTTCCTTATTATATAGCTTAATATTTTTAGGGCTTGGGTTTGGTTTTAGTTATATAGTCAACATGAACAATTTCCTAGTTTTCTCTTGAAATGTGTTGTCAAAGATATATTAATAAATCTTTATCCGTTACTCAACTAGACTCATTGTCTTGATAATGAACCTTGATAAAGGTTTGTAATGTTGACATATCAAATGGAGTCTACAACTACCTTGGATACCAATCCTCAAACTTATCAACCCAGAATTTAAGAGAAGAGATTGTAAATATGTTTTTTGAATCATGTAAGGTTCACAAAGAGATTACCGTATATAATAGTCCTTGTTTTTTGTGTAACCTTTTCACATAAATATAAGATGGAATTTTGAAAAGATAACTGTGGAAGCCCTCTCAAGCTTCTTATTGTGTGAGATCCAGATACTAGTAAGATCCACATTGAAGTTTGAAGGATGCTTTTTCAATATGTTTGAATAATATTTATATGCACCAATTTTTTAAAAGATAAATGGGAATCCCTATCAATCCCTCTCATTTGACATCTAGATGTTAGTAGACTAAAGACTAAAGTTTGAAGGATAATTTTTCAAGTGTTCTAATACTTAGGTTTATTATGGTGAAGATGATGCTTAGGGATTAGGTGGAGTTTGAAATTGAATGGCTAGTTACTCATGAACTACGTCCATATGGACAAATATATCAATTAGCTTTGTGATGGAATTTGTAACTTTTTTTGGCTGTTAATGGAAATGTGGATTGGAAAAAACTTATGGTTTTAGTTGGAAAGATAATAATACAATGATTTTAATAGCATGTAGAAAATTTTATTTCAAAATAGGTAAGGTAAAATGTCATGGAAAAATTCTTCTAGTTTTTTACTTTTATGTTGTTTCTTTAAACCTTTGGTTATGACAAGTGGTCACAACAAGGATCAACAATTTTAAATCTCCGAGGGATGTACAATGTTAGAAGTACACTAGTTTTAGGGGGATACGTTGGCACTCGACAAAAATCATCTTTTTAGTTTTTGTTATTAATGTTAGGAGTCTAATGCCTGATCTCTTTTGGCCTTGTAACATAGCACTTCTAGTAGTAGAGCTCTTCTCAAGACAATTCTAGACACAAATAAGCTATAGTACCCCATGAGGCTACTTTTATCCCCAATTCATATTATGCATCCAGATAAGGTCACGAGTATTTCTCAACTACTCTAATCGCTTTCCCATGATAGGAAACAAACATTTCCCTTCACAAAACAAATAGGCCAAAAAAAATGCAATACAAAAAACCAATACTCCTAATGGTTATCGCTATGTTCACATTAACAAAACAAGTGCACCAATCTCTTTCTAAATGGGTTTTTCCCAATCTCATTTTCCATCACCCCTACATGTTCTTCATTCTCAACCTTTATTTTAGTCTCTCCTCCTCTATACTAACTCTTGAGTAATCCCCATAATTTTTTTTGGATGTGATGAATCATCATGTACATGGTTTACCTCACTAATTCCATGTAAATGTTGAATCACTTGGGATTTCTTCTTATTGTCATTTTTTTTTCTATAAACGGTTTTTAATAAATAAGGAAAAATTGTTATACACAGTTGATATTTCTGATGATAGAGAAGAGGATTATGTATCCGACCTTATAAAAACGATTTGTTAGTATATAAAATCAGGTAATTATACGAAGTGAAAATCTTCGTTCCCTCATGTTGTTGATATGGAATTGTTCAATTTAGTTAGATATTGTGTGCATCATATATAGTTATTTATGACTATTTAATATTTTGCTATGTTTTCAAATAAAAAAAACAGATTTATTTTTAGATGTCTACATTGAAGAATTCAATTTCTCAGGGCCCTTCAAAGTGAAAGTGAAATGAAACCCTGCCCTTCAAATTTGATATGCCAATTTCCTATGCTTCATGTCATACATTCTTAATTAAATATCTTTTCCCTTTGTCGAGCTCCATGAAGGTCATTGTCACATGGAAACATAATTTTCATGTCATTATTTTTAAGTTAAAACATGCGCACACGTGAGAATGTCTCTGCATTTTTTTAAGAATGCATGTTTTAAAACATGTGTACATTGCTTTATGTAAAAAGGAAAAAGAACATGACTTTCTTTAAATATATTTTCCCCAACCCATGAAAACTTCTCTTAATTTTTTCTCCCCTATTGTGAGTACATTTTTTCCAACTAAACCTAATCTCAACATGGACACGCAAGGGGAAATTGGCAGTATTGGCACCCAACATTTTCAAGAGAGGAGCTCTCATTTTTAGGTATATTTTATTTGAAATGTAATTTTTATGATTGGTTAGATTATAGAAATTGCATATTAAGAAATTAATTGTTGTTTAATTATATCTTTTAATATATTATTATGGAGAAAACTCTACTCCAACCCCAAACTTTAACCTTCGAAAATACTTAGGCATAGAATTAATCAATGTTTAGATCAACTCTAAAACATAATTGGGGAGCTTAAAAACACTAATTGGGGAGCTTAAAAACACTAGAGAGCAATCTCATATTTCATTGGCCATTTCACTTGACAACATTGTTGTTTCCATAGGCCATGCCCACGACCAATTATCTTATATATATCTTAATATAAGAATAGTACAAGAGAGTACTAATCAACCAACATGAGTAAGTTAGAGGTGAAAAAAATACATATGATCGTTCAATTGTTCATTTGTCCTAGAACCAATTAACCCCCCTTGATACAAGAAAAATGTGTCTTTGTATGGATTTGTGTACATTCCAACCATGGAAGCATCATTTAATGGATAATTGATTTACGATATTTTATAAACATGCCATTAATAACATGGAGGTTCCCTTGTATTTTCTTCATAAATTATGGATTGAGTTTATTATGGGTCACCGTGTCAATTATTTTGACATTGGTGAATTCTAGGGGGTTGGCATTGGCTTTTATACTCAATATCAAGAAATGGTCAAGTGTAATGGTATTGAGAGGGATTCCCACTAATAGGCATATTGATAACCCCGCCACCTAATGACCTCAATTGGGACATTTGATTTAGGCTACTAGTAGTATCCTCTTGCACACACAATATAATTCAACATATCATGTTTATGGAAACAACCTATTGAGAGGCATCATCTAATGATGTTAGACCACTAGGTATAGGGCCTTTAGGCCACACCAATATAGAACATGCATGAAATCTAGTATAATTGTCCATTATGGTTCTATCCCAATTGTTCCACATTAATTCTCTAATTGTGAGAGTACTTGCCAGTGACTTGTCATGGCCCAATAGAGGATCCTATTCAAAAACTTTTCTTAAAGAAGGTTAGTACAACATATTTTTTATATTTTAATTGATTATGTATTTAATTTTACAATTGAAAAATATTTGGTATACATATAATTAACTTTTTTTTTTGGCATGTACAACTCTAACGAGAAGATACACATGTGTCCAGGTGTTAAGGCACATATTCTCCTGGACTTGATGTAATGGGTGCAATTATATATGAAATCGGGGCACCTCACACACATGTATTTAGATGACTTTATGTATTTTCCGCATAAATATTAATTCAAGTTATAATTTAAAGACGTGTATAATTGTAACCATAAATAACTTACATTAATTAGTATATCTTTTATTTATAATGTGCGAAATCGCAAAATGGGTGTCTATTTCATGAGAATTGATGAGCAGAGATGTATAACAGAGGTTATTCGATTGAATTTGTTTATTTTTTCAACCAAATACATATTATTATTTAGACGAATAAATAAGAAAATTGTTCAACAGAATAATTATTGAGGACCAACGGCTAAAAGTAAGTACGACTTTGAAATTTGTGCAAGGGATTATCTGCCAAGGAAATTTTTTGGCGACAGATTTTTTTGATAATTATTCAGTTGAATAATTATTCGACTAAACAAATATTTGGATGAATAATTCTTCAGTTGAATATTTGTTCATCTGAATAATTATTCAGCCAAATAATTATCCATCCAAATAGTTGTTCGACCAAATAGTTTTATTACATATTTGGTCGGCCACTGTCATTTTCATTCATTATTTTGTTGAATAAAGCCAATGCCACCTTTTCTTGGGACCTTGTTGGGTTGTGATAACAATTGCTGGGACCCTTCTCTATCGTATTATGTGTTGCTAGAACCCATGCCCTGCCACCTTTAGTATGCTCCTTCTACCACCCTACGACATCAACCACCCTTATACTACCTCATTGTCGACTTCTGCACCGGGACACCCTTATAATGCCTCACTATTGACTTCTGCACCGAGACACCCTTCAACATTTGTCTAATTCATTTTTTTCCACGTTGGGAACCTTGTCATTGCAGTAATCATGGCACCTATTCCCCTTCGGCCACCTTGCGGAAGTGCTTGTTACAATTTCAAATTCATAATTTTATACTTGGATTGGACGTGGAGCTTGACTCAAGAGTATGTAGGATTCAACATTCGTTTTTTTGCAGGTAAGTATTTGGCATCATACCCTGCATTATGGTTTAATTTTATATTGAAAGGGTTATTAGAAACCAGTGAACCAATAATTAAATACCAAACCTGGAACTTGCACCAGAGGAAAGTTAAAGTTGTTTATAAAAGTGAAAGTTGATCGCGCACATGCACCACACCTCACATGACCAAGAACCCGAATCATTTGCTAGTTCCCCTCATTGTAATGTAGTTCCCATTGCAGTACTCTCAGTATTGGTATATATGTCTGCATTTCGAAGGATAACGTCTTCAATTTGCTTACTAGAATATGTTTGCATGCCTACTAAAAAAATCATTTAGGCTTATTTATCCTGGCCTCCTACTACACCACCATTAATGAGATCGCTTCAAATACACAAGGGCTGGTGCAAGCTAATGCTGGTCACTTATGACGTGTTCATTGCAATGGACTTGTGGAAAAACATAAATCTGAACTTAAAAAATTAATATTAGAGGTACCTACACAACTTTTTGGAATATGGCGTAAGAATATGAAACGTGGACAATCGGATTGCCTTCTGGAATATATAACTTTTATTTATGGAAACTAAGTATAAATCCCAAAAAACGAGGTTCTTCTAAGGTTGGTATGTTAATTTTTTTCAAAAAAATAATGAATATGTTTTCTTGTGCGGGTTCTTTTTCGTTTTCTAAATAGGCGAGCCAATCAAAAGTTATAGCTGAAGCAAATAGCCTACCTTTTGTGTTATATTGACGTTAGTCTATTTAAAATTAAATTAAAAAAAGAAGAAAAATAATAGATTTAAATAAAAATTACATATTCATAATCTACAGACAGAGTTACACAAGTGTGTGAATTTTCATTAGCAGTGGACAAGCGTGGCATATGCAAAATCATGCACAAAATAGAAGAAGTGTTACAAAACATGTTTTATGTCATAAGATAGTCCAAACCACTTGGTTTTGCAACCCGAACCTAAAACCAAAGCAGCCAAGTCATCCACCACGTAGGTTGGAAAAAAGGTGCCCACCAAAATTCTAAATTTAAATTACGTGTGCGCGTAGTTTAAAACGTAACACGTAAGCACTAGAAGTGCACTGTCGCTTCTTAGTGTGTACGCGTTAAGGACGCGTACACGCATCTGTTAAGTTAAAACTTTGTTTTGATTTTATTTTCAAGCATTTGCAATGGAATGATGATGATGAACAATGATGAGGAGGAGGAGGAGGATAATGACAATGACGATGATGAGGATGATGACTATGATGATGATGATGATGATGGCGATGACTATGATGATGAACAATGATGATGATGATGATGATGAGGATGAGGATGATGATGATCATGATGACTATGACTATGATGACGATGATTAGGATGATGATGATGATGATTATGATGATGATGATGACGACCATGATGATGATGACCATGACGATGATGACAATGATGATGACTATGGTGATGATGATGATGATGATGACGATGGCAATGACAACGACGACAATGATGATGATGATCACGAATAGTATGACTATGATGACGACGATTACGATGATGAGGATGACTATGACTATGATGGTGATGATAATGATGATGATGATGATGACAATGATCATGATGAGGATGATTACTATGATGATGATGATGAGGATGATGATGAGGAGGAGGAGGAGGAGGAGGATGACTATGATGATGATGATGATGAAGATGAGGATGATGAAGATGATGATGAGGATGACCATGACCATGACCATGACCATGAACAATGATGGTGATGATGACGATGAGGATGATGATGAGGATGATGATGATGATGAGGATGAGGATGACGATGACGATGATGACAATGATGACGACGATGGTGATGATGATGATGAGGAGGAGGAGGAGGATTATGATGATGATGACAATGATGAGGAACAATGATGATGATGATGATGATGATGAGGATGAGGATGAGGATGAGGATGAGGATGAGGATGATGACGATGAGGATGATGATGAACAATGATGGTGATGATGATGATAAATATGATGACAATGATGATGATGCGGATGATGACTATGACGACGACGATGACGATGATGATGATGACGACAATGATGGCGATGATGATGATGATGGTAGGTTTAGCTGAAACTTTGCTTTGATTTTATTTTCAAGCATTTGTAATGGAATGATGATGATGAAAAATGATGATGATGACGAGGAGGAGGATGACAATGATGATGATGATGGCGATGACGAGGATGATGAACAATGATGGTGATGATGATGATGATGATAGGGATGATGATGAAGATGATGATGATGATGATGCCATGACCATGAACAATGATAGTGATGATGACGATGAGGATGATGACAATGATGATGATGAGGATGATGACTATGATGATGAGGATGAGGATGAGGATGAGGAGGAGGAGGAGGAGGATGATGATGACTATGATGACGATGATGAGGATAAGGATGATGATGAGGAGGATGATGATGAGGATGATGAGGATGGTGATGATGATGATGATGATGATGATAGGGTTTGTTGAAACTTTGCTATGATTTTATTTTCAAGCATTTTCAATGGAATGATGATGAACAATGATGGTGATGATGATGAACAATGATGGTGATGATGATGATAAGGATGATGACAATGATGATGATGAGGATGATGACTATGATGATGATGACGAGGATGAGGATGATGATGATGATGATGATGACTATGATGGTGATGATGATTATGATTATGATGAGGATGATGATGATGACAACGATGATGAGGAACAATGATGATGATAATGATAATGATGGTGATGATGATGATAGGGATGATGGCAAGGATGATGATGATGAGGATGATGACTATGGAAATGATGGTGATGATGATGATGATGAGGATGATGATGATGAGGATGAGGATGATGATCATGATCATGATGACAATGAATATGATGATCATGATCATGATCATGATTACGATGAGGAGGATTATGATGTTGATGATGACGATGATGAGGAGGAGGATGATGATGATGAATACAATGATGAACAATGATAGTGATGATGATGATGAGGATGATGATGAGGATGATGATGATGACAAACAATGATGATGATGATGATTATGATGGTGATGATAATGATAAGGAGGATGATGACAATGGTGATAATGATGATGATGAGCAATGATGAGGAGGAGGAGGAGGATGATGACAATGATGATGATGAGGACGAGGATGAGGATGATGATGATGATGATGATGATGATGATGATGGTAATGACGATGATGATGAACAATTATGGTGATGATGATCACAATGATGATGATGATGATGATGATGATGATGATTACGATGATGAGCATGATGGTGTTGATGATGACCATGATGATGATGATGACCATGATGATGATGACCATGATGATGATGATGAACAATGATGACGATGATGATGATGACTATGATGGTGATGATTACGATAATGAGGGTGATGATGACTATGATGGTGATGATGATGATGGATGATGACTATAATGGTGATATTGTAAAAATACTCGTACATGTGTGAATACCAAGACATTGTTGAAGAATGTTAGTTATTAAATGGGATAAACGTTAGTGAGTAAATGCTGTAAATCGTAGGTAGGAGCGCGTGCGCGCCTTAATGTGCATAGATGTTAATGTGCGTGCGTGCTATTATACACGCATGCACATGCTCAAACACACATGCATGCACCTGTTACTAGTTAAAAAAAATTGATATCTGGATTCCCATGATTGCTACCAATTTTCATAGGTTTTCTAGAACTGTTCACACGTTTTGTGCTCCTAAACTCTGCTATTTGGCTCACACTCAATCATCACTCTTTGATATATTGGATAGAATATCACTCTTGGAATCTAACAAACATATTCAGTGGTCTTGGAAGTTAGTGGATACATCCAGATCTACAAGTTTTCATTGCAAGAAGAGATCATTTTTAACAGATATGGTGAATTGTAAATAATTGTCTTCATTCACAAGATTTCAGATCATTTCATTGATTTATGTTTTATCATATTCCTACAACAATATCTCTCTCATGGATAACATTTAATTTCACAAGAATAATTCCCAACTTCACATCTAAACAAGTCTCATATTCTCCATACAAGATGAAGTATGCAATGTTAACTAATTTACATTTGCACATGAATATATTTTGATTTCATACAATGATGGCATAGATGAAGTTATCTCTTGAGACTCTTCAATTAAAAAAAAACCTTTGAAGTAATCATGGGAGAGAGTCCATGTTGATTAGTTCACCAAGTTGTCCATATTCTCTATACAAGATGAAGTATGCAAAGTAGAACAATAATCATTTGCACATGAATATATTTTGATTTCCCACAAGGATGGCATAGATGAGGTTCTCTATTGAGACTCTTCAATTTGTATAAAAACCTTGGAAGCAATCATGGGAGAGGGTTCATATTGAATAGTTCACCAACTTGTCCATTCTCTCCTCTTCATGATAGATTTATCATAACTTTCCATTGAGCTTGACATGGATGCCTATACCTCAATTATTTCTCCTTTTTGGGGGGATTTGCAACCTCCTCATTGTGTATTAGTCAATTTCTTCTCTTAATAGTTAACTTGTAACTTAATGAGTGTAATTTATTCAATTTATGCCCAAGACATCAAAACACCAACTTGTGTCTTCCCTCACAACTAATGTGGCATATTACGTGTAATGTCATCTCGTCCGAAGGTGTTGGAAATGAAGAATATTTCACTCATCTTCTTTTCACTTTGAATACTTTTTGAACACAAAGGAAGTCATAATCCTATAGTTGTAATACCTGCAAACTTGACTCTCTTTACTTGACTCAAATAGAGTATAGAAATGAAACTTTAGTTTGAACATAAAGAGAAACCTTTAATCAATGTTTATGTATAAATGCCAATAATTACCATGCTAACATATCTGTAATTTAGTTAACTATGTTGGAACACATCATGTTTCTTGTATAATGGAACTAATACCTTATTTGTTGCTTCTTAGGCACGGGTAGAACTCATAGTTTTGATAAAGAAACTCTTGGAGATGGGAAACTCACATAACAGAGCAAGAAAAACTAGAAGGAATATTCCCATTGAAAAGGAAAATGAGGTAAGAGAAACGACCAGATTGGAAATGGAGAGAGTGAGACACGGTCCAGACATTTCCACTAATACTGCAACCGATTCTAAAAGAGTTAATGACATAAAAACCTCTACTCTAGAACCACAGGTGAAGCGGTTGCGTCCAACGAACCCAACTCAAATTCCAACATCAACACAATCTCCAACCAACAATCCATCAACAAGCCATGTTGAAGATCTTGGAGACATAGGTATATTGAGAGACGCTGAGTATCAAGGGTTGGACCTAGGTGCAATGATTAATTTGAAATATCTCCAAGAAGACCAAAACCATGTCGAGCACACTCCCAATATGGACTGACATGTGAATGAAGCACCACAACAAAGAAGCCCTGGGATTCGTAGCTCATGCCCACCTTCCCTACCTCTACTGTCTACTGCAAGAAAAAGGACTGCTAGACGTATCCATGTGGATTAAAGTTGTCTGTCAGGCCTTGAAGGTAAGTTTCCCAAATGCACTATCGATTGGCAATGTATCAAATTAATGAAGGAATATTTTGAATCTAAAGGCGATGTAGG
The DNA here is from genome assembly GCA_001517045.1 of Pseudotsuga menziesii. Taxonomy (NCBI): domain Eukaryota; kingdom Viridiplantae; phylum Streptophyta; class Pinopsida; order Pinales; family Pinaceae; genus Pseudotsuga; species Pseudotsuga menziesii. The sequence continues at coordinate 29,932 of LPNX010902261.1, read as the reverse complement.
TAAATGTGTTAAAGTCAAATTGTTTAGTTGTTATTAGGATAATTCTGATATAAATATGGTTAGAAGTTCAGAGGCTAACAATCATATTGTTAGAAATCTCCAATCTACTTTTAATGCAATTGGGAAGACGTCTCATAATAAATATCTTTGTGCGGCTTGCCATGTCTTATTAGAATCTGTTGTTACAAGCAAGTCCACATGGCAACGTTACCTCCTTTCACACACTTCTCGCATAATTAAATTAAGTACAAAAACTGTTAATAAGTACTCTATTATAAGAGAAAATATTTAGACTCCAGGTGGAAAATATTGTTGGGCTTTTGTCGGCAATTTTCCTCATCGAGATATGAAGCTAATTGATGCTGTTAAGGACTTAGTACAAAAGTTATGGCATGATCATACCAGATCTTCATCTAACCAAAGAGATGTGCTAAAGCTAAGAAAATGTTCTACTGAATGTGAACCCCATGTCAAACACTTCCTTGACACAACACAGACTGAACTCTATGAGAGATTCAGGAGTGATCACACACAATTGAACCTGGGCCAAAGGTCGTTTGAGAAATGTAAACCATGGTACGTTTGTATATGCATTGATCGAAACACATGCTTTTGTAGATACCATGTAGAATATGAATATTTTTATAACACATATAAACATATATTTTATGATTTGCATACTAACCTTGAGCAGGGCTGCAATGAAACTGTAATACCACCAAATGCATCGAGAGATTTTATCGTCAGCATCATGTGTCCAAGGCATGAAGGACAAAAATACTATGGAAAATCATGTCTATATGGGAATTGTTCCAGGTGCAGTGGGTTTGCTGTTTTGAACCATTGCATTCATGGAAGTGATGAACATCAATTTGGAAATATGAGCATGGAGATGAAGAGCTTAAAGTACGTAACCTATCAATCAGATAATGCGAAGGAAACTAAAAAGATTGCATTGGTGAAGTCACAGGTGCAAATGATTATTGCATGTTTTTGCTCTTACATGTTCAGTTTCTACATATACATTATTTAAAGGTCACATTCTAATACGACCCTTGTTTTAATGGCAAGAAGTACGGGTATGTGATTTTTTGATGGAGTTCTACAAGAAAACCGAGCAGTATGTTCAACATGTACATGTAGCGCGATTGCAGGATGAGCAGTACAGAAAATGCAAGGAAAACTTTCCCATTGGGACCATATTGTCAATTGTGGATTTTGCAGAAAACTACACTCTTCAGCCACAAAATGAAATTCAGAGTCAATACTAGCATTCCTACCAAGTCATGATCATGGTACATATTACGTATAGGCATGGCCCTGAGAGAAGCATTAACAACAGGATAATATAGAAGGAGACAAACTTTTACATAAGTGACGACAGATGCTATGATTTGCATTATGTGCAACATTGTTTTCGAACTTTCTATGATCAACTAAAGGAGGAAGATATACAGATCGATCAACATTGGATATGGTTAGATGGTTGTGCGGGCCAATTCAAAAATGCCCTAGTCTTCAAATGGATGAGTATGTCACATAAGAATTATAATGTGCCGCATATATGGAACTACTTTTAGACCGGGTACAACAAAGGTGAGCATGATGGGGTCAGTGTATGCATCAAGACCGCACTACGAAGGGAGGAGATGAGGTTTACCAGAAACCCCCATATCAAAGATGTAGAATCCATAGTTCAATGGTGCTCTACAATAATGTCAGGACGAACTAAATTGAAACATACATCAACAGGGCTAGGAAGGCCAGTCATGAATTTTTGGCATGTGGTTGACATAGATCGATATCGTTCCTATAGTTGCGGCACAATACAAGGAACACATGGATTTCATTTGGTTCAAAGCTCAAACAACCCCCGATTTGAAATATGGACGCAGAAACTTTCTTTCTTTTGCATCCCTTGTAGTAGTGGTGAATGGTATGAATGCGAATGCATGGAGTGGGTTGATGATTGGGATCGTGTGTCACTTGCAGTAGACCCATGTGTATTCGGTGAAAAAACCCACTTAGAGGAGGGTCGGTCAGTGATTTTGACATACTACAACCATATCTTAGATCTTGCAAAACTAGGACACATATATGCAGTTGTTTCCCCGAAAGACAATGAATGGGGCACGAATTATTGGTTGGAACGATGCATTCGAGGTAAGAAAATCCTAAACGGATCATTGATTGATGATGAAGGAAATGAATTTCCTATTGGATTGATAGTGGTTGAGGGTGAATAGGGCCTCAAAATGGCTCTAGAATTTTAGAACCCAAAAACTGCCAAAAATAGTAAATTGTGCTACAATTAAGGAAACTGGAAAACTAAAAGAAACAATGGTGGGGGTCCAAGTGGAATAGGTGGGTGGTCACCAATATCCTCTTGGATCATTCCGCCCCCCTTAGGAAGAAATGGTCCCCATTGTGTTGAGTTCCTCCATGAGATGAGGAAACTTCTGAACTTGGTCCCTCGTGAGCCACTTTCCCTGGTGAAGGAGTTGGCCTACTTTGACAAATCAATATAGCTGGATCTTCTGCTAGCGGGTGTTCTTGGTCTGTGTGTCCTTAATCTGATCAGTTGTGGCTTGTTCCATGCAGTCAGGGTTTAACTCTGTTGGTGTGAGTTGTTCTACCACGTTTGATGTGTCTAGTAGAGCTAGAAAGTAGGGCCGAAGGCAGTCCACATTCAACATTGGGTGAAAACAAGGAATGGTGGAATACTGAGCTCGAAGGAATTATCCCTGATAGCTTTGGTGATGGTTTATGGCCCATATCGGAGAGGGCGAAGCTTGCGGTGGGGTCTGGCGAGGCACTCATGTAGCCACACTTTGTCACCCACTTGGAAGTTGTGTTGCACCCGATGCTAATCATGTCACTGCTTGTACTTAGCATTGCATCTGTCCAATATGTCATGAACCTATTGGGGAATTTGCTGAATGCACTCAATGAAGTTGTTTGTTTTGGAAACTTCAGACTGGATATGAGATGAATCATCCTGAGTAGCTACAAATGGCATGGCTACGTCAATGGGACATAGTGGCTGAAATCCCAAGCCCACCTGAAAGGGGCTGTGGTTGGTTGAGTTGTGGAGGGCCCGGTTATAGCTATGTTGTACATAGGGGAGGCTCTCATCCCATGTGCGTGGATGCTTTGAGTTGTACATGCACAAAATGTGTACAATCATCCCGTTGATGACCTTTGTCTAGCCATCAGTCTGGGGATGGAAAGCTGTGGACTTTATGAGCTTGGTGTCTAGAATTGACCATAGGCTAGACTAGAATGTACTAAGGAACCTTCTATCCTGGTCTGAGATTATAGACTGTGAGATCCCAAAGTGTACCCACACTCGTTCAAAGAAGATTTTAGCAGTGGCTTCTGCTGTGATATTCTTCTTCCAGGCCGCCATTATGGCCATCTTTGAGAATTTGTCAATGACCACAAACACACAATCATTGCTTTGCTTAGTAGAAGGAAAGCCCGACATGTAATCCATGGAGATGGATTCCTAAGTTCGACTAGGGGTAGGAAACGAAGTATAGAGGCCTTGCCTCTTGATGGATGGTTTGGCAATGGTGTAGGCAGTGTAGGATCGGATGTACTTCCTGACGTCATGTCGAAGGTTCGGTGAATAGAAATACTTCTACAGTACTGCCACTATTTTCTCGACCCTGAAATGCCCAGGGACCCAACTGTAGTGTGCTTCCCAAATCATCTTGGCATGCTCGCTTGAAGGAACACAAAGGTGTCCCATGTGACATAGTAGTACATCCTGGAGGTGAAATTTTGGAACTTGGTTTCCCTCCAAGAGTGTCTGGTATGTGTGGCTGAATTCTAGATCGCTCTTGTAGAGAACCAACCACTCAGAAGTCTTGTGCCCACAAGATTTGAGCATGGTGGTTATCGCCACGATCGGCGGTCGGTTGAGGCAGTCTGCAACATTATTGGTGCTTCCCTTCTTATACTTAATGTTCAAATGAAACTATTGTAGATATGTGGACCACTTATGATGGCAATCATTCCATAACTTCCTTTGCATCTGTATGAACTGTAGGGGTCGGTGGTCTGTGTGGATGATCATTTCCTTCCCCAAAATGTAATGCTTCCATTGTCGGCAAGACTGTACAATGGAATACATCTCTTTGTCATAAGTGAGATATTTACGGACTATGTCGGATAGTGTCTCACTATGATATGCCACTGGATGCCCTTGTTGAGTAAGGACTTCCCCAATAGCATAGTCAGAGGCATCTGTCTTGATCTCAAATGGTTGTTTCAAGTCTGGTAATGTGAGCATTGGGGCATAGCAGAGGCGATGTTTCAATTCTGCAAATGCCTTCTGCTGAGTTTCTGACCAAAAGAATTTTGCTTTCACTCCTCCCTTGGTGACTTAACTCAAGGGCCAACTGATATGAGAGAATCCCAACACGAACCTGTGGTAGAAATTAGCAAGGCCCATAAAGCTGCGAAGCTCTGTTAGAGTAGTTGGGGGCCGAATGACTTGGATCTTGGTTGGATCCACATGTACCCCACACTCATCAATAATGTATCCCAGATATTGAACCTGGTTCATGCCAAAAGTGCAGTTGTCCAAATTGGCACACAACTTGTGCTGCCGCAATGTTTGGAGGACCTGTCGGATGTGGTGGAGGTGCTCTTCCCAAGTCTGGCTGAAGATCAGTATGTCATCCAAGTATGCTACTACAAATGAGTTGGTGAATGGCCACAAGATGTCATCCACCAGTCTCATGAAGGTTGCAAGAGCATTTGTCAGCCCGAAAGGTATGACCGACCTTTCGAAAAGGCCCTCCTTGGCTTTGAAGGCAGTCTTCCAAACATCGGTCGGTTCGATCAATACCTGGTGATACCTGGACTTTAAGTCGATCTTGCTAAAATATTTCTCCCCTTTAAGCTGGTCCAGGAGGTCTTCAATCCGTGGGATCGGGTACCTATTCCAGAAAGTGATCTTGTTCAACGCCCTATAGTCAATACAAAGTCTACAAGTCCCATCCTTCTTTTGTACCAACACGATCGGGCTCCCACGGGGCGATGAACTTGGCCGAATGTGACCCTCCTGCAGCAGCTCCTAAATTTTCCTCTTGATTTCATCATTCTTTAGAACGGAGCATTGATAGATTGGTGGATCATCAAAAAAACAAACTTCCTGGTTTTGGAAATGAGTTTACTGCATTGTTTTGCAGTAGTCAAAGAGATAGCGGCAGGAGGTGGTACCTCGGGTATCCTGTACAAATTATTTCCCAACGTAATAATAACAGTGCGAGGTTGGGACTCATACACAACATGTCTCTTCCATAAGTATGGTTGACCTAATAATACATCATGAACATCAAGAGAAGCAATATCACATAATACCTCATTGGTGAAGGGCTTGATGTTGTACGGAAGGCGATACTGCTGGTTGACGCGGAGATCCCGTCCTTGGTGAAGCCACCCGATGGTGTACAACTGCGGGTAAGCTGTGGTCGGCTAACCCAACAGCTTCATGACCTCTGCTGAAATCAAGTTCTTTTGGCTCCCACTGTTGACAATGAACTATAGCTGGGAACCCTTTACCCACATCTGGGAGTGGAAAAGACGCTCCTCCTCCTCTAAATCTTCTAGTTCTTCCTTTTGGATCTTCGTGGTAGAAACGGTGGCATTGGGCTCTGCATCGATAATCTTCTTGCCTCTTTCATTCCCCTTCTTGGGTTCTGATTCAATGTCAGAGTATGCATCTGATTCAGACGCCTTTATCTCGACCACCAATGACTGCTTGGCCCGACACTCACTTATGTTGTGAGTGGGTCCCTTATCGAACTCACACCACTTTCCCACTTCCTTCTTCGGCTTTGCAGTGTTTCTCCTTGCTTGAGGCTTTTGCAAGTTTTCTTGAGTCTCCATGCCTTGGTTGTGTCCTTGGTTCTACGATTTGGGGGAACCTTTCCCTTGCTCTGATTCGCAGATCCAAAGTCTCTCTTTTTATGTTTGAGTTTTTGCTCAATTTTGGCAGCATACTGATATGCCGCACCAAGCGAGGAGATGTCAAGGAACTCCATTTCATCCTAAATGTATCTTTGCAAACAGCTGCGGTACTTCAGCACCAAATGTTTCTCTGACTCTTTGATAGCCAACTTGGTGTGCAGGGTATGGAACAGATTCGTCAGCTCATGCACATCTTGATCTCTCTGGTGCCGCAACATAGTCTATTGTATGTACTTGTCCTCATACCTCCCCACCTGATAATTTGTACGTTTATGGCATCTCAGAAAGAATTCCAAGTGGGTACAACTGAGAATAGAGAGGGTTCCTCCTCATCCTTTCTCTCACAGTATGTTTCCCACCAGTCCTTGACATGGGGGGAGGCTTTGAGTAGATAAAAAGTAATCTTTTCTCGGTCAGAAAAGTCATGAACCGAGAAATGTCCTTCTAATAGATTCAACCATCTATCTATGGTGTCTGCATCTATTCGGCCATCAAATATGGGAATGTCGAAGTTTACTTGTACCTTAAAAGGGGTTTCATCTCCAGAGAGGCTGCTAGATACAGATGCACCACCAGTGGGAAGTTGTTGAAGGATCTGGGTGAAGTTATCCATCATCGCGTTCCTTTTTTTTCAAGGGCCTCTTCAAGCAACATTTTGATAGGATATTCTGTGCCCTTGTCTTTCTTTTTGTCCCCCATGGGTGGCCATCAGGATTTGCGAGGCTGATCTTGCAAAGGTTCAACTAGATCGAGCCCTAACTCTTTATACCTCGCCCTTGTTGGGGACATGCAAAGAAGGATTGAAAAAGAGCAGATTTCTCTGATACCACTGATTCAGATTTATGTAGGAACGCAATAGAATACACAAATAACCACAGAAACAAATATGTAGCATAAATAACACTTCATTTCATTAATCAATAACTGAAACTTGTTTACATACAGAATGGCGGCTACATGCCTCTGAACTCTGTTTTATAATGAGGCTCGAAGGCCTATATATTATTAAGAAACAATGGAAACCCTACACATCCAAAAACATAACCCTAGGAGGTGAAACACTTGAATGTGGGCCCCGTTGGGTAACTTCGTACATCAATTTCCCGGGGTCGTAACTTTAGCATACTACCTCCGTTTGACGCGCATGATACATTGTTAGAAAAATCTGTTTAAGAACTACATCCATAAACATCAAATATCAAGTCTGGAATAGACTCATATTTTCCCTACCATTTGATGCCAAAAAAACGTCGTTTAGGGCCTCAAAACAGCTACGGAAGTTTAGGACCCGAAAACTGCCAAAAATAGTAAACTGTGCTACAATTAAGGAAACTAGAAAACTGAAAGAAACAATGGTGGGGGTCCAAGTGGAATAGGTGGGTGGCCACCAATATCCTCTTGGATCAACAATACTCTTACCTATTTTGGGTTCACTAGTGGTTTTAAGTCAAGGATAATTTTTATCTTTGAAAAGTCGACTTTGATACCTTCTTTGCATATGATATGTCCTAGTAGAATACCTATAGGGGTTAAGAAGATACATTTCTTTATATTGAGAGATAACTAGATCTATCAGCAGTGTTCCAGCATAAGCCTTAACCATTTATATTGATCTTTTAATATAGAATATATCATCCAGTCGTCGAAGTATATTGCCATTTTTTTGTAGATGTATTCTTGAAATGTTTTTACAACTATTCTTAAGAATACTGTAGGTGCATTTTTAAAACCAAATGGCATGACTCTGTAGGAAAATGAACCAAATTCACATACGAAGGCTGTCTTTTTCTTATCTTCTTTGGCTATTGGCACCTGATTATATCCTGAGAACCCATTTATAAATGAATAGAATTCATGTCCTGCGACTTCGTTTGCATATGGAGTCGGGAATGGATCTTGTAAGATAACCTTGTTTAATTCACGAAAATCGACACAGATTCGTAGTTTTGTTGGGTCATGTTTTTTTAGTTGGATGACCATCGGGCTTTCCCATTTCGACTGGTCGATGAGGTAAATTAGTCCGGCTGTTAGCATATTGTCGATCTCCTTTTTGACTATTTCTTTATATTTATGAGCTAACTTATACGATCTCTTTTTGACAGGTCGGGCATTAGGTTTGATGTCTATCCTCATCTCACCCATTTCTTCTACTGATCCTTTAAATTCTTTGTAGTCACGTGAAAATACATCTTGAAATTATTTTAATAAGTCGACGATCTCTGTGGTTTGTTCTTCACTCCAATAATCGCCATTTTTTCCATTTTCGGTCTATTATCGTTAGAAATATCAATTTTTTTAGTTTTTACTTTTGCATCCATCCATTATGGTGCTTTACTCTCATTAATCTGTCGACTTCCTTATTTGAATTGTGAAAATGTTGCTAGAAAGTCTGCTGCCGTCATTCGATCAGTGTTGTTTTTGTCGGTCGACTGAATTTTTAATATTGTTTTAATTGGTTTGATTGTTTCTGGGTGATCGATCTTCCATTTAAATATCCTTCCATATGTGCATTCAGTTTCTAATTAGAGGCTTGTTGACTGTGGTATTTTGTCGAACCAAATGTTAGCATACTGTACTTAATTGGCTTTTATTTTGTGTCGATTCGTTGCTAGTCGGTTGTGTAAATGCTTTTATCTGCTTTGTAGCTTCAACTAGATTTATGTCTTCCGATATAAACCTAAAGTCCTTAATGAAATTCTCTCTGAGTTAATTCCATAAGAATGTTTCGCCTTGTGCTTCTTCCATTTTGTACGACTTGTTAGGTAGGTCATCTAATGTCAAGGGAAACAGGTGTGGCCATATACGTTCGTCTTTGTAACCAAGTCTTCTCCACTTTTTTTCACATATTCGTATATGTTTTTCTAGATCTTGTTGTTGGATGAAGACAGGTATTTGTGCCTGTTTTGTTAGTTTCCTTCCTTCAAATATTTCTATTAATAAAGTCGAAGCTGTTGTCCATGTTTGCAGTCTCGACTAGTGGGTGTCCCATCATCGAGTAGCTTGTTCTATAAACATTTCAACCAGGCTTTGGAGTCGGCCATGTCCACCTAGGTTTTAAGAAACCTATTCTACATGGAGAATTGGTGATTCTCTCTCCTTGTACCGAAGACTCTGTTTATTATCTTTTTTTATTGGTGCTAGTGAGGGGTATTCCTTGATTCTTTTCTCATATATTTTTGGGACAGTCGATATAGAGAAACATTGTCAGGTTGGTTTCTTCTAGATAGCTTGAATCGTCCAGCAACCTCATGCTTGTGTTTTATAATTTTCAATCTCCCAATCACATTAGAGGAAATTTCAACTCAAAATGGGCCTTCTAAGGAAAATTAATAAAATAATAGTTAAAATAATAAAATAAAATATATTAATTTTGGAGGAAGAAAAGAAAAAACTACTTTTTTTGTTCGTATTTTCGACATATCTCCCTATGTTTTTTCTCAAATTTCGATCGGGAGAGCTGGTTGGATACGGAATTAAATTTCGCATCCAACGAGTACCCACTCGGCATACTTTTGAAGGGTCCCACTACCCCAAAAATAAGAAATGCCTGAAAAAATGTGATGATGACATCATCATCATGTTTTTTCAGGCATTTCTTGTTTTTGGGGTAGAGGGTCCCTTCAAAAGTATGTCGAGTGGGTACTCATTGGATACAAAATTTAATTCCACATCCAACGAGATCTCCCGATCAAAATTTGAGCAAAAACACAAGGATATATGTTGAAAATACAAACAAAACAGTAGTTTTTTTTATGATGCCTATCCCCAACTTTATATTAAAAAGTTGTTTAAGAGATGCTCCCTTTTTTAATTTTAAATCATTTTGATTGGCTAATACATGATGACATGGAATTTGTATTATTTTTAGAAGGCCCATTTTAAATTGAAATTTCCTCTAATGTATAATTCAACATCTGATTTATATCCAACCGAATCCTGGTTCCGTAGATGAAGTTCACCATAATTATTGGGTTCAGTATAGTCTTCATTATTGTGTATTTGGTATAGTTGTCAAATGCTAACTTCTTCATCAATAGGTTCGATCCACGGTTCTCCTTGGGAAGGATAAATGGGGATGATGGCTTTCTGTCCATTACCTTTTAATTTGATTCTTTCCTTGTCTAAGGATATTGATGCTTTCATTTTTCTTCCCCATGGTCGACCTACCAAGGCTGGGAAGGAGTTGGATCCTTCCTTGGGCTCGATGATTTCAAAGTCGATATGCCTTATATTGTTGTATTGGCATTTCTCCAAACCCTGATGGGTTCGATTAGTCCTTGGTCGGCCAATTTGAGGTATATGCCTGATTTGTATAGATGAGGTCTTCCCAATTGTTCCCATGTATCTCGTGTCATAATATTTACTTGTGAACCGAAATTGAGAACGACTTATCGAACATGATATCCTTGAATTTCAATATCAACAAGTGGGTCAACATCACTCTTGTCTTTTTTATTCAAAATGCATATATTTTTAGTCTGTTTTTCTGCATTATTTTTGTGCTTTATATTATATAATAAGTCAATAAATTGAGACACCAATTTATCATTTTGTACTAGGATAAATAGTTCTTTGAGTGTGTTTTGGTGTCTATCGTCGACTGCTTCTTGTCTAGCAAAATCCTGAAACGCATCTAATGCATCTTTGTATAATTGTTTTTGTTTTGATGGATTAGGGTAATCATTTTTCTCTTTAATTTTTCTTATACATGGGTTATCGTTTCTGATTTTCATCCCTTGTCGAGTTACTATATGCAAGTTTTTTGTATGTATTACATCATGTTTTTGAACACACGACAAAACATTAACGTTTTTGTTTTTATTAATCTTGTCGAGCATGGTGGGACAATCCTCTAGTGAGTGATTTCCCACACCGCAACTAGTACAAAACTTTAGATCAGTTCTATCTTTGTATGGACAGTCTGCGTAGCGGTGTTCTTCTTTATAACATGTAAAGCACTAGATGGGTCATCATGGTCTATTGTCACGATTTCCAAAAAATCGTCCTTGATCTCCAAATCCTCCATGACGGTTGTCAAATCGACGCTCATATCGAAGGCCTTCGTATCTTTGATTATTTGGTTCATTTTTATCATTATTCCTTGGAACGTTATCATTGTTCTATGCGACTGCATTCGTTTTGTAGACTGCTTGATAGTTTTGACGATTGTTCAGGTTTAAGTGGCAGTCAGCCGTTGCATGACTTTTTACCTCACAGATTGCACACCACGATGCTTTTCCATTCTTCATGTTGTATGGGAAATATTTCATTGTATGTTCTCCATGTTCTTGACAAATGTCCCAGAAGCATTTTTTTTAACAAAATGAAATTCCTGTCGACTTATGTCTTGTCGACAATTATCTTTAGTGTGTCCAACCATGGAGCATTTTGTGCACCAGGTGTCCTCATTTTTTAGGTTTAGCTCTTTCAAAGATTTCTGCATGATTTCTAGCTGTTCTTCTAGCCTAGTATCGATGGGATATGCTTTGAAATCCTCATCCATTTCTACCTGTAGAGCTTTGGTAAGTGCGTCTTCATATGTTTTAAATGTCTCCAAGTTTATGTGCCTCTGATTTTTTTGTGACAGACTTGCCAAAAACCACTGAATTAATAATTGTTCATCAATTACATAGTCTAGCTGGCTAAGGAGGTCCTTCCATCGCTTATCATATTCTCAGACGAACAATGCTAGTTTCTGAGATGTTGTTTTTAGCTTTTTTGATGCCAGATGTTTTGCATCTGGTGTTTTAAAGAAAGATAAGAATTATGCCTTAATGTATGCTTTGGATTCTTGGGGAGTTATCTCGATATAAGTCATATACCAAGTCAGTTCTCTTTTTCGTAAAGCACCGATGAACTATGCCATCTGTCGTTCTTCGCTCGTAACTTGATTGGCCTCCCATATTGATTCACAGACTGTAAACCAATGTCTTCTAGGGTCTTTGTCACTCATAGAGGGGGATATGTGTTTATCCATGACCCATGTCGATGTCTATGTATCCTTCAGGAGGTGGAGGTGGTGGGGGTAGTGGTATATTTTTGGTATCTCATTGTTCATAGCTGTTGTCGATGAAACTTTCATTCCTATCAGTCGTTTTGTTTGTTGTTTCTTCTCCCCCAAGTAGTCGGTTTGGGTCGACTTCTTCTGTTGATGTCCAACTGCACTGGTATGCTTGCAAGTCCGACTGTTCTATTTCTTGTAAAGCTGTGTTTGACAGAGGGGTGCTCCTTCATGTGTCGGGTAGAGCAAGTGGATACTTCGGTTGGAAGGGTATGTTTGAAGTGTTACCCAATTTCCTTCCTCTGGCTGACGGATTACTAACTGATTATCATCATTTACTTCTTCGTCTAGTCGGATCCATATACCGAGCTCACCAGCTCTTAGTCGTAGGTCCTCTTCGACAATGGCCTAAATTTGGGCACTCGGATTTGTCAGAGACAGAGGTCTTATCTCCTGGGGAATTTCTAGTTTGAGAGCTCACTGCTCTATCCACAAGTCTTCTTCCATGGGTGATACTTCTTTATCTATGCCTTCTTCCTGTCAGTCATGACTTGACTTTGGTGGATTTCTTTCTCGTTCTGTCACTCAGATGGTCATTCCTCTTTGCAACACTCTAGATTGCTCTCTTCTTTCTTCCATTTTTTTCTGCCTCTTCTCTCTTTCTAACTTCTACAAGTTCGACGTGCCTTTGTGTGTCACTGTTCGTTCAATTTCCTTCTTAGGTCGACTTCTCATTACTGGTGATGGTATTTTATTCAGTTGACTAGAATCCTTTTTAAACTACCCCAGTACATGACCAACTAGCCCCCCCCATAGCCTACCCGACACTTTAGAAAGCTTGGATAGTTATGTTTATTTGCTTAGGAAGTACTCTTACTCCCTTTCGGTAATGAATTTTTCCCACTTCTTCTATTTCTCCGCCCAATTAGTATTTGGTGGTGGTTCACGTAGTGATGGACAAGGCTCTACGATATGGCCCACTCCCTTCTCGATTAGGAATTTGAAAAAAAGGGTCGGTAAGGAGCAAAGGAACTGCTCAGTGAGGTTTGTATAAAATCTTTTCTCAATACTTTCGAACAAAACTCTTTCCTTCACGGCTTGTTCTTCGCAGAATTCATTTGTGATCTTCTCAAATCACTCTGACAAGTTTGTTCGTCTGCCTCGAATCAGTTTCTCCAGTAACTCTTGGTCTTTAGTTCCTTCCGCCTTTTTCATCCAGAAGTTTTTTCAACAGTTGAGGTACCAACTCTACAAACTTCTCATGTGTTTTGGTGAATAATTTCTCCTTCACCTGAGCAATGGTTAATCTGTTTCTTCTCGTGTAGTTTTGTAAGTAATTTGCAATCTTACGCTCCCACCAATTCTTAATCTCTTGCTCTGATATCATCTACGCATGGTTATGTCATCCATATATGTACTACCGGCAATGAAACCAATGTTGTAATCTCACATATCACATAAGGTTACCAATAATACACATAAAGAATCATATACACATATAGAAACAAGAGACAAGAACAGGTAAAGGAATAACATATTATATTATCACATGAGGGTCCATACATATATCAAAACTGAACCAAGTTCTTCGCTGGCTCAACAGCCTATTATATATGATTTACAAAACAATTATGAGTAACTACTTGTCGGTTCGGTCAACTAACACAACCTTTGGAGGCCGACCTAATCTTCGATTAGTTAGTTAACTTGACTTGCCGGCTCATCGACTAGCTCCTCCAACAAGGCCTCCACCCTTCTATTTATAGGAATTTTGACTAACACTTTCTTTTAGATTTTCAAATGTTTTTCCCCCTTTTTACTTTTATTTTTTGTATCATGGGGATTATTTCCTTATTTATATGTGGGAAAATAAGTATTTTTGTTAAATATGGTAAAAAGATAATTTTTTTTGGTTGGTGGAGGCCAAACCTTAGGAAATGATATGTATGGATGACATAGCTAAGGGGGATGAGCTAGGTGATCGATTTTTGTGTTAACATATGGAACAACAATTTTTTAATAATTTACTTAACCTTTTTGTTTACTTATTTCAACATATAGATGGTAGACCATGTTCTATATAGTTTTTTCATATTGGAGTTTTCTTAGCAAATTGAAAAAAAAGTTCTATCTATTTTTATAGATATTTTCAATGCCATTGTTTCATGTTTTAAGTTCTATCTAATTTTTATGAAAAAATGATTTATTTTCTAAATACTTTAATACAATTTATTATTACCTTTTGTCAATGAGGCACAAGTGGAACTCATATATTGGTGTGGTCACCAAACTTTCAATCAAGATAGTAACAAAACATTAACATGTTATCGAAAAAAATACATTATATATATTTTCATAAATTATATTATTTGATTGCCAAAGTTTGATAAGTTATGAATTATATGATTTTACAAAATAAATATTGGTTCAAGCACTTTCATAATGAAGGATGTTACACCAAGCCTTCCTTCACTTTTTTCAACAAATTTGGAAATGTCATTGCAAAGACATGTTTTGGGTGAATTCAGCCCATGTCTTGTATATCCAAACTATTTTGTGGTGTGGTATTGCAAAGTTCCAAAAATATTTTTGATTTTGGTGGTAACTCCAAAGCAGGTGAGATCAAATAAAAGGCTTGGTAGAGATGTGTTCAATCTCATAACCTAGTTTGACTATGACCAAGCATTCATTATGGGGTTGATTATTTTTCTCCATCATATCATGTGATTTGATTGATTTAACATAGATTCCACAAAGTGTTAGAATGAAAGAGGGAATGGAATATATGTTTTAAGTTTTCCTCTTCTCTGGGAATTGGAAAAGACAATTCCAATGAAAATTGAAGGGAGTGAGCTAGCTGTGGAGCAAAACTCCCTTCATCGGACGGAGGAGGAGCAAAGTCAACGCTAACTTTGCTCCTCCTCCGTCCAATGAGGGAGGATTGCTCCACAGCTAGCTTACTCCAAAATTGAAGATGTAGAATCCCATGATCTCGACTTACACAAAAAAATATGGAATAATACCTTAATTGGGCCTTCCCATGAATTGATTCATGCCTGTTCCAAATGTCATATGTTTTGGGTGGCTTATCTTTTTGCATTTTCTTTTATTGAAGAAGTGAAGTAAACAAACTCTGGTTTGCCTCAAATAAGGATCCTTAATACGTGCCCGTACCTTTAGACATTAGCCATAAAAACACAAACCTCATTTACCAAAATATTGTATTTCATTTTGAATAGTAAGTTTACTATATTATAATAACAATAAATTTGAATTGTAAAGTCTTAAAGTCATAATGAAACTAACCGGGAACATATTATAGACTTTGTATAGTATTATAAATTGGGTTTTGATAGATGAAATATTTTTCCTTTTTAAAGGGCCTTTTCTTTGTAGTTATTTCAAGTTTGCCAAGTCCAGCATTTACATAATGATAATATGATAGGGATTGTTTTTATTAGGGTAAAGAGAGGTCATACAAAAAATAAATTAATGGAATGGATATTAAGAGTTGTTCGTTTACATTTAAGAATGTTGTAAAAAAATTATATTAATGAAGTAAGTTATAAATTTTGAAACTTAGTTTTTAAACTAATATATTTAGAAAATTGAAGTATAAATTTTTTAATCTTATTTTTTTTACACATCAAAAACAAATTTAAATTATAATAAAATCATAAATAAGAGAATAAAAAAATCAAAATCTTGCATACATGAATGAACCATATGGCTGTTTTATTTACATCAATTAATTTGCCACTCTATAACATTTATCTTTAAACTTTGGCCAATTAAAAAGTAAAAAGAACTCCTTAATAAACTTTGGCCAATTAAAAAGTAAAAACAACTCCTTAAAGTTAAAATTATTTCAAAGTAAAACAATTCCTTTAGGTTAATGACATTTTAGTGTTTTATGCACACATCATTTGTTTTATGCTTTGCACAAACAAATAAGTATAGATTAGACATACCGATCTCTTTACTATCACATCCACACAATAACAACTATACAACAATTTGTTCATCATATGTCTGCTTTTAAATCGCTTCATTCCACGCTCATCAATTTGTTCATTTATATCTCTGCGTTGCAATTTAGTTTGGCCAAATAAACACCTTATGTTCGGTCTCAGGCTTCAAATTTGAAGCCTTCAGAGCCCTTCAAAGGTTATTTTAAATGTCAGAGAAGGCCAAAAAGAATTTTATCATGTAAAAAAAAATTAGTTTCATTTCTAGCACTTCAATAATGAAATTGAGTAAGCCTCGGTAAATTTGCAACATAAGGGCAGCTACAAAATTTGCCTATCCAAGGATTCAATGGACTATGGGAGAGTCGAGACTGAAAGTCTTCCCAATTTCCCTTGAATAGTCAAATCATGGATGAGGATCTCAGTCCCAATTGACACGGACCACGGTGGGCCACTAGGCTTCGTAGTGTTAAGTTCAAGTCGGTGAGTCGGGATTGTGACTCATGATTCGATGTTCACTTTCAAAGCATTTAATGGCATTAGCATGCATTATTGATTCACTTTTTTCCTTAAATCTTGGTATGAGATGATGCCACCTGCCAACTCGATTTTCCATCTGTCATCTTATTGTTCACCGAGTCACGTGATCACAAAATTTACAAGTCACTTGAGTATTTGAGTATATGATGTGAAATTGAATACTCATGAGTCATATCTATGGATGGTGAATTGATTTTATAGCCCTCCACTGTCAACGCTCCGTAAGGAAAAACTAATGGTGTTGTTTTTTGGCTTACAACTTACAAGTTGCAATTTACAATGCATTGAGCAATCTTTGCTAGATTTGAACCTAACCTGGTCCAATGGGTATGTAAGTTTCCAGACCAGGGTTTCACCCAATGCTAGACATTTCTATTATGACCACCACAAGACTAGGATGGCGGATCTTTGGTAGCAAGCTAGCAGCACGTCGCCCTTTGTTTGTGCTCATGAATCATATCCTATACTAGTTAGTCCGGGATTCTAGTATTTATTCCAATTTATATTCATTTACTAGGATCATAATCATTTGAATTAGCAGTCCGAGTCTCCCACGGTCCACCTAGGCTGCTTAGTCTACCCGTCTCTTCGGAGGAAGGGGGATAAGTGGTAGAGACAAAGGCAAGTGGAATGGAGGGCCAGCCAAAGAGAATGGTTGTACAATATGCATATAGTCATCTATAAAAGAAATGAAAGAATTTGTCATATACCTAACTGAATATTATCATGACTTAATTTGTCGAGATGCTTACATGGTAACTCTTGCGCCCAAGTTGTTTATGAGGGTTTCCTATGTCTACAATGGCTACGATTTAGATAGGGTCGTTCCCATCATTATAGCACTAGTGGGTTTCTCCTACAAATATTGCTATTACATCTCCCCTACTCACTCACTTCACCTTTTGACTTGAGTCCTCTTCTTCTTCTTCTTCTTCTTCCTCCCTTGGGCTCTTTGATCTACGCCCTGAGCGCCCTCATAATGAAGAATGATCTCTGAAAGTCTCTAGAAACCTCAGGAAAACAATACCCAGTTTTTTCTCACCTGCATTGATATATCTATGTTATGTAGAAGCAATTATAAAATGTTTTTTTTTGTAATCATGTGAAATACACAAACATGCATTCTCCTACCTCGGGAAAGGTAAACCAACTCAGGAGCGTCGGGATATTGTGGAATTGAGATGGCGTTGCTTCCAATCATCTTTTTGTAGAAGAAAATGGTTGCACACTCTAATTCCTCATTGTCTTTTGCGGTGGGAAACTTGAAGGTTCCACCTTTTTCAAAGGTAGGAGCAAGAGAAGCAATGGTAGAATGTTGGGTAGGCTGGATTGAGCTTGCCCGAACTTAAAGAGATTGGTGAAGTGTGTGGAAAAAAACATTATTTTGGGTTTACGAGTATAGGATAGTCGGAGGTCGAGACTCACACTCTCAACTCTCCAATTCTATGCTTCAGTGTCTCCCTAATTTTTATTTCCTCCAGAAGATTATGCAGAGCTAAGCTGTCGACTTGGTTGTCGTGAATTTACAGGTATGTATAGCATTTTACACTTGTGTAACATTTTATATGTGGATAAAAGTTAAATGTGTCTTGTTGGAGTTCCTTCTGGTTCTATAAATATAAGGTTTTAAAATTTCTCCATCCAAAATGTTGTTTGAAATTTGTAATGTAATGTATTCCCGCCAAACTAAGTCTCGAATACTCAATAGATGTAACCTTAAAAAACCTAGTATTTAAATGAAATCAGAACCAAAATAATGTATACTTTTCATATTCTAGGACCACAACTTCGTTTGGGCAGAGGAGCAAGAAGAAAGAGCCTTGTATTTGAGTTCCAAATCTGTCAATGTTATATATTTGTCGTGAATTGTAAACATTACGTTGAAAGAAAGAACAATATTTGAATATAAGTATTTGAATTGTTCCAATTTCCTTAATGAAATCCAATAGTTGAAAGGGTAAAATATTTAACAACCGACAGTGTAAATGTTGTAGACTCTAACCCCTTCGTTTTCGTGACAGTCTTTTAATAATGGAAACAAGAAGTACAAATTGTCTATCAATATATCTAAACAAGGGAATCTCTCGATGAACATTCATGAATGAGGGACTTGGAGTGCAATGATCTAGCAAAGAACATGATTTCAACATCCTCATTGCCGCAAACCTCCCAAACGTGTGTTTATGATTCGTCTTCCTTGTTGACTTTGGTAGAAACTAGACACCCAACTTGTAGTGATATTTGTTGGAGAATTTAAAGTTCTTCCTTATAGTGGACTAATAAATACTTAACCTTTTCGATAGGCCTGATAAACTCGATATGGATTGGAGGGACTATCCATAATCTACTTAAAATTGGGGATTTTGTTTGATCATTTCGAATTGGGGTATAAACTGGATATACATTGGATATACATTGGAGGGACTATCCATAAGCCACCTAAAATTGGGGCCTTTGTTTGATCACTTTGATTTGACCATGTGGGGAGGACATGATTCAATTCTAAAAATAACTGCTAAATTTAGGGTTAATAAAAAAATTTCTCCATGAAAACATTAGGTATTACATTCTGGGGGTTTTCTTTTAGGTAGGCCCAATCACACTTGACCAATAGAGCCACCATCAAAGTGAATCAATCCTCCATTCAAAGGTCCTTCCAAATTCCAATGCCTTATTTTATCAACTACCTAACAACCTAGTATCTCACCAGCGCTACAAAATTGTCCGTTATCTAAGTTCAATAAACTATATGCTCAAAGACCCGGAGAGTACATGGTTTATCTCACTAATTCCATGTAAATGTTGAATCACTCAAGATTTCTTTTTATTGTCATTTTTTTCTATACACTATTTTTAATAAATAATAAAATTTTGTTGTACACTTACAATTTCAAATGAAATGAAAAGAATGATTTATTTTTATATATCAACATTGAAATTCAATTTCTCACAACTCTTCAAAGCAAAATGGGACCTACCCTTCAAATTTGATCCCTGTCGGGGTGCCCTTGAGGATTCCCTGTACGGTCTCTTAGACCAGACAAGTAATGAATGACGCTGTGGGCGGTTTGTTGATGGACACCCGTCAAAATTGCCCTTCTGAAACGTTTTTTTGTATTTTAAGCCTGACGATCTCCCTAAAATCTTAGCTGTATTTGACGGGTAAATTGACCCATGACGGGCATTTATCCGTCAAATTCCATCCCTGGATGGATATTCATGTGTATCTATGCTGAAGGACGCGGTGGTCGGTTTGTTGATAGATATAAAATGTATATCTATATCTTCAAATTTATTGTCGGTTAATTAACGCGGGGATAATTAAAGTAAAGTATCCTCAGCAGCAAGACAACTCCACACGCCACCACAAGGCCGGAGCTATAAATAGACACGCTCTACTGTCTCTCTTTCATAGCGATCTCTTTTCATCTACAATTTTCACAAAGTTGTTTATATATTAATTGTGTTATATATCTTTCAATTTGTTGTCTGGTCTTCGATTGAAGTATCATATCATGGCTGAGTATCAGGATCGAGGCCACACCCAAACTGACGGTGGTCATCGTAATCCGAATGAGAAGGCGGGGCTGCTTGATAAAGTCAAACAGATGCTTCCCGGAGGTCAGGCTCGGACTCAGACTGCTCATTCTCATCCAACTCAGAAACCAGGAAGCCAGGCTCAGACTCAGACTGGTTATTCCACTTCAAAACAGAAGCCGGGGATGGTGGATAAAATTTCAAGATTTCTGATCTGCTGTGTATATTGAGCTATCACCTCTGTTGATTTTCATTTTAATGACAGCTTATGGTTGATTTTGCATTATGTTGGTATATTTAATCTGTCTCCATCATACAGCAGATCCAAATCATCGTTTTCATTGTCTTTGGTGTGTCTCGCTGATATGATCAATATTTAACTATAATATTTCTGTTTAATTCCTGATTCATGATCTAGCTTGTAAGTGAAAAAAAAATTAAACCATAAAAAAAATCAAAAGACAACTCTCTGAGAATTTCATACCAATTGATGTAATTAAGATTTATGTATTTTAAATTATTTGCTTAATATTATGGTTTTTTAATGGATTATACCTTCTTCAATTTAATGTGTTAGCAATATATACTTTTATAAAGAGAGATAAGTATTGTATATTTCAAATGTAGAATCAGAATATATATTGGTTTGTTTTTTTCATCTATTTGTATATTAAAATTAATTTTTAAAAATATTTTAAAAACCACATAATAATAGTGTTTTTAGGTTTTCAATAGGCAGCAATATAGAATCTTTCTAAAATTTAAATTTGGGTTCATCTTTTATCAAGCAAGGTTAGTACACTAGCAAGGAAACATGGATAATTTTAGGGGCTATATATAGTCAATGGGTTATATTAAGGGGGTTAAAAATATTTAGCGGGTTATTTTCTTATATGGAAAGGGTTTTTTCAACCCAAATATATTAGCTCAATATTTATTAGAAAACAAATAAATCCAAAATGAATAGCCTCTATATGAGGAAAGTAAAAAATCTATTTTAGCCCTATCAAAATATCCCTTTCGCCTCCAATTTCTAGAAAACTTCTAGTGAAATCATTTCGTTGCCCTCAATTTTCAGTAATTGAGGCTCCCAAGGGTTATTGTGCCCTCCATTTTCCTTGAAATTTAGGCATATGGTTGCATTTGCCTGTATTTGTATTTTTAGTCAATTTCATGTGATACCTTCTTTGATCCCTTGATTTGCAATATTAGAGGGAAAATGAGGGGCTATTTTGTTCTACATAAACGCTAGAGTGATTCATGGTTCACCCACATCGCATCGCACTTGTAGGGTGAAGGTTTTGATTGATGCTATTCCAGTTTTCATTCTTGGTTTTCTTGACATTTTAATCTTCGCATAGTTTTCATTATTTTTGTTGTCTTCTTATAGAGTTGTCCAAAGCGTTATGGTAGATTCTTTTATTTGTATTGAGAAGTTCATGACTAGTATATTTTTTTATTCGTATTGGCAAGTTTGTCAATCTTATTTGTGACCTAAATTTGTTGGGTTTGGTAATTGTTTTGCTATATATATTTTTTTATAAAAGTCATTCAAAAGGAAAATGTCATTTGGTGATTTTTTTGGGTAATTGCTATCATCATTCAAAAATGGATCTAGTTATGTATGATAAATATATGATTTAAGGGCTAATGCACAATCATGGGCTCCTTTAAAGACACTTTATATGCCACATAATAATGGAAAAACGTGGAACCTATGACTTTAGGTGAGAATTAGGGGTACTTCCCTAATGTATTTGAAGATGAAGTAAAAATACAAAAGATAGGTAATTGAATCAGCTTTCATAATATATAACATTTATGCAGAAAAAATGTGTGTAAATGATTATAAAATTACTTTCCGTGAAATCAGGATTTCAAAATTTCAACACATCATAACAAATATGTTTGTGCGGGTGCAACAATATATGAGGTAAATGATGTCAATTTTGGATAAACTCTTGCAGACATGTAAATGACATATGGGCCTAGTGCAACACTATTTATTCATAATTTTTCACGAATTTGTTTTTTATTATTAATTATTGAAGTTAGAAAAGCTTGAAACGAAAATGTTATGTTCGGGTGCAACACTTTAGAGGCAATTTATAATGAAATATTTGATGTATATATATAATATTGTAGAGGTTGCTCTCTTCTAGTGCACCATATAGTTTTCTTGGCAACTGGTGAAGGCAATCAAAAGTTATATAAAAAACAATCGATGTATCTATTTCCAAAAACTAACATGTGTTATTTACAAAAATAATAAGAAATAATTAAAACACACATTTGAAAGAAAAAATTACATATTCAGAATTGTAAGATCGTACTCTACAATATTCTAAATTTTCATAAAAAAATATTGTGTTTGCCAAAGCAAAACACGCCATCAAAACTGAGCATATTGATAGAATTCTAAAAGACAGGCAATAGCCTTGGTTTATTTGTCCTAGCCAATAGGTTCAGTAGTCCAAAGCTAATTCCAAACATAATGCCAAACCTTATCCCCGTCGAGTTTTTAAATTTTAAAAACAAGCATATGCGTTATAGCCTATTCTTATTGCATATGCACTATATCTCATATGCAATTCATATTGCATATGCGATATAGTGCCAATGCGTTATAATGCATATGCATTTTTTCCTAAGTAGATTGGTACGAGAGTAAAAAAGAGTAAATACAAGGTGGATAGTCTTTGGGAGAAACCCCATCTAAAATGAAAAGATCATGGTAATTATTGGCCCCTCCAAAGTGGTTTAGTGTGGCAAAAGGACGACGCTTAGCTTAAAATTTGTGAATGGTTGTGGATAACGAGGTTAGATTAATGGAGGTTCAAGGCACTTGTTCATGACGCTTAAGACATGGAAGATGCTTTTTAGACTTAATGCTTGAGTTTTATTTCCTAACCTTTCTCTAAGGCTCGAAACTCATATCTAGCTCTAAAATTTTCCTAATGGTACCAACACATTCACTATTGCGAGATCATTTATGTTGTTTTGAAGCATTGATTTTTTCCGTGGACACACAAAAGAATCTTTTAGGGCCTAAGGTCAAGGTGTCATCTCTCAACTATGTTGAGGCTCCACGATGTATACATTGTGCTCGAGAACAGCTAAGGGTTTCTCCCACAAGTATGTCTAGGATATGCTCATGAGGTCATGTATGGTGGATCAAATTTCATTCTTAAAACTATATTCCAAGAATTTTTATTTATGGTACAAGGCATAGGTTTCCTACCTTAACAATATCCAAGACCCATGGATTCATATATACTATCCAAAATCTTCTAATGACATCCATGTCACCACTCGAAGGAA
>LPNX010902238.1:11522-56671 GCA_001517045.1 Pseudotsuga menziesii | reverse complement strand
TCTACCTTTGTACCCTTGTCTTCTTACTGTATCTAATCTAGCTACTGGAGAAAAAGTCTAAACCCTTTGCTACTAACCTTGCATTATGCTTTACAACATTTCCATCAGTACCAAACCTTTTTTTATAGATCCATTATACACCTAGTACATCTTTTCCTTTTGGAATATTCACCAATTGCCAAGTTTGTTCTTCATCCGTATCCTTTTTCCAACTTGCTTATTTAACTGCTTCTTGAAAACATATTGGATCAACAATATAAAATAATGCAAAATCAGAAATCTAACCATCATCATCGTTACCATGAGTTACCTCATATATTTCTTGGAGACTTCTTGTCTTCAATGGACTTCCATTTGACCTTGAGCTATTACTTGAGTGATATTTAGGAGTTGACTGAGATCTTGAAGCTGATTGAGGTGTTGATGTTGTGCTATGTGAAATCAATCTTGATGAAGAGCTTGATCTTCATCAAAATATTTCATTTCGAATTGTTGTTGTTGATGTACATTTTCATTCCAAACCCATTTTTCATCTTCAAGAAACTTGACATCTGTACTGATTATTGTCCTTTTTGTGATAGAATTATACAACTTGTATGCTTTCCATTGCTCACTATATCCCACAAAAATACATCTTTGTCCTTTATTATCTAACTTCTTCCTATTTTCAGTAGGAACATGTGCATATGCAATACACCCAGAGACGCTTAAATGAGAAACATTATGTTTTTTATTACTCCATGCTTCCTGTGGTACCTTATCCTTGACACTCTTTGTGGGGGAACGATTCAAAATATATACTGCACAAGCTACTATTTCAGCCCAATATTCATTTGGTAGATGTCTAGCTTTCTTCATGCTTCTTGCCATTTCCATTATTGTTCTATTTTTTCTTTCTACAATACCATTTTGTTGTGGAGTATAGCTAGTTGTAAATTTCCTTTTAATCCCATTTATTTTGCAGAAAATCAAGAAATCATTTGATGCAAATTCTCCCCATCTATCTGTTCTTAGAATTTTAATGTAGCGTCCACTTTGCTTTTCAACCATGACTTTAAATTTCTTAAACACTTTACCCAATAGAAGGTGTCTTCATATACCCACACAAATCTAAATGCACAATTTCAAGTGGAGCTCTTGCTCTATATGACTTACCAATAGGAAATGATTCTCTATGTTGCTTACCAATAATGCACCATTCACAAAGTTTGTTTGGTTGTCACAATCAATGACAAACCATTCACCATGTTCTTTCTATGCAACGAATTTAGACCACTGAAGCTTAAATTACCAAACCTTAAGTGCCATAACCATGACTCATTTGAGAGGATTGTTTTGAAAGCAACAGAAATAGTTTTGCAACCTTAAATGAACATCTTGTTTTGTGTCATTTGGACTTTTGCAATTAGTGTTGTATGTGAATAAAAAATCTCACATTCATAATTTTCAAAATGCTAATTAGATTGTGTTTGAGATTTGGGACATAATACACATTTGGAATGTGTTTGTTTTCATTTTACTTAGTTTCAAATTTTATGCCATTTTCATCTTGCTTAGTTTCAAATTTTATGCTACCTTTACCCATGACAGCTACTATTTTATCATCTCCTATTCATCTGTAAATGTTAAAATTATTTTCATTGCCCAGTTTGCTAAGCAATTAGAAATCTGGTTTTTAATTTTTCCTTCCACGGTTTATGTTCAATCTGGTTTTAATTTTTTCTTCCATTTTATCCTGTTCTTTTGACTCTTGTGAAAAGAACATGCATGTGGGGTTGAAGCTTCGGGTGAAGCTTGGAGGTGACTAGTAACTTTAATGATAGGATCATCAAGATTAATGAGACTGTAACAATATCCAGCCCAGATCCAGTTCGATTTGATGGTGGCTGTAATTCAGTTAACGCTATTGAATAGTTTTTACTTTTTAATAAACAATAGGTTAAAACATTCTCACCCGGTGGCAAATCCTGTAACTGTTCAGTGGTTAACTGCTTAAACTGCACACCGTGGCCATTGATAAAAGCCACCAAAAGATCCATCAGCTATACTGTCTATCAATCTTGCTGGCCTTATGGAGGTTTACCCGCCACTTTACTTATAACTATGCTAATTTAGAATT
This sequence comes from Pseudotsuga menziesii, assembly GCA_001517045.1. NCBI lineage: Eukaryota > Viridiplantae > Streptophyta > Pinopsida > Pinales > Pinaceae > Pseudotsuga > Pseudotsuga menziesii. Next base: position 54,552 of record LPNX010902238.1, on the reverse strand, counting down.
GTGTGTTACTATTCATTGCCATGTTATCTCCTTTCCCGCAATAGAATATGGTGTAGATGTTTAGTAGCTGCAATATGAGCTATCTGCTGCTGCCTGATGTCTATGTCTTCTACGAGGACTGGTTTTTCAAGTTACTAGCAAGTTGTAATGAGAATTATTATGTCAAAATTGTAATGTGCTTCTCTCTTGCTTTCGGTTCAAGAACGTTTCCTCTGACCTGTTCGGTGATGGGAATGAACATGATGATATTTAAAACTTGTTTTTATACTTTTATTCTTTACATTTCTATGTTTTCTTTATTTTTGTGAACTTTTTTCTCTTTCTGTAACTGCAATATGTGTTGACTATTATGCTTTATGAATTTGCTTGGCTTGCAGCTAGGAATTGTGAGTGATCACCCAGATTATATTATGGAGTTGGGATTGGGCATTCAATCAATAGGCAAGCTCAGGCTTAGAATAGTGGTTGACATCATTTATGCATTAAAAAAATTTTATTTCTGCAATGAAATGAAACGGGAGAAGAGACTCAGACATACCTCGTGTGTATGCTGTGGGGGTTATGGGTGGATGTTCAAGGCCATTGGCAGAGAGGGGCTTACTCCTCGTTCATGGACAGATTACTCTTTCCAATGGTGGTGTTAGTGACCAACCTTTGTTACAGGTATCCATTTACATCCCATCTGTTTCGCAAGCCACTTTTCTCAGAGATGCATCGAAAGAACCATCATTAATTATGGTGTAACTGTAGTATAATTTTGTATTGATGTCAAGTATTTTACGCCATTATAACCCAATTGACTACCCTAGATCTATGAACGCGCGTACTCACTGGTTAACAACGATATCTCTTAGGATACTGCCACGCTCATTCCTCTGCAATGCTTTCAATTAAGAACCTCACCAAATGCAAATACCTGCATACGTTTGTGAAGCAATCTGTAACGATGCATGTGATGGCTGGAAATGAGTCTTTGCCTCTGCTCCTAAGGAGGTTCTCCAATGCGGGGCTCAATTTTTGCGCCCATGCTGGAGTTGTGGCCGGCGGTAAGCTGTCGGGTATACACAGATCAAAGCACGACGGAAACAAGAAAAATATACCATTTGTGTTTTGTGTAGACACTGTAACCATACTCTTTATGGATCCATTCAAAAAAGCCCTAGCATACCGAGGAGCTGCGCCAAATACATAAGAGCGTTCACATTACTTTGCGCAGGGAAAGGCACAATCACTGCGTGCAAAGCACAATGCAAGTAATTATCGTTGTGAATACTCGTCATATTTCTGTCCATCTCCCTTCGATTTCCCTTAGTTGGTTGAGGGAATAAGTCTTCTCTGCAATGTTCTGTCGTAAGTTATCGTTTTGAGATTAATAAATATCAAAACGAATTCTTTATATATTAAATTCAAAATCAAAATCAAAAGATTAAATACAAATAAATTTTAAACAAATAGTATATCTCAATAGAAAAACATCAAAATATATATTAATTTTATATTTTTTTTAAACAATTTAAAATAATTTTAACAACGTAAAATGGGTTGCTGAGGTTTATTGAAGTGTATCTTAAGGGTTAAGAAAGGTCTTTAGTGAGGGTCACAGCCGTGTAGCTAGGCGCCGTAAATCCCTTTGAAAGTAGACCGAGTGTGAGTGAAACCCTTATTCAGATGGATCCTTCAATGGATATCGCTACTCACCCTGTTCTAGACTGTCAAGAGGAAGGGAATGGTGAAGTCTCCCTTGCTGAAAGAAGATCTTCCTTCGCAGAATGTTCTACATCTGATTCATCTTCGTCAGTTGTTCATATTGATAATTCTAATCCTTCTGCAGACTGGCAATTACCTACCATACTACCAAAAGATGTTTATAAACTCTCTCTTTGGAAATATATTGCTTGTCAACAAATCCGTTTATCCTCTGTCGATATCTCCTTCACTGATAAACAAGAGCCCGTACATATAAACCTCTTAGAAAAATCTCAGATAGATTGGGCAAAACAGAAAGGATACAAATATGCTCATCTAGGAGCTATACGCCTTGGTTTAGGTCCTCTTGTGCGTCTACCTACCAGTGTCGTCATTATGTGTAGCCGTGGATACTTGACATAATGATTTTGCTCATGCAGTTATTGGCGGGCGGATTTACTGGTCCTCTGCATCAAGGCCCTCCTTATGGCACTATCTTCCCCAACTATAGTGTCAGCCTAGATGATCCTTACATCTATGACCTCCTTAAAGCCTATGTTCTCCCTCAAGGCTTCTCTATGCAATCTGGATCTCGAATCATTCAGCTTAAAAGTTTTGTGTGTGTAAGATTTGGTAATGATACTCTCCCTCCTCTGTAGAAACATGTCTATCAGAGTTCGCACCTCATAAGCATGGTGGAACAGGATAAATCCAAGAATGATCAACCAGTTACTTTTGACTGGACAGGTATTAACTACCCACGGCAATGGGAAGTTATATACAGTGAGCTAAGAGACATAGAAAAAACCAGACAAGCTTTAACCATCAGACCTTTAAAATTTGATAGATCTACAAGTTCATTCAGATATCCAGATAGCTCCCCTGCTCCTTCATTCTCTTCTCTTCCAAGATCTATTTCTGTCTCTTCCTCTTCTTCTCTTTCGAGTCAGCTTAATCATCCCAGACTCCATACAGGATATACAAGCCCTTCTGAACACACTAGATAGCACAAATACTGTCAAGCTTGTAAAAAGAATCTGCAAGCACTACAGCATTATAAAGACAGACCCACTTTGGGAATGTTTACTCTACCAAGACAGAACTCTGAATTAGAAGCCACTATCCAAAACAGAAAATATTTTTACACCTTTTAGGCAATATTCCCATGATGGCCAGATAAAAAGAGAATACGTTCCACATAAGTCCTCTGGTCCAGATGACTCTATGTCAGATGAAGTGAAGTTGGCTAATTGGGATAATTTGCAGCATCAAAAGACTGCAAGAAACCTAGACGATATGGCAATGGATCTTTTACAGATCAAAAAGGCTGTCTTAGATGAAAAAAAGCAAGTGTCTGTAGTTGAAACAAAAATTGATCATTCTTTGTCAAATTCAACTGAAATAAAGTCTGCTGTAATCAAAGCAGCAGAAAAGATTGAAAAACGACTAGAGGAAATTGAGGAACTGCTTAATGAAATCACCGATCTAAAACCTAAAGTTCTTGTTGTAAGTCCTATGGCTCTTTCTCTAGCTGCAAAAGGATATGAGCCAAAGAAACCCACTATTCCTCTCTTAGAAAGAAGTTATTCCTTTGGAATGTTTAGTGGAGTTCCAGAAGAGTCTGCCGATGAAGATACTAGACCTGACTTTGATTTCGGACAGAATGATCAGGACTTAGAAGAAGTCCATGAATGGGTTAAAGCTTTGAAAACCCTGCCTCCAGCCCTTGAGCCACATTACCTGCAAATGATGTCTAGAAATCCCACTGAGTCTTCGGGTTCTTCCCATTTAGTGCTACCATCTCCAGATCATAAAGATACCGCAATGGCATCTGCCTCTACTGCTCCTCACTTTAGCACAAACTTTGACATTGGTTCAATCAGTAACATTATATCCCAAATGCCCGAACACCCTGTGATCAATTATGATTGTCAATCCAGGGATGAAATCAAATCAGCCATTCAGTTGCTATATCATTGGACTATCTCCCAGAGATTAAAAAATGCCTCTATAACTGGTCAACACTTAGGTGGTATGATAGTAGAAGGATTTGTTGGTTTAGTCTCAGATTGGTGAGAAAATCTTCCAGCAAATGCTAGAAATGGAATGTTGTTTGCTGATGATGGTGATCAGCAAATACTTAAGGCTCTTGGTAAGCAATTTCATGGAGCAGATGAAATGGATGAAAGAGACCATTATGCTTCACTCTTCATGACTGCAAGGTTATGCAATTTAGCCCAAGTAGAAGAATATTTTTGCTACATGCAGAAGCTTCTGATCAGAGTAGGAAAAGCAAATGACCCTGCTTATTTAGAACACTATCTGCGTAGCTTTCCAAACATTTTCCAGATGCTGTAGAGAGATACCTTAAAGAGAAAAACATTCCTCTACAGACCCTCTCTCTTGCTCAGTTACATTTCCACAATAAAGAAACATGGCAAGAACACTGTTTAGCAAAGAGAGTAGAAAAAGATTTGAAAAGGCATCAAAATATGTTTTCACCATCATTCTGCAAGCAAGTTGCACAGATGCCAGACTGGGGTTGTGGAGCACACAACTGCGGACATTTACAGTCTCACTGTACATGTTCTTCTAAAAATAAGCAAAAAGGACATTTCACCAGTGAACCTAGATTTCACTATCTTGACAAACCCTTGAAGTATAAACCTTTCAGAAAGTCTAAGCACTATTCCAAGAAGCAAGCTTCTTTCCAAACTGGGTTTAAAAAGCCCCGAAGGTTCATAAAACGAAGATCTACTAAAGCAATAGCAAAGGGTTGTTTTCTGTGTGGACAACCAGGGCATTGGGCTAAGAACTGCCCTAAGAAAAAGAAGCTTCCGAAAGTTGCCGCTTTCTATGAAACTCTGGATTCCAGATGGTGGGATCATCCAGAGTCTGCCTCAAATCCATCAGCTGAAATCCTTTATTTTCCTTCTGAAGATTCTGCCTCCTCAGATTCTGAAGATGATTTTGAATCTCAACCTGCTTTGAATAAATTTGATCCTTCTTCTTCCTCTTCTGAGTCTGAATCGAAACCAAATTTAGGGGGGTATGAGGTCCCTGAATTTGCATTTAGTCTCCAGATGTTCCGAATGTCTCCTCAGCAAGACATAGAGAAAAAGATTGCAGCCATTGATCTGCATCTATCTAAGCTCCAAGCTTACCAGTATCAAGAAAGAGGTTACCTAGAAGAAAAAAAGAAGATTCTACTTCAAAAACTTGAATCAAACAAAGGAAAACAGAAAGTAGAATATGCTAAATCTATTTCTTATAACCCTGCTGATCTATATAAAGATTATCCAGGAGACCACATGAATCCAGATAGCAGTTTAGAAGAAGCAGAAACAGCTGAGACAGCTATGCTCAGAAATAGAAGAACTCAAGAGTGCAGTTAAGATTATACAGATAGAAAGGGATCAATCGTCTGATGAAGATTTGGGCAAGCACTTTGATAGTGCTATGAATATTGAAAGCATAAAAGAACAAAAGGAAGAGGATACACCTCCTTCTTCTCCTCCTCCAAGAAACATTCATTTATCTATGCTTACTGGTCCAAAGATGTATATTTCTGTACAGTTTATGCCATGTGAGTATAAGCCATATACTTTAAGTTGTTTTGTTGATTCTGGATGTCAAGTGAATTTAGCGAAAGGGTCAACTATACCTCATTTCTATTGGGAACAGACTAGAGATGGGGGTGCAGCCATTAATGGTAATCCTATTCCCCTGCAAGCTAAATGTAAAAAGTTTCCAGATCAGATTGGTAATGTGTGTGATCGGATTAGTTTATACAGAATGGATGATGTTAGTGAAGATTGTGTCTTAGGTTCTCTATGGCTTCAGAAAGTCAGTCCATACTTGGTTGATCATGATAAAATGACTTTCACTTGTAAATTAAATGGCGAGTTTGTTACTCTTCCAATGTCTTTCCAGCCCATCAGAAAATGCAAAACAATTGAGGCTCCAGTTATCATTAAGCCTCCCATAGCTCAGTTGATGAAAATGGAAAGATGCAAAAGCTTTGCTGAACTTAATGGAGCTAAAGTTCTAGAAAGCATCTCTGCTAAGCTTAAGAAAGACTGTTGCTCAGAAAATCCGAACGCCTTCTGGACAAGAGAACAGTATTTTGTCTCTCTACCCTTAGATCCTCATGTAAAGGCCAAACCTATGAAAGCATCAACAGCATTAATGTCTCCAAGTGAAGTCCAATTCTGTGATGCTGAGATTCAAGAATTATTAGAGAAAGGTTTGATTGAGCCTTCCAAAAGCCCTTGGGCATGTAGAGCATTTGTGGTAAACAAACATGCAGAGCAGAAAAGAGGGAAACCAAGATTGGTAGTAAACTACAAGCCACTAAATGCAGTATTACAAAAGATTAGGTACCCTCTACCAAATAAAGCTAGCCTGCTCCATAGAATAAATGGATGTACTATCTTTAGTAAATTTGATATGAAATCTGTTTTTTATCAGATAGGAATTATTCCTAAAGATAGATACAAAACAACTTTTGTAGTGCCTTGTGGTCAATACCAATGGCGTGTATTACCTTTTGGTATTAATAATGCCCCTTCAGAATTCCAGAAGCGGATGGAGGATATATTCCGCAATTTTAACTCGGCATTGGTTTATATAGACGATGTGCTTATCTGTTCTAAAAGTTTGCAGGAACATCAGAGGCACCTGCAACAGTTTTATGAGCTAGTCTATAAACATGGATTAGTTTTATCCGAGTCCAAAATGGAAATAGGGAAAACCAATATTGAGTTTCTTGGTTTTAAGATTGATACAGGTCAGATTCTTTTACAAGATCATATCCTAACTTGTTTCAATAAGTTTCCCAATGTTATAACAGATAAAACTAGGCTGCAGCGTTATCTTGGTTCATTGAATTATATCAGACCTTTCTATAAGGGTCAAGCAGCTGATATCCTGGTACTTCAAAAGAGGCTGAAGAAAAGCCCATCTCCTTGGACAAAAGACATGACTGCAGCAGTTCAGAGTATAAAAGAAAAGGTTATGAAGCTGCCGTCATTATCCTTTCCTACCGGTGATGGCCAATTAATTATTGAAACTGATGCCTGATCCAGTACATGGGGTGGAGTCCTGTTAGAAGCTGTCAATGGTATAGAAAGCATTTGTGGTTATGGCTCAGGATCATTTAAAGGAGCTGAATTAAATTATCCTTCTATCCATAAGGAGATCTTGGCGGTTAAGAAGACCGTACAGCATTTTATATTATTCTTGAAACCTGTCAAATTTATTATAAGAACTGATCTTAAGATTATGACGGGCATGTTCAAGAATGAAAGTTTGATGGCAGAAAATAGTAGCAGGATACTGAAATGGTTTGTTTGGTTATCAAGTTTTGGTTTTGAAATTGTTCACAAACCAGGTTATCTAAATTGTTTGGCTGATATGCTGACGAGGGAATCTGCAGTCCCAAAATAGCCAAAAGCTTTGAACATGTTTTCTGCTGGTGATTCTAGTTCTGGAGCTGATGAACATTATAGAGATCCTGATAAAGGAAAAGCTCCAATGACTAAAGAAGAGATTGCTACAGAAGAAGAAGAAATTGCAGCAACCATGAGGAAGCTAACTCATGAAGAGTTGTTGGCAAAAGAAGGATTGTTCATCCTTCCTTGGGATAACACTTTTCCAAAAGAAGTGCGTATCCAATCTTTAGAGTATGCTTCTACTGAAGAAGAAAAAAGATTTATGCAGTTGACCCTAATTAAACAGATCCAGTCTTCCCCTTTGAAACTGGAAATCCTACAGCGCTGGGAAAAGGACGCATTTCTCATCTTTGAGCAGGCAGAAGAAAAGTTAATCCAGTGTAGAGAAATTAGTGTAGACCATGATGATGCAAGTAATCTCTACATTGATCTGGGTGCTGGAAATCTTAGATGGACATCTTTTAATCTCATCCTGCAATGCTGCAGAGAGAACAGAGAAATATTCATATGTGCAGACCCATCGAGTCTCAGGCATGACTCAAAATGGTCAGGATGGACTGATATATTTCTTGATATGTTTTGCCCCCGCAATGACCGGGAGAATAGAAAGGAAAACTTTATTCTCCATCTTAAAGCAGACATGGAAGTTGCTGACCGAGAAAATATGTGGTTCAAATTCAAATTGATCCATGAAGGAGGTTCCTACAAGCCATTAGAGCATCGCATCTATGCTCAGCAAAAACATATCACAAGATCAGTATCAGGGAACCATATTGAGTCCAAGATAACTACACGAGAAATCACTTTGGACTACAGAGTTGAGTCTCTATTCAGAGTTGAATTGGTTTATGAACCAGAGTCCCGAGGATTATTCAAAGGTTCTGATGTTGAACAGTGGTTTGGTTATGATCTTTATCCACCACCATCTCCTCCAAATATGTCCGAAGAAGAACACTTTTGGCAAACTTATGCTGAAGGACAAGGATGGGATTCTGATGACTCAGAAATATGGGAAATGTTACAAGGCAGAGATCCCTGTGACTAGGCGGAAGACGCGGTGGACCTCTTGAAGGCTGACTGGACCAGTTTTGTCCAGATTGTAGTCTTTTGGACCGACATTGGTGTCCGACAGTTTTCGTGGGTTCTGACAAAACCTCCACATTGTATATTCTTGTGTCATAGTGCTGCCGTGGGCCAAAGATGCTCCACTTTGTACCTTGTCCGTTGTATGTCAGCCATGATGGATAAATCTAGGTCCCCGTAATGCCGAAAGGCTATTTAAGGGAGGAGATAACAACACGTGGTAGTCCCCACTGTTGCCCCAGATGAATCTTAATGACATCTTAGTACAGGTTATGGTAACCGGATCTACCGGATGATTGGAAACTGTCCGTTCCTATCTACCGGTTCACCAGAATGAATTGTATAAATAAGAGGCTTGGGGTCTCATTTGATCATAGGGTCTTAGCGAGTCGCAAGAGAAAGTAGTCCGCTCTGCTAGGAAAAGTCTAGAGCAAGTAGTCCGCTCGGCTTTGTGTCTATGTCTATGAGTCTGTATTGTATGCAAAGTATGCTCTGCTGGTTGGCGCTCTGCTAGAACACAGCATCAGAAATGCTTCTGTAAGTCATCTTGTAAGCATCTGTAAAATCTTAAGTATGCTCTGAGGCTTGGGTTTTAACCTATAAGATCTCATCAGAAGAAGATATATGTCTGTGTGTTGTTCTGTTTGTAATTGCAGTGACGACTGTCGCCCTCCGACAGCGATCTGCTTTGTCTGTAATCTCTCTAATATCACTGTTACTCGGCCTCTATAAAAATAATGTTCACTCTGCAATAATATGTTGTTATTCACTGTCATTCCACTTGTTATCGCCATATGTATTGTGTTGATTTATTGCATCAGTAAAATATTGTTGAGAGAGTTAATGAACGTGGTAGCAGATAACCTGAATACAACAAGCTTTGCATAAATCTATCAGTGCACGAGAAGCATTGGCTTACCACTTAATACCCCAAGTAAGGAACTTGTTGATCAAGCTTGCTTGATTGATTATGCTGGGTGTGATGAAAGCCGTAAACGTGCAGGGTCTTAGATCAATGTGTTATGCAACAAGTCTGAAAAGGTGTACAAAGTGTGCGAAAGTTTGAAGACTATCGATCGGTGGCAAGTTGAGTTGGTATCAGAGCCAAGGGTCTTCTCAAATCTGCAAAGTTCCTGTATGCTTTCTGCAAACATCTTTACTATTTCTATATTGTTGAATGTATACTAGACATAGTGATATATTGTAGGCAATCGGAAATGGGTTGCTGAGGTTTATTGAAGTGTATCTTAAGGGTTAAGAAAGGTCTTTAGTCAGGGTCACAGCCGTGTAGATAGGTACCATAAATCCCTTTGAAAGTAGACCGAGTGTGAGTGAAACCCTTATTTAGATGGATCCTTCAATGGATATCACTACTCACCCTGTTCTAGACTGTCAGCAGGAAGGGAATGGTGAAGTCTCCCTTGCTGAAAGAAGATCTTCCTTCGCATAATGTTCTACATCTAATTCATCTTCGTTAGTTATTCATATTGATAATTCTAATCCTTCTGCATACTGGCAATTACCTACCATACTACCAAAAGATGTTTATAAACTCTCTCTTTGGAAATATATTGCTTGTCAACAAATCCGTTATCCTCTATCGATATCTCCTTCACTGATAAACAAGAGCCCGTACATATAAACCTCTTAGAAAAATATCAGATAGATTGGGAAAAACAAAAAGGATACAAATATGCTCATCTGGGAGCTATACGCCTTGGTTTAGGTCCTCTTGTGCGTCCCTACCTACCAGTGTCGTCATTATGTGTAGCCGTGGATACTCGACATAATGATTTTGCTCATGCACTTATTGGTGGATTTACTGCTCCTCTACATCAAGGCCCTGCTTATGGCACTATCTTCCCCAACTATAGTGTCATCCTAGATGATCCTTACATCTATGACCTCCTTAAAGCCTATGTTCTCCCTCAAGGCTTCTCTATGCAATCTGGATCTTGAATCATTCAGCTTAAAAGTTTTGTCTGTGTAAGATTTGGTAATGATACTCTCCCTCCTCTGTAGAAACATGTCTATCAAAGTTCGCACCTCGTAAGCGTGGTGGAACAGGATAAATCCTAGAATGCTCAACCAGTTACTTTTGACTCGACACGTATTAACTACCCACATCAATGGGAAGTTAGATACAGTGAGCTAAGAGACATAGAAAAAACCAGACAAGCTTTAGCCACCACACCTTTAAAATTTGATAGATCTACAAGTTCATTCAAATATCCAGATATCTCCCCTGCTCCTTCATTCTCTTCTCTTCCAAGATCTATTTCTGTCTCTTCCTCTTCTTCTCTTTCGAGTCAGCTTAATCAGCCCAGACTCCATACAGAATATACAAGCCCTTCTGAACACACTGGACAGCACAAAGACTGTCAAGCCTGTAAAAAGAATCTGCAAGAACTACAGCATTATAAAGACAGACCCACTTTGGGAATGTTTACTCTACCAAGACAGAACTCTGAATTAGAAGCCACTATCCAAAATAGAAAATCTTTTGTCCCAGGAAGAAATCTGCCTGATACACCTTTTAGGAAATATTCCCATGATGGCCAGATAAAAAGAAAATACCTGCCACATAAGTCCTCTGGTCCAGATGACTCTGTGTCAGATGAAGTGAAGTTGGCTAATTGGGGTAATTTGCAGCATCAAAAGACTGTAAGAAACCTGGACGATATGGCAATGGATATTTTACAGATCAAAAAGACTGTCTTAGATGAAAAACAGCAAGTGTCTATAGTTGAAACAAAAATTGATCATTCTTTGTCAGATTCAACTGAAATAAAGTCTACTGTAATCAAAGTAGCAGAAAAGATTGAAAAACGACTAGAGAAAATTGAGGAACTGCTTAATAAAATCACTGATCTAAAACCTAAAGTTCATGTTGTAAGTCCTATGGCTCTTTCTCTAGCTGAAAAAGGATATGATCCAAAGAAACCCACTATTCCTCTCTTAGAAAGAAGTTATTCCTTTGGAATGTTTAGTGGAGTTCTAGAAGAGTCTGCCGATGAAGATACTAGACCTGACTTTGATTTCGAACAGACTGACCAGGACTTAGAAGAAGTCCATGAATGGGTTAAAGCTTTGAAAACCCTGCCTCCAACCCTTGAGCCACATTACCTGCAAATGATGTCTGGAAATCCCGCTGAGTCTTCGGGTTCTTCCCATTTAGTGTTACCATCTCCAGATCATAAAGATACAACAATGCCATCTGCCTCTACTACTCCTCACTTTAGCACAAACTTTGGCATTGGTTCTATCAATAACATTATATCCCAAATGCCCGAACACCCTGTGATCAATATTGATTGTCAATCTTGGGATGAAATCAAATCATCCATTCAGTTGCTATATCATTGGACTATCTCCCAGAGATTAAAAAATGTCTCTATAATTGGTCAACACTTAGGTGGTATGATAGTAGCAGGATTTGCTGGTTTAGTCTCAGATTGGTGGGAAAATCTTCAAGCAAATGCTAGAAATGGAATGTTGTTTGCTGATGATAGTGATCAGCAAATACTTAAGGGTCTTGGTAAGCAATTTCATGGAGAAGATGAAATGGATGAAAGAGACCATTATGCTTCACTCTTCATGACTGCAAGGTTATGCAATTTAGCCCAAGTAGAAGAATATTTTTGCTACATGCAGAAGCTTCTTATTAGAGCAGGAAAAGCAAATGACCCTGCTTATTTAAAACACTATTTGCGTAGCTTTCCTGGACATATTCCAGATGTTGTAGAGAGAAACCTTAAAGAGAAAAACATTCCTCTACAGACCCTCTCTCTTGCTCAGTTACATTTCCGCATTAAAGAAACATGGCAAGAACACTGTTTAGCAAAGAGAGTAGAAAAAGATTTGAAAAGGAATCAAAATATGTTTTCACCATCATTCTACAAGCAAGTTGCACAGATGCCAGACTGGGGTTGTGGAGCACACAACCGTGGACATTTACAGTCTCACTGTACATGTTGTTCTAAAAATAATCAAAAGGGACATTTCACCAGTGAACCTAGATTTCACTATCCTGACAAACCCTTGAAGTATAAACCTTTCAGAAAGTCTAAGCACTATTCCAAGAAGCAAGCTTCTTTCCAAAATGAGTTTAAAAAGCCCCGAAGGTTCATAAAACGAAGATATACTAAAGCAACAGCAAAGGGTTGTTTTCTGTGTGGACAACCAGAGCATTGGGCTAAGAACTGCCCTAAGAAAAAGAAGCTTCTGAAAGTTGCGGCTTTCTGTGAAACTCTGGATTCCAGATGGTGGGATCATCCAGAGTCTGCCTCAAATCCATCAGCTGAAATCCTTTATTTTCCTTCTGAAGATTCGGCCTCCTCAGATTCTGAAGATGATTTTGAATCTCAACCTTCTTTGAATAAATTTGATCCTTCTTCTTCCTCTTCTGAGTCTGAATCGGAACCAAATTTAGGGGGGTATGAGGTCCCTGAATTTGCATTTAGTCTCCAGATGTTCCGAATGTCTCCTCAGCAAGACATAGAGAAAAAGATTGCAGCCATTGATCTGCATCTATCTAAGCTCCAAGCTTACCAGTATCAAGAAAGAGGTTACCTAGAAGAAGAAAAGAAGATTCTACTTCAAAAACTTGAATCAAACAAAGGAAAACAGAAAGTAGAATATGCTAAATCTATTTCTTATAACCCTGCTGATCTATATAAAGATTATCTAGGAGACCATGAATCCAGACAGCAGTTTAGAAGAAGCAGAATGGCCAAGCTCAGATTCGAGATAAAAGAAAAGCAGAAACAGCTCAGACAGCTATGCTCAGAAATAGAAGAACTCAAGAGTGCAGTTAAGATTATACAGATAGAAAGGGATCAATCGTTTGATGAAGATTTGAGCAAGCACTTTGACAGTGCTATGAATATTGAAAGCATAAAGGAACAAAACGAAGAGGATACACCTCCTTCTTCTCCTCCTCCAAGAAACATTCAGTTATCTATGCTTACTGGTCCAAAGATGTATATTTCTGTACAGTTTATGCCATGTGAGTATAAGCCATATAATTTAAGTTGTTTTGTTGATTCTGGATGTCAAGTGAATTTAGCCAAAGGGTCAGCTATACCTCATTTCTATTGGGAACAGACTAGAGATGGGGGTGCAGCCATTAATGGTAATCCTATTCCCCTATAAGCTAAATGTAAAAAGTTTCCAGTTCAGATTGGTAATGTGTGTGATCAGATTAGTTTATACAGAATGGATGATGTTAGTGAAGATTGTGTCTTAGGTTCTCTATGGCTTCAGAAAGTCAGTCCATACTTGGTTGATCATGATAAAATGACTTTCACTTGTGAATTGAATGGCCAATTTGTTACTCTTCCAATGTCTTTCCAGCCCATCAGAAAATGCAAAACAATTGAGCCTCCACTTATCATTAAGCCTCCCATAGCTCAGTTGATGAAAATGGAAAGATGCAAAAGCTTTGCTGAACTTAATGGAGCTAAAGTTCTAGAAAGCATCTCTACTAAGCTTAAGAAAGACTGTTGCTCAGAAAATCCAAACGCCTTCTAGACAAGAGAACAGTATTTTGTCTCTCTCTGCCCTTAGATCCTCATGTAAAGGCCAAACCTATGAAAGAATCAGCAGCACTAAGGTCTCCAAGTGAAGTCCAATTCTGTGATGCTGAGATTCAAGAATTATTAGAGAAAGGTTTCATTGAGCCTTCCAAAAGCCCTTGGGCATGTAGAGCATTTGTGGTAAACAAACATGCAGAGCAGAAAAGAGGGAAACCAAGATTAGTAGTAAACTACAAGCCACTAAACGCAGTATTACAAAAGATCAGGTACCCTCTACCAAATAAAGCTAGCCTGCTCCAAAGAATAAATGGATGTACTATCTTTAGTAAATTTGATATGAAATCTGGTTTTTATCAGATAGGAATTACTCCTAAAGATAGATACAAAACAGCTTTTGTAGTGCCTCGTGGTCAATACCAATGGCGTGTATTACCTTTTGGTATTAATAATGCCCCTTCAGAATTCCAGAAGCATATGGAGGATATATTCCGTAATTTTAGCTAGGATTGGTTTATATAGACAATGTGCTTATCTGTTCTAAAAGTTTGCAGGAACATCAGAGGCACCTGCAACAGTTTTATGAGCTAGTCTATAAACATGGATTAGTTTATCTAAGTCCAAAATGGAAATAGGGAAAACCAATATTGAGTTTCTTGGTCCTAAGATTGATACAGGTCAGATTCTTTTACAAGATCATATCCTAACTTGTTTCAATAAGTTTCCCGATGTTATAACAGATAAAACTCAGCTGCAGCATTTTCCTGGTTCATTGAATTATATCAGACCTTTCTATAAGGGTTAAGTAGCTGATATCCTGGTACTTCAGAAGAGGCTGAAGAAAAGTCCACCTCCTTAGAAAAAAGACATGACTGCAGCAGTTCAGAGTATAAAAGAAAAGTTTATGAAGCTGCCGTCATTATCCCTTCCTACCGGTGATGGCCAATTAATTCTTGAAACTGATGCCTCATTGAGCACAAATGGTGGAGTCCTGTTAGAAGCTGTCAATGGTATAGAAAGCATTTGTGGTTATGGCTCAAGATCATTTAAAGGAGCTGAATTAAATTATCCTTCTAGCCATAAGGAGATCTTGGCGGTTAAGAAGATCGTACAGCATTTTATATTATTCTTGAAACCTGTCAAATTTATTATAAGAACTGATCTTAAGATTATGACGGGCATGTTCAAGAATGAAAGTTTGATGGCAGAAAATAGTAGCATGATACTGAAATGGTTTATTTGGTTATCAAGTTTTGATTTTGAAATTGTTCACAAACCAGGTTATCTAAATTGTTTGGCTGATATGCTGACGAGTGAATCTACAATCCAAAAACAGCCAAAAGATTTGAACATGTTTTCTGCTGGTGTTTCTAGTTCTGGAGCTGATGAACATTACAGAGATCCTGATAAAGGAAAAGCTCCAATGACTGAAGAAGAGATTGCTGCAGAAGAAGAAGAAATTGCAGCAGCCATGAGGAAGCTAACTCATGAAGAGTTGTTGGCAAAAGAAGGATTGTTCATCCTTCGTTGGGATAACACTTTTCCAAAAGAAGTGCGTATCCAATCTTTAGAGTATGCTTCTACTGAAGAAGCAAAAAGATTTCTGCAGTTGACCCTAATTAAACAGATCCAGTCTTCCCCTTTGAAACTGGAAATCCTACAACGCTGAAAAAAGGACGCATTTCTCAGCTTTGAGCAGGCAGAAGAAAAGTTAAGCCAGTGTAGAGAAATTAGTGTAGACCATGATGATGCAAGTAATCTCTACATTGATCTGGGTGCTGGAAATCTTAGATGGACATCTTTTAATCTCATCCTATAATGCTGCAGAGAGAACAGAGAAATATTCATATGTGCAGACCCAACGAGTCTCAGGCATGACTCAAAATGGTCAGGATGGACTGATATATTTCTTGATATGTTCTGCCCCCGCAATGACTGGGAGAATAGAAAGGTAAACTTTATTCTCCATCTTAAAGCAGACATGGAAGTTGCTGACCGAGAAAATATGTGGTTCAAATTCAAATTGATCCACGAAGGAGGTTCCTACAAGCCATTAGAGCATCGCATCTATGCTCAGTAAAAATATATCAGAAGATTAGTATCAGGGAACCATATTGAGTCCAAGGTAACTACACGAGAAATCCCTTTAGACTACAGAGTTGAGTCTCTATTCAGAGGTGAATTTGTTTATGCACTAGAGTCCCGAGGATTATTCAAAGTTTTTGATGTTGAACGGTGCTTTGGTTATGATCTTTATCCACCACCATCTCCTCCAAATATGCCCGAAGAAGAAAACTTTTGGCAAACTTATGCTGAAGGACAAGGATGGGATTCTGATGACTCAGAAATATGGGAAATGTTACAAGGCAGAGATCCCTATGACTAGGCGGAAGACGCGGTGGACCTCTTGAAGGCTGACTAGACCAATTTTGTCCAGATTGTAGTCTTTTGGACCGACATTGGTGTTCGATAGTTTTCGTGGGTTCTGACAAAACCTCCACATTGTATATTTTTGTGTCATAGTGCTGCCGTGGGCCAAAGTTGCTCCACTTTGTACCTTGTCCGTTGTAAGTCGGCCATGATGGATAAATCTGGGTCCCCGTAATGCCAAAAGGCTATTTAAGGGAGGAGATAACAACATGTGGTAGTCCCCACTGTTGCCCCAGACGAATCTTAATGACCTCTTAGTACAGGTTATGGTAACCGGATCTACCGGATGACTGGAAACTGTCCGTTCCTATCTACCGGTTCACCGGAATGAATTGTATAAATAAGAGGCTTGGGGTCTCGTTTGATCATCGGGTCTTAGCGATTCGCAAGAGCAAGTAGTCCGCTCTGCTAGGAAAAGTCTAGAGCAAGTAGTCCGCTCGGCTTTGTGTCTATGTCTATGAGTCTGTATTGTATGCAAAGTATGCTCTGCTGGTTGGCGCTCTGCTAGAACACAACATCAGAAATGCTTCTGTAAGTCGTCTTGTAAGCATCTGTAAAAGCTTAAGTATGCTCTGAGCCTTGGGTTTTAACCTATAATATCTCATCAGAACAAGCTATATGTCCGTGTGTTGTTCTGTTTGTAATTGCAATGACGACTGTCGCCCTCCCACAGCGATCTGCTTTGTCTGTAATCTCTGTAATATCACTGTTACTCGACCTCTATAAAAATACTGTTCACTCTGCAATAATATGTTGTTATTCAATGTCATTCCACTTGTTATCGCCATATGTATTGTGTTGATTTATTGCATCAGTAAAATATTGTTGAGAGAGTTAATGAACGTGGTAGCAGATAACCTGAATACAACAAGCTTTGCATAAATCTTTCACTGCACCAGAAGCATTAGCTTACCACTTAATACCCCAAGTAAGGAACTTGTTGATCAAGCTTGCTTGATTGATTATGCTGGGTGTGATGAAAGCCATAAACGTGCAGGGTCTTAGATCAATGTGTTATGCAAGAAGTCTGAAAAGGTGTACAAAGTGTGCGAAAGCTTGAAGACTATCGATCGTTATTATACTTATATTTAATTGTGTTGTAATAATCTATTATTGATAAGGAACAGTAGAAATATAACAAGTAAAATAATTAACCATATATATTTATCAAAAATAAAAATAATTAAGCTCTTATATATATAATTAAAATTTTTAATTATACATACATACACACACACACATATATATATATATATATATCAAAAATTAAAATAATTAACTTTTTTTTATATATTAAAACAAAATAGAAATTATTTATTTAAAACAAATTAAAAGAAAAAAACAATTATAATTTTTAAAACAATTAAATTATTTATTGTTGTAGTTGGCTACAAAACAATTATATCATATTAACATACTAATAATTTGTAAAACAATTATATTATTTATATTAACATAGTGTTACTCATACAGTATAACAATTTTAAATATAATATTAAATATTATATTAGGTTAAAAAAATAAAGACAAAAAAATTATAATCTTTAAAATAATTATATTACAAATATATTATTTATATTAATCTACTTTTGATTACAATAATTATTTATTTAAAATCAATCAAAAGAGAAAAAAATTATAATTTATAAAAAAAAATATATTACTTATAAATTAACATAGTGTTATATATGGCTACAATAATTTTAAATATCATATTAAATGTTAAGTCACGAAATTAAACATAAAAAAATTGATTTAAAGTGAAAACACTTAATATAAATAATGCTAGTTACACTTATATTTAATATTTTTAATTTGTTTATAATAATATATGTGTATTTAACAACATTATTTGATAAATTATAACACTTAATATAAATATTATGATAGTTATACACTTAGTTTATATTTTTAATTTGTGGGTGAGTGCAAGAAGATGAGGGACCTTTTAGATGCAATCCTAGTTTTTAAAAACATGACCACGTTACATAAAAATACAACCCGTTTTTGCTACATAGCACTTGCTATGGTTCAACCCTAGCCTCACATGTCACGGAACATTTAGGATAGGAAATCATATTGCGTATGCGTTATATAACTATAAAACGCGTACACGATATGTAGTTATACCAGCGTAGATCCAAATCCTAGGCTCTATCAAGTGCCGAGAGGGATCAAATCTCTTATTAGGTATCCATTGATTTGATTCAAACCAATGGATACCTAAGGTGAATTAGGGTTATTGGTCATATATTATGTTGTGTAGGAGTTATAGCCAAAAAAGTCGAATGATCTTTTCAATGCTTCATGGATCTAGAAACCTGTAATCCATAAAACATTGGTTTCTTATTTTTTGAGGTGATAAGTCCTTGCTGTTAAAATTGGGTAAAGCTTCTTACTAAACACGTATAAATTTTGGAAAAACATAAAACCCTTCCATACCATCCTAATCTGAAATCGCACACTGTGTGAGCAGCCCTTTCATGTTTGTACAAATTTGATAACAGTGCACATATGTTTTCATTCAACATTATCGTTATCACATCACACTGTAAGGAATTCCCCTTTACAAAAAAAACTGTAAAAACACTACAAAACTGCAGAGTTAACAAAAATAAAAACAACACTATTTTGTAAATATCTAATTCACGTTGGTGTTAAAGTTGAGCAACACAGGCTCACAAGTGCAAATTGGCCATGAATTTCTACAGCGAACCCATGAGATAATACACTTTGAATGGTAGTGATGTTTGCATCACATTTGCTTTGCAGGCTCCACGCTGGAAAACGTATCATGGCAAATGGGCCAGATCTCTCCATCAGCATCATTTTCACTTTCATTGCAAATCTGAACTTCTGGCAACCCATCTACTGCTTCAACAAGACTGTTAGGTATTTCCTCATCCACTACTACACCAACTTCACTATTAAGTGGCCTGAATTCTCTTATACTGGTCAAGCCAACAGAGATATTTTCAGATTTGAAATTGAAGTTATACATATTGTCCTCTACATGTTGTTTGATCTCTTGCCATGTTAATCTCGAACTCCATATAATTTGAGTTTGGACGTAATGATTGGCTCGATGGCGCAAATCTTGTATGGATCGAACAACAATGATATTCTATGAAAATCTGAAAGTTGTACGATAGTATTGAGGCTCCTCATCTTCACTTTCAATGGGGAATCCCCGAGCATGAACGTGTTCTCCACGCCATCGATCATCTTACTGAATTAGATCAACATTCTCCAATAGAGTCTCTAATTCCATAGGGATTCTATGTTGAAAGCTGGTACCCTCTTGAATTAAAGGTGGCCACTGGGGATAAACGGTCACAGTGGACACCAAATGGTCCTCCTCAATTCTGGACGTTTGTAGAGGACTAGGAATATTGATACCTTCATTTTCGTTTACGTGTGCTTCCAAACATCTTATGACACTGAGAACATGTTCTCTCATGTCATCGTTATGGGAATTTGTATCCATGTTCCAATTTTCTACGTCCATTGTTTCCCAATGAGCTAATTCAACCTCACAAAAAATTCTCACACACACCAGAATATAACTGTACTCCCGTGCACAGAAGTGATCGAATGAGAAATTTGTACCTCTAAATTAAAATATGATTTCAAAATCTGTACCTGTGAATGAAAATATGATTTCAAAATTCGTATTAATAATTATGTTAAAGGGATATTATAAATACTTCCCATTGATTTATGGATTGACTACAATTTGACACCAATTAATTCCATCAGCCACAGAATATCTAAAGAATATCTAAAGAATTTTTAATGGCTCTAAATAAAACAAATTCTTACCTTGGTTTATTGTTCCTGTCGCAGTGGTTGTTGCTGTTGCTGGATCAAGGTAGCTAGCTATGATGTAGTTTATGATACTTCTTGCTATTTATATAGTTGTTGTTTTTTTTTCTTCTAATTTTCTATTTTTTTTATAGCCGACATAATATTATGTAACGTTACGTAACGTGACAATGTTACGTAACGTTACAATATCTACCCCATACTGGGCTATAGAGCGCCTCTCGGCGGAAAAATGCATACACGATTTGTAAAACTAAAATTAATTTATATACATAGTACTGAAACTCGCGACGCATTCTACCCATGAGGAACACACATAGTGGGATGAACAAGGATGAATTGGGTGTTGTGGACTATTGGAGGAGCTCGATTTAGTTGGAGGGGAGGAAAATCCACGGGTCAATTGTCATCTAGTCACGTAAATCATTCACCTATAGCATTTTTTTTTGTCAATTCTAAACCTAAAATACAATTTTTTAATAGTTTAAAACAACCAAATTTTGCATTATTTAGCGGATTGGAAATAACCTAGTCACTGATTAAATTCACATCCCCCTCAACCGAGATGAGTGAAGAAGTACAATGATTTTCTTTTCAAGAACTCAAGAACTCCTATTGTAAGCAAAAATTGAAAAATATAGAACTCCTCCCTTTATACAATGTATCCATCCACATGAAACCCAAATTTCCAACCCTCAAAGGCCATTTCCCCATGATACTAATTGAATAACTTTCCTCGGAAATGGCCATAACAAGATGAAATGCATGCACGAGCGTGAATAGAAAAAATGCATAAAAAATTAGTAACTTGGTTTCTCAAAACTTCATCATAATCATTTGTCCATGAACATAATCAAAATTTCATCACAAGTGTATGTAGTTATACATTGGCTCTTAGTTAATCACCCTAAACTAAATGCCAAAACACATTAACAAAGTGCCTCTCGGCGTGACCTTTTAAACATAGAACAATGTATTATATATAAATCGCCAATATATATATAAACACGGAGTTAAAACTAGTAACTATGACTAGTTTTATTCCTTCCTCCAGTTTTAGCAGCCACCACCATTTTTCCACTAAAATATTTTCAATTCTTGGTTATAGAACCCACCTCATGTGTGTTTTAATTATACCTATATCGACACTTTTCTCTTATTCTGTGCATATGACTTACCCTTCGTGCCCCTCACCTTATCGTAATGACAAAAAATTCAAATATACGAACTTTCTCATTGTGATATCGAATTACAAGTCAACACATCCTCATGCCACAATACAACCTCAGAATTCATCGCACCATCGAAGAGTTCATAATCATCATGCAGTTCTGACCCTAGCTCTATTGGGCTACCAAAAATCTAATTAATTAAAGGTAATCACCTGAACTAAATAGAACTTGAATTCTGCTTCTTTTATCCTATAAACATAATAAAGGAAATTAGAAACATGTGAGACTCTAGGTCTCCCTAAGATCCCTTGACCTATCAAAGTCACAAATGGCTTTACTCAAATAGTCTATGCCCCTGCATCACTAGGTTTATCAACCATTTTTTAAAATAGAAAAAACTATGTGTAATATATTTCTACATGTCGAGCCTCTAAGCGCATCTACAACCAATTGTATTACAGTCCACAAATTATCCATTTTTCCATGTCATTTTTGGTTTGTTTCCATGTTTATACAACAATGGAAATGGTGAACACCCATGAACTACTTAAAGTGTGTCATGAGAGTGTTCCCAACCATGATTAAGCAAATTATATTTAGAGGATTGGTGGCATCCCTATATCACCCCTTTTCTTGGCTCACATGTCCTAATAGTCCCTTTCCCCTTCCTTTTACATATCCAAGGGACATAAAGGCCAAAACATGTCGAAACAACCCTCCTAAATTCAAAGAAGTTTAAAACCAATTTTGCATGGAAAAGTCACCAATGAGGGTTAAGAAGTGCCTTAACTTCTAGAAAGAACGTGAATGAAACTTACTATTTAATTGTTAAATGTTTAATTTTAAGTTTTAAATGTATGTAAGTGAATTCCATTAAATTGCTTACTTGAGTTTGATTTAATTTACATTTTCAATTTTGAAGAGACGTCATTACATACCATGTATATGTTTTCTAATGATTTTCTTATTGATGTTTTTATTGGAGTTGTGGCTATGGACCGTAAATGCCGAAATACTGATTGAGCTTTCCCACTTGAGGGGACTTAGTACGGATTTTAGTGGAGGTGACATGATTCACCGCTCACTTGCATCCACTTTGGATGCAATTGTTGAGACTATTTCATTGTCAAGCAACATACTATATGATATTACATCATATAGAGAAAGAAAAAGACAAGAGTACGCTGATGGGATAGACTACAATGCAATCAAAAAGTTGAAAATAACCAAAGAGCGTGTATTTTTATTGTTTAGGGACCCTCGCACAGGGGAAATCCCAAATGAAAATAGGCCCGATATCTCTATTGAGTGGTGCACATTTCAGCCATTTGTTGATAACTATATTGGCAGATGGTATATGGCTTTTGATATGCTGCACCACATAACAACAGGGTAATCCACCTGTATTTCCTTTGAAATATGTATGCAGAGTTCGTGTTGGGTAAACACATAAACTGTTTTGATATCTTGCACTTTCGGGGGATCGGTGTGGGGATGCCCCCAAACTAAACCAATTCTAGGCTTCGAGACCTTGATCTCCATATCCCTGCACCTCGCAAGCAGTTTTTTGGGATAGATGTCCCACCTGTACATCGTGTTAGTCCACATACATGTGATACGTATTTGAGTTTAGCACGGGTAGTTGTTTGTGATAGCACTATGGTTCAACATATGGGCGTAAAGGGACATATGTCCCAGGTGTGGTACATACACCAGGTCGTCATGGTGCAGGACCATCTTCTATTGCAATACCACCCACTAGCGTAACACCATCTATTAGTGTAGCACCATCAGCACATCCCCAACCTACTTTTGAGCCTCGTGAGTGCACATCGTGTGGTCGTCCCTGCTACGATATTTCCTCAGATGTTGTCTTCAGTGGGTTTTTGAGTGATGTATGTAGATGGTTAATTGTAATAGATTCTTCATTTATTTTCCTCTTTGTACACATATGTATAGTTTGAGCTAATATATTAATTTTGCTAACTTGCACTTAATGCTTTATGCTGGAAGCGATGCCCTAGAGTTTCATGTTCCACATTCTACAGGGGAGAATTAAATTCCATCCATTGATCCCTTGGTTGGTGGAGAGATTCATATAGCACCCATTGTCGTATCTCTCACCGAGGTAAACACTTTAAAATTTCAGTTTTTTAATACTTTTTAATTTGTTAATTTCCACATATTATACATGTTAGTTCACTAATTCTATCTAGGGTCTAATATTTACAATTATTAAACTTGCAGATGCCAAATCCTTCACGGGGAAAAGCAGTGATGGAGGTAGCATTCATGGTTGTATCAAACGAGGAAACATTTGGGATCCAGGTAAACAATTAAAAATGTCATTTTTTAAATACATGTATGTTCGTTGAATCATGCATGTCTAACTACATGAACACTTGTTGACTATAGGCACCAACCGAAACACCTCGACCATTTACTAGAGATGTATCTCCTCATAGGCCATACATGAACAAGGTTCATGTGTATATGAGGTGGCCTACTCCTATCAAGACTCTATTTTTGTTAACTTGAAATCCAGTGCAAATTTTTTTTAATGTTTGATTTTCATGTTTACTAGATCAGAAGCCATAGTTTACTATTGAAAACCTCGTAGGGATGTTTGATGCAGCAGTCATTGTTGCATCTGCAATGGTAACAAGTCACAAAGAGGTACAACTATTTCATCATGATCGTTACATACTTTATCATTGTTGTCTAATGTTTAGTCATGCATATCTAACTACTTTGAACATTGGTGATTGTAGCCACCAACATCAATCAATGTGGAATCTACAATAACAACAAGCCACACAGAGGTATAACTAATTGAATATGATACAGACATAGTATGCTATTGTTGTCTATTGTTTATTGATGCACATGTATAACTATTTCAACATTTGGTGATTGTAGCCACCAGCAGCAGCAACAGTTCTTGCCCCTCTAGTTCGACCATGGATGTGACCATCCTTGATGTTCGACCAACGGCTCCATCTGCTACACAAGGAACACAATCCCCTTTGTCACAGTCTCTCATTGAGGTGAGATGTTCATTAATGACCAATTGTTTCATGCAATTTCCATGAACATGTTGATAATTGTTGAGTTAATTTAGATATGGTCTTTTATTGAGATAATGTACTAGCACATAGTTAGTTGAATTTAACAATTGATATTTAATTTGTAGGATCCAAAGATGCACAGTGGTCCTAGAGTTGTGCCTAGAGGATCAACATCGGGAATTAACAACATGAAGCTTGAGTTTTTATTTGTCTTATGGGATATATGTACATTTTGATACATGCACATGTGTCTTGGATAGTTTTGGATACATGTACTTTTGGAGACATGTACATTGACATTTCACTTACATGTATATGTGGCTTGGATAGTTTTGGATACATGTAATTTTGGATTCTTTTGGATATATATGTAGTTTTGGAGACATGTACTTTTGGAGACATGTACATTGACATTTCACTTATAAATGAATGATACATTTCACTTTGAATTTGTTCTTTGGTTTCCACATGTTCTTGTGTCAATCTATTGTGTTTATTTGCATGGATTATCTATTACATATGAATGGAGTATGTCAAAAGAACAAACTATTATATGTAAAGGTTTCAATGATCTCACTACATGCACACTAATTGGATATCTAATTAGAATTTGTGATTTTGGATGATCATTACAAGTAAAGTCAAAGTTTTGGCTCGTGTAATTTAATAAAATTGAGTGCAATACAATGTATTTCAAGGTTCCAACAATGAACTCAGTACATGGATGCCAATTGGATATATCTAATTAAAAATTGTGAGTTTGGTTGATTAAATTACAAGTTAAGTCAATGTTCAAGTGTAATTTAGTAAAAATAAGTGCAATACATGCTTCACATTTCATCAACCACTAACAACACTATTCAACAAACCTCATGCACCCAATGACTAATCACTCAGAATTAAAGGAACTACAATAGAATCCAAAGAGAGAGAACCAACTTCGTGGATCAAGATGATTTCAAGCATAAGTCCATCGGATTTGAAAAAGTTGAGTTGGATATTAGATTGATTCTGAACTAAGTTATGACAATAAGATAAGATTAGGGTTAGGAATAGGGTTATGGTTATAGGCCATGAATGTTAAACATTAAACCCTATTTAGGGCTACAGTTTTACAAGTTTAGTCCTCGTTGGTGTGAGATGCATTGTCCAAGTTTGGCCTTCGTTGGTGTGAAATGCATTGTCCCCTACTCAGCAAAACCCTAGTTTCAGAAACCACCATATATGGAGGTCATCGAGAAATGGACAAGAGGGAGAGCAGCTCCATAGCTAAAATCCCACGTCACAAATCCAATAGAACCGACGGTATATCGATCAGAGGCCCGAGCATCAATATATGACGAGTTGCAGGTCATCTCCACATACCGTTGAGGGACATTTGGTGGACTTGTGCCCGGTGCGCAAAAACGTCACGGAGCCGCAATTTTGAATTTCGTCAAATCTTGCTAGTATGTTTGAGGATGGGAAATATGGGAACGCCAACTACAACCCCACCATGCGTGGTTTTCCAATTTTATCCCTCATTGGCATGAAATGTATTGTCCCCTACTAAGCGAAACCTTAGTTTTAGAAACCACCGTATATGGAGATCGTCGTGCAATTCACAGATGGGAGAGGTGCCCCTAGCTAAAATCCCATGTCACGAGTCCAACAAAATCGATGGTTCATTGATCGAAGTCTTGAGCATCAATCTATGGCGAGTTGTAGGTCACCTCCACATACCATTGGGGGACGCTTAGTGGACTTCTACCTCATGCACAAAAAACGTCGGAGCCGCAATTTTGAATTTTGTCAAATATTTCTAGCCTGTTTGGTGTGGGAGATATGGGAACACCAACCATAGCCCCAACATGCATGGATCTTCAAGTTTGTCCCTTGTTGGCATGAAATGCATTGTCCCCTACTCACAAAAACCCTAGTTTTAGAAACCACCATATATGAGGTGACCAAGAAATGGACAAGAGGGAGAGGACCCCCCTAGCTAAAATCCCATGTTTTGAATCCAACGGAATCAATGTTTTGTCGATCAGAGGCCATAGCTTCAATTTATGGTGAGTTGCGGGCCGCCTCTAGATACCATTCACGGACACTTGGTGGACTTGTGCGTGGTGCACAAAAAACTTCAAGGTGCCCCAATTTTGAATTCTGTCAAATCCTGCTAGAATTTTTGGGCATGGGAAATCTGAGAATGCCAACAATAGCCTAACCATTTATGGTTTTCCAAGTTTTCCCCTCATTGGCATGAAATGCATTGTCCCCTACTAAGCGAAACCCTAGTTTCATAAACGACCGTATATGGAGGTAATCAGGAAATGGACAGGTAGGAGAGGACCACCCCTAGCTAAAATCCCGCTTGTCAAATCCAACGGAATCAACGATTCATCGATCGGATGCCCTAGATTCGATTTATGGTGAGTTGCAGGCCACCTCCACATACTGTTCACGGACACTTGGTGGACTTGTGCCTTGTGCGCAAAAAAGGTCAAGGTGCCCCAATTTTGAATTCTGTCAAATCCTTCTAGCATTTTTGGGCATGGGAAATATGAGAATGCCAACCACAGCTCGACCGTTTATGGTTTTCCAAGTTTTCCCCTCGTTGGAATGAAATGCATTGTCCCCTACTGAGCGAAACCCTAGTTTCATAAATGACTGTATATGGAGGTCATGAGGAAATGGACAGGTGTGAGAGGACCCCCCCCAGCTAAAATCCCATGTCATGAATCCAATGGAATTAGTGGTTCATTGATGGAAGGACCTAGAAATGATCTATGGTGAGTTCCAGGTCGCCTCTAGATATCGATCACGGTCACTTGCTCGACTTACGTCTGTCGTGAAAAAAATTTCATGGAGCCACAATTTTGAATTTCGTCAAACCCTGCTAGCATGTTTTGCAACGGGAAATATGGGAATGCTAACCATATCCCCACTGTGCATGTTTTTCCAATTTTGGCCCTTGTTGGTGTGAAATGCATTGGCCCCTTGTGAGCAAAACCCTAGTTTAAGAAACCACCATATACGGAGGTCACCGGGAAATGGATAGGTGGGAGAGGCCCCCCATGGATAAAATCCCACATTGTGAATCCAACAAAATCAATAGTTCATTGATCGGAGGCTTTACAATCGATCTATGGCAATTTTCAGGTCACCTACACATACCGTTGAGGTACACATGGTGAATTTGTGCCTGGTGGGCAAAAAATGTGAGGGAGCCACAATTTTGAATTTCGTCAAATCCTACTAGCGTGTTTGGAGATGGAAAATATGGTAACACCAACTACAGCCCCACCATGCATGGTTTTCCAATTTTGGCCCTCGTTTTCATGAAATGCATTGTCCCCTACTCAGCACAAACCTAGTTTCGAAAAATACCGTATACGGAGGTCAACGGGAAATGGAAAGGTGGGAGAGGGACCCCCTAGCTAAAATCCCATGTCATGAATCCAATGGAATTGAATATTTATCGATCTATGGTGAGTTACAGGTCACTTCCAGATACCGTTGAGGGACACTTGGTGGACTTTTGCTTGGTGCGCAAAAAATGTCACAGAGTTGCAATTTTGAATTTCGTCAAATTTTGCTAGAGTTTTTGGGCATGGGAAATATGGGAACGTCAACCAAAACCTCATCATGCATGGTTTTCTAAGTTTGGCCCTCGTTAGCATGAAATGCATTGTCCCCTACTCAGTGAAACCCTAGTTTTAGAAACCACCGTATATGGAGATCACCAGGAAATGGACAAATAGAAGAGGCACCACCTAGATAAAATCCCACATCACAAATCCAATGGAATTTATGGTTTCTCGATTGAAGTCCTAACCATTTATCTATTGCGAGTGGCAGGTCACCTCCAGATACCGTTGAGGGACACTTGGTGGACTTATTCCTGGTGTGCAAAAAACGCTAGGGAGATGCAGTTTTAAATTCTGGAAAATATTGCTAGCATGTATGGGTGTGGGAAATATGGAAACGCCAACCACAACCCCACGGTGCATGTTTTTCCAAGTTTCTCCTTCATTGGAGTGAAATGCATTGTCCCCTACTAAATGAAACCCTAGTTTTAGAAACCACCGTATACGGAGGTCATTGGGAAATGGAAAAGTGAGAGAGGGCCCCCCTAGGTAAAGTCCCACGTCACGAATTGAACATAATTGATTTTTTTTTTATTGTAGGACCGAGCATCAATCTATGGAAAGTTGTAGGTCATCTCTAGATACCATTCATGGACACTTGCTCGACTTGTGCCTAGTGCACGAAAAACGTTAGGGAGCTGCAATTTTGAATTCCATCAAATCCCGCTAGTGTGTTTGGGCATGGGAAATATGGGAATTCCAACCACATCCCCATCGTGCATGGTTTTCCAAGTTTGTCCCCCGTTGGCATGAAATGCATTGTCCCCTACTAAGTGGAACCCTAGATTGAGAAACCATCATATACAGAGGTCACCGGGCAATGGACATACGGGAAAGGCATAAAATGTTGTGTCTCTTGTGCATTGTTATTCTTAACTAGATCCTACATGTTAAATTATTTATGTAAATATTTTATGGTTAAATTTATGCATTGAACTAATGGTTATAATAAAAAAATTAACATGGTATAAGAGGTTAGCTGTCAAGAAGGAAATTATACAAGCCTTAAAATAGAAAGGGATCATTGCGGAATATTTTTTCCATCGTCCTATTTTTATATATCAGCTAAAAGCATTAACAATATGACCTACTTGAAAAATTAGGGTTTTAGTCTCGTAAGAGAACCTACAAAGAACTTTTGACAAGTATGACCTAAAGAGGTACATGTATGTATTCTAATGTTATGTTTAACATGTGAATGAGATATTGACATGTTCATATGATTGATATTGTCACGATCATAGTGTGATCATATGATTGATAATGACATGATCATGTTATCAATATTTACATGATCATTCATAATCTTAGGGTTTATTGTTCTTATGCAACGAGTAATTATGATCTTGAAAAGGAACTAAAAACTTTGAAGACTTTTTACTCTAGTATGGGTATGACTGTTAACATTGACAAATCAAAGGTTATGATAATCAAATCCCAAAAGATGACTTATGCTAGTTTCATGTATGCTTACAACAACTTAGAGGAAGTGACATCATGTAAGAGAACTTTTGGTATATTTATAAACAACATAAAGGAAAATTTGGCATATCAAGAACACAAAATTGACATATTCATAAGCAACATACATGGGAAAATTAAAATTATGTAACATAACTCATCACGTTAGATCCCACCTATCATCATACAACCAAGCCCTCCGGATAATCTCTTATAATGATGGTCTCCATTAGTCTCTCGTACTTTATATCTAGTAAGAAGTAGGGTACCTTCGATGAATTTTGGCTAGGCATTGTTCGTATGTGGAGGTTTGTACCAATGATTAAGTTGGTAAAGTTATACACACTTGAACCTAGTTTTTAATCCCTTTAAACATATCCACCCTTCTTTCTTGCATTGTTGTCTTGTGTAAGGTATTCACCTTTAACATCCATAGACCCAATTGGGAAGTGGTTGTTTTCATCATCACTCATGGACATAATTAGGGTTTACTTTCCCTCTATACAACGTTCCAACCAATAATCACCACCCATTCACTATCTTTTGAGGCAACCACTGCATATATGTTTCCTGCATAATATGATTGTAGGTATATGATCAAAATATTTTTCGTGTGATACAAGGCCATTAATGTGAGTTTGAAGACTACATAGCTAAACAAAAAAATGTTAAGGAAATGCATCATACTAGGTTTTATAGGGTGTGAGACATGATCAAAATCTATAGAAATAGATGATTGGTCTTCTTCCAATGGATCTAACTCAACAATTGCACGTCAATCCCATCCATCAACCCAATCCAATGATTCACACCCATCTAAGTCACAATTACAACAAGGCGGGAAAAAGCAAACGAATTTTCTGGTCCAAATTTCAAATATTGGGTTATCAAAGCTTCGAATTGAATGAAAGCCACAAGTCACAG
Organism: Pseudotsuga menziesii; assembly: GCA_001517045.1. Lineage (NCBI taxonomy): Eukaryota > Viridiplantae > Streptophyta > Pinopsida > Pinales > Pinaceae > Pseudotsuga > Pseudotsuga menziesii. Next base: position 24,287 of record LPNX010902238.1, on the reverse strand, counting down.
TTACAGTCTTTCATTCCCATGCATGTGAATGATCTATGTCTACCACCTCCCAAAAAAATCTCTCCACATGTCTCTTCCTTGCAGATTCTACTCGCATAGTTGATTCCTATCCCATTACTGATGTGCACAACCTTACAATCGATTGAGCATTTCAAATAGTAGATACTATAGATAATTTTAATTCCTTTCTTCGTAGGGACATTTTGACACATGCTCTGACTCCATCATGCTCTCCTTTACCATACCGAGTCTCAAAATAGTTCCACATATGTGGAACTTTGTATTTTTTATGCAATGAACACAACCATTGAAATATGTGTGCATTTTTTAACTGACCAACACATCCATTAGACTAAATCCAGTGTTAATCCATCTGTATGTTCTTACCCTTCAAGTGATCATATAACATGATGAAGGAATGACGTACACAGTGGAGTTCATGGCACCTATCATCACTTATGTAGAAGTGATATTCTCTCAGAATTTCTCTTTGCTCTTCATACTATTTAGGCCAAGCCTATATGTGATATGCACCATCAAGGAAACCTGCTTAGAGTGATAATACTGAATTTCGATCTCATTTTGAGGTTGCAGAGTGTATTTATCGACAAAATCAACAACTGAAAGTATAGTAACATGGGGAAATCTATCTATACATAGTCTAAAATTCTCATCCTGCCATTGTTCCAAGTGGACATGCTGAACATATAGAGGTGTCTTTTCAATAAATTCCTTGATGAAGTCACTAACTTGTACCTGGTGACACAAAATGATCTCAATATCATTTTTTTTTAGTAAGGAATGAAATGTAGTGTTCAAACATAAATTTATAGAGAAACGCATACTTGAGATGTCACCAATTGTATTTTTTTGCTTTCTTTCCCTGGGACTATTTCATAGCTAATATATTTGAAACTTTTCACATCTGTAACCATATTCCCATATTCACCGTCTCCACTCTCGTGCATACATTGGCTCAATAATTCCATTCCATCACAGTTGGAGCAAGTTCCATCCAAACAAGATTTTGCATAGTATGTTTTCCCCGCAGGCCTATTGAACATGATGCTATGAATGAATTCTCTTGATGAAGTCAATGGCATTGTCAAGGAGAAATCATGCACATGGTTAGTATGAAACACACGACGAACTTACAAAAATGTTTCATACTAATATTCATATTCTACATGGTATCTACAACAACAAGTGTTACAAAGAGTATTTATTCTAACATACCAATGCTTACATTTCTCAAAATGTCTTTTCCCCAAATTCAATTGTCTATGTTCATTCCTAAATTTCTTGTATAGTTATGTCTATGTTATATCAAGAAGATACTTAATATGTGGTTCACGACCCTTTGAACCCCTTCTCAATTTTAATACATCCTTCTGGTTTGAAGAAGGCCTTCACTACAAGAAAACCTTATGATTAGCGTCCCTTTTAGCTTCCTTTTTAGCATCCACTATCACTTTTAGTGTATTTTTCATCATATTTTGGACAAAGTGGATGCTTTTGCATGGGTTGGCGCTTTTAATGGCGTTATTTGCGTCCCTTTTTAAAATTTGACGCTATTCTAGACAGTAATTAGCATCCCAAACATCATCCCAATTAGATTCCTTATTAATGTCCCAATTAGCATCCGACTTAGCATCCTAATCAACATCCCATCTAGCATCCCAATTAGCATCCCTTTTTAAAAGTTGGCACTATTTTGGACGTTAATTAGCATCCCAATTAACATCCCAATTAGCATCCCCATTAGAATCCCAATTAGCGTTACAATTAGAATCCTAATTAGCATCCCAATTAGCGTCTCTTTTTAAAAGTTGGTGTTATTTTGGATGCTAATTAGCATCCCAATTAACGTCCCAATTAGTGTCCCAATTAGCATCCCAATTAGAATCCCAATTAGCGTCCCAATTAACATCCCAATTGGCATCCCAAATATCGTCTCTATATAAAAGTTGGCACTATTTTGGATGATAATTAGCATCCCAATTAACGTCCCATTTAGTGTCCACAAAAGCATCCCATATAACGCCAATAATAGCCCCCAAAAAAATGACGTGAATAACATAGCACCATATATGAATCCTGGGTTAGTGACATGAATTGCGCCATGAATTTCGATAAGAAAAACATTCAACATAGAGCCAAGTATAGAGCCAGGAAACGCTAGACCTGGAGTTTATTTTCTAAACGCTAAGTACTGCTGCTCAGATGATTTTCTAAAAGCTAGTATTGTTGTTGAGTTCAATTCCCTTAAAATATAAGGTTTGACAATAACTGTGAAGTAATATTCTACCTGAAATTTGGGGATATATGCCCCACTATTTCCATAAATCTGGAGATGATTTCTTGGAATCCTATAGCTTTGAAGTGTTCAATATATGACCCAAATATGATTTGACATCCTATAGTTTGATATTTGTCCCTCCTTTGAATACCACCTATTAAATGATTTCCTGTAAGCGCACGATTTGATGCCCTTGATTATGGGGTTGATATTTATTATTGATCTTCAAAATATCGGATTTGAATGCTGGTAATTTGGACTTGCTACTTTGCTAGATGGAGGATTCGACACCATAGAGTCCCAATGATATTTCCTTCTCCAAACATTTATAAATCCCCGTTGCTAATATTACTCTTAACTACTAGATATTTTGTAATATACTCTATCACCTGTTCACAGTATTACATTTCTCAATATGCCACGAATTTTAAGAGCCACTACTATGAGAAAGGAATTTGCCTTGTTCAGATCATTACTAAGAGCTGGTAGAGAATTCAACATTCCAATACATAGGTATTGATCGGCTAAATATGCAAGTGGAAAAATATCAAATTTATTTTTGATAACCATTCAATAAGGAATCGATGCCAATAGGATGGTTTCATATGTGAGAAGTAGAACTCTTGCATATTCCTTAGCTGTTAGCAAATTCCATTTCAAAGCTCCTCCTTTAGGTGTAGGATGCAAGAAATTCAACTCTATATTTTCACCTTCAAGTCTTCTCTAGCCACCAATGACCCTAAGGTCATTTATAGAATTCTGAAATACAAGACCCCAACCTTTTATTTAGGTTTCCATTTCAAGCAATTTTCCCAATATATTCCAAATATGGTATCCTTGTTATATTTCTTGACTTCATTTTGCTAGTGCTTGATTGCATAAAACTTGATTATTTATCATTACAACCAAGTATGTTGTTGGTTCACTGATTTTGTTAAGCAGTTATACTATGATGCATGTAGAATGCAATTTACTATTAAAGGGAACCATTTAAGACAACCATAACTTGTAAAGAAACTTGTTAAATATCATTGTGCATATATATATTTTCAGAATCTAGTTTAGCGTAGAGATCTTCATCAAAATATGGTCATTTCCACAAATCTCACGATGACAAAGTGTATGGACAAAGTTAGAACATGTGTAGATTTTGAAGTGTGTGGGGGGGTGTTGGGACATGATTGTACATACTGGAATGTGCATATTACCCTTGAATGTGTGCACATAGGGTCTAAAATTGTGACATCCCGTGACATGGACTCACACGTAAACAACAAGTATAGACTTGGGCACAAAATTGGTAGTGGTTCTTTTGATGAGATATATTTAGGATTTGCTCCATTTTTATTTTATTCACTCAATGAGTAATTGTTTTGGTGATTCCATAAAATCATAATTTATCAAGTCCCATAGAATTTGTATTCACGTGAGTTTTTCTAGGAAGCATTACATGTTGTTTTTTATCGACATATTTTCTCTTTATCCATGACTCACGAGTGTCACCATATGGAAATTTCATATCTTAGAACACCAATGGTTCTCAGTTCTTTATTACTTTTACAGGAACACCTCATCTTGATGGGTATATACTTGATTCCATATCTATGAATTTTTGTATTCACTTGAGTTTGATTGAGTAGCTTTACATGTTGGTTGTCATTGACATATTTTCTCTTTATCCATGACTCATGAGTATCACCATATGGCAATTTCGTATTTTAGAAATATAAGATTCCTTTACCTTGAAATAATGGGCTATTTTCTTTGCGTTCCAAACACCACTGTATGTTTACCATTTGACCTTTTAAATTCTAACAAATATTTGTAGGTAGTTCTCTTCAGTCCAATTCAGTTGGTCTATATGCTACTAAGGGGGTCAAGTTAACATTTGTGTGACTAATGTGGATATCTTTCCTATCCCCGTCTCTATTTTATGTTTTACTGTCATATAATTAATGACCCTTTTCTTTTTATTTGCAGCAAGCATGTCTTATTTGGAAGAGTTGTTGACAGAATAGATGTACTGATGAAAATTAAGCGATTATCAACTGCATATCAAGGAATACCTATTGTTCGAGTTACTATTTATAATTGTGGTGAAATATCGCGAGGCAAAGATAATAGTATAGTTGTAGTTGATGAACGTACATTTATATTGTAAGTTGTAAGCATCATGATATGCCATTGTTGAATTTTTAACTGACCATAAATGTTACATTTTTGTATATATATTATATCATATAGTTTGGTTTTGTATAATTGTACGTTCTCTACTTTTTTTTTCTTGTTAATCTATAAAAAGGAATTTTCTCTCCAAGGAGTCCCAGTAGGATCCCTCATAAGAGTTTGAGCAAAATCCCTAGAAGAAGCTTGCGAAAAATCCCAAGAAGGAGCTTGAGCAGGAGCGAGAGTGAGAGTCCTAGGAAAATCTCAAGCAAAATCCTGAGTAGAAGTCCCAGAAGGGTATTAAGTAGAATTCCTCGAATGAGTTTGAGCAAGAGCCCAAGTGTGTGATTGCTTGCATGGTTGTAAGAAGGATCCCAAGTCACAGGGCTTTAGGTAGGATCCCAAGTGTGATTTCTTGCATGCCTTTAAGCAGAAGTCCCCAAAGTAGTTTCAGTAGGAATTCACAACAAAAACTAGCTCAAAATCCTTTGAAGAGTCGAAGAAGGCCTCCAAGAAGAAGGTTTTCAAGAGGATCAAGTCATAGTCCTCTTGTTGATAAGAGTACACTTCCCCATCCTAATGAAAGTCATACTGTTGAAAAAAGTCCTAGCCTAGAGGGAACACCTAACATGTGAGAAGAGGTCATGGATTCAACCAGCGTTACTCTTATGCTCGACGTTATCATACACCATCTCCAGATCACTCTCCCCCAAGGTCTCATCGCCTCAGTGAAAGGAATATTCCTAAAACGGACAAGTTTGTATGCATTCATAAAGCCTCATTAAATTTCCAAAGTTGGAAGGAATTTCTAACAGAATAATTATATTGATGTGGTAGATATTCAATTTTTAGGAGTTATTTCGAGCTCTCGCCACCAATACATTACAGAAACCCACCAAGAGGCAAGACTCCTCCAATGTCAGAAAGCATTATATTTGTTGTAGTGCTTGAAGAAATATGTTTTGAATATGCTTTTAGAAACTTCATTTATAAACATATTGGCTATTTGGTATCTTTGAAACACTATCGAAATCATCATAGTTAACTATTTCCACATCAGCCATATAATCAAATTTAACTTGTCAACAACATCACAAGATGGCCAAGAGTTCATGATATGGTTCCTTCCAACAATTAGTTTTCTCTAAGATCTAAAACCTTAGTCACAAAGGCTTATTTTCGAAGGATTCATCTATTAGGTATATAAGCAAATGAACCTAAAGGTCCATGAAACTTGTAGGGAGCTCCTTTTCCAATAAACATACAATTTTTGCAATTTCGTTCTTCCATTTTTGTAATTCACTCTCATGGATCTCCTTGGAGGACACACACCTAATATAATATTGGTGAATTAGTATGAACAACTACTAACATTAAAAATGCAATGTATTATAGCTAAGTTGTCTTACATGCATAAAAATTTCAAGCCATGTACCTTGTAACTGCTGACAATCGACTTACATATTTTGCAACTCTTGAAGAACAATGCGAAGTTTTGTGAGACGGAAATTTCTGGGCATATTCTACACTAAAATTGGCATAACTTTCTCATACAGAATCAAAATTACAAATTTTTGGCTCGTTGGAAATCTCGTTATGAGGGCTATGTGATGACATGATCTAGAGTTTCTTTTGGTTTTTGTACTTTTTCTTCATCTTGTGATCTTCAATAAGGTACACAAGCATCTTGGCATAATTGAGAAAGATTGACACAAATTGCCTTATGTGCAGTTGTTTTGACTCAGATTGGCTGAGTTATATGAGCATTTGGTTTGAACTAGGTGGACTGATTTTATGTGAGAAACAAATTGACTAATACGGATTGATTGGACAGGTTGCTCAGATGATGAGCAGTGATCAAATGATGGGTAGTGGTTAGTAGTGGCAGTGGTTGTGCAGTATGGTACATGTTGCGCAGTGTAGGTTGAGAAGTGTGCTACAGGTTGTGCAGTGTCGTACATGTTTTGTAGTGTGACCGTAAAGGTTGTGAATGGTGGTATAGGTTGAGCAGTGTGGTACATGTTTTGAAGTGTGGTACAGGTTGAGCAGTGTGGTGTAGGTTGTGCAGTGTGGTACATGATGTGTAGTGCAATACATATGTTGATTAGCAGGTCCGCGGTATTTGCGCGGTTGTGGTACAACAGTTTTTATCCTCTTATCAAGATGGCACGACGAGGCAAGCAAAGGGGCTTGTATCATGCTTCTCGTTGAATATGGAGAACCACGGAGTTGCAGTTTCCTTCAGGTCGTAGCCTGTAAATTAGGGGATTGTAGCCTTATTCGACTTGCAGTTGGAAAATTGAAATCTTTGTAATAAGGGGGTTGTTTCCTCCTTCCAGTTATTTCTGGAAAACTATTTTAAAATACTTTCATGGTTTTCCCTCAAGGACTTGGGTTTCCACGTAAAAATATTGTGTATTATGTTGCTATGCCTTCTATGTGATTATGATGATATGATTATGGTTACAATGTTGATGATGATATAATGATAATGTGATAATGCATAATATTGAATAAGTTGTTGATTATTAAAGTTAAAACAGTAATAAAGACTGCACACAGAGATTCACCCCCCTTCTCTGTGTTCGTGGTGTGTCCAACACTAGTTAGATTTTGGGTGTCTCCTCGTAGCTAAATCACCCCCAAGAGAAATTGAACCCAAACCCTCCTTAAAATACACCTTAACTAAATGAGCTAATAAAAATTGACTAAATAAAATGCTATACATTTTTATGTCTTTTTACATTAAAATGGATAAAAAATTTCCATCTTACTATCCTTGCTAAAATTATATTGTCATTATGTTTATCAAACGTTTCAATGCCACTAAGTGGACACATTTTTCAAAATGAAATGAAGATCAACATCGTCAAAGTCAAATTTTGTTATTCAAATTCTAAATATTAATAGATTAAGTATTATGTTGTTTTTAAAGTGACATGGACAGTGGGAAACCAATCCGAGAAGGCCATATAAATAAATGTTAGATCGGGTGGAAAAGTTGGAAAGGTGGTGGTCATGCACTCTTAGTCTTTGGAATACGATAACCGAAAGAGGCGCTGCTACTGGGCAGTTCGTGGTAGAGTCGAGGTTATCGACCACTGATCGAAACTCTATACTACTGTATCTGCACTATATTCCCCTCAATCTGTTGCGCTTTAGCAATTGTTTTTCACGAAACCTGTAAGGTTCTTGCATTAATTCAAATTTTCAATAGTCTCTTTCGTTTTTTAGTATGCATAGCTCCGGCTTGGACGAGATTTTATGTTATTCATGGATTTTTTTTTTGGGTGTTCACAGCTGCTTTTCTGTCTAGGGACAACAGCAGTGACTCTTTTGGAAAATGAAGAGAGGACGGGAGGATCCGCTTATGGGGTTTGATGGAAAAAGGCGAAGAGAATCGTGAGTTATTTTATCTCAGTAACTTCATATGTTTAGGGTTTTGTTGGTCTGAACTTCATATGTTTGGAATGGCTTTGTTGGTGTGAACGGAATTTCATGGAGAGGACCGCTTTTGTGTTTTCTTTACCATGAATTGATTTTAATGACAAAAACATCTCAGTTGTCATTTCGAATTAGATTTTTACTATAGAATATTGAGTTTAATCAGTTTCGCGTTTCCCAGTTTAAGGGATCAGGTGACTTTAATATAGTAAGCGTGCTTAGATATTCAAACCCCATGAGTTTTATAGTTTTTTATCTTAAACAAGGGCATTCAACAGTAAAATGGAAAAGATTCCGTTTCTAGTGATTGATTGCTCGAGTAAGGACATGGTGGCATGGTGCATTAATGGTTATGATTAGAAGCACATTAAAACAAAAAAGTACACATTCAACTAAATATATTTATTCTGGAAACTTCATTTGGAAAATAAGCCATAATAGATCTATTGGTATCTCTCCTAACGAATCTGGTTAAGGTGTGGCCACTCCAGCCATTACCAGCTACACACAGGCCAGCACTGGTGTTTTTAAGTACCTTACAATGGAGTTGTCTAAGTCTATAAGTAGAATTTTTCAGATGCAGTATTCCTGACCTGAGAAAAATAACCAGTTTGTTGTGCAAGCTTTAATGCCATGCATCAGGCATTTGGATCTCAAGCAACCCAGGATGCTCAGCCTCTGTCCCATTAAAACCTGCTCAACAAACTGATAGCCAATAACACGGGCTACCAATTACCATGGGCCAAAAAAACTAGGTACATTTGACTCTCTAACTTAGTCAAATCCAGCTATCATGTATCCCGTAAATAATGTAGATGTAAAGTATGGATTGAAACATATTGGAAAGAAGTCAGTTTCCTGTGCTTATGAAGGGTGTGTATTTCATAACCATCAGTTACATTCTATTTGTAATGCTAAGTGATTTAGCCTAAACATTTTTTGGTTGTTCAGGTTGTTTTGCATGCTGCTTCTCAATTATGGATGTTTGTCCATTATATTTGCTGGCATTTTTGTTGCCTTTGGAAGTTCAGAATCACTACAATACCACATTATTAGTGACTCTAGTTACAATACAGTAGAATTCTGCATGTATCTCAGGAATACTGTGGATGAAAAGTCTAGACTAAAACATATTTGATCAACACTCTTTTTCCTGATTTTTTATCCCTTTTATCATCATCCTAAATGCTCAAATATTACCAAATCAAATGCAAGGGCTAAGGCAAGAAGATGTGGGTTTTCTGTGCTTATGAAAGGGATGCATTTCTTAACCATCAATTGCATTTTCCAGCTATATTTGCTAGCACTGTATCACTAAGGTGCCACTGACTTTTTCATGTTTTCATAATCCATCTATTGTTTCTGAGATCTATTACCTTTATAACATTTTCTTTTCTAATTGTTTTTATGTTATCCTACAATAGTCATTCCATAGGGTATCTTTCCTTTTCAACCTAACATCTTAAAGCATTTTAGTTCCTGGTTTAAAAAGGGACAAATTCTCAATATTTTGTCAATATAAAATTTAACTAGTTCCTTGTTTAAAACTTGCCACAAAGCCATAGATTCCCAATATTTTGTTAATATAAAATTAAATATGATGTTGTTTGTCTATATGTTTGATGAAAAGGTTGTTTTGGTCTTGATTAATGTATCTTTCAGACATTTATTTTGGTAGGTCCAGTTTCTTTCCTTCTTAATTGGTACTTCTAATTGTTTTTTTACATCTTGTAAAAAAGGCATGATGGGTAGCCTACTTGTTTTTTTTACCTTTTTTAATTGCTTGAGGATGATCTAATATAGCTCAGGACTGCATCAACCTTCTGAAGGATCATAGAGGCTATCAACAATAGATGTTGCTTTGGCATATCTCAAGTCAGTCAAAGATATGTTTAAGGACAATAGGGAAAAATATGATGAGTTTGTTGAGATCATGAAAGCTTTCAAGACCCAAAGGTATGCAGCATTTTTTATATATATTGGCATTATCAATCAATGAAACAAGTTATTTTTCTTCTTTTTCTTCATCAACTATAAATCATAGTACTAAGGACCACTCTTCTGGCAATCTTTTTTTATTCATCAACTATAAATCATAGTACTAAGGACCAGTGCTCTTATGACAACTTTTTTCTTCATTAACTATAAATCATTGTACTAAGGACCACTCTTCTGGCAATTCTGCAGAGTGTCTATGGCTGGTGTTATAGTTCGAGTGAGAGATTTATTTAAGGATCATCATTCTCTTATTTTGGGTTTTAATACCTTTCTTCCCCAGGGTATGAAATTGCAGTTCCGCCTAAGGTGTAGGAAGAGGATGCGGGAAGAAAACTAAAAACTCAAAAGCTGGAAATACAATAAGATAGAAAATAAATATTATTTTGGTTGTCTATATGTTTGATGAAACGGTTGTTTTTGTCTTGATTAATGTATCTTTCAGAAATCTATTTTAGTAGGTCCAGTTTCTTTCCTTCTTAATTGGTACTTCTAATTGTTTTTTTACATCTTGTCAAAAAGGCATGATGGGTAACCTATTTGTTTTTTTTACCTTTTTTAATTGCTTGAGGATGATCTAATACAGCTCGGGACTGCATCAACCTTCTGAAGGATCACAGAGGATGTCAACAATAGATGATGCTTTGGCATATCTCAAGTCAATCAAAGATACATTTAAGGACAATGGGGAAAAATATGACAAGTTTCTTGAGATCATGAAAGCTTTCAAGACCCAAAGGTCTGCACCTCTTTTTATATATATTGGCATTATCAATCAATGAAACACATTATCTTTCTTCTCTTTCTTCATCAACTATAAATCACAGTACTAAGGACCACTCTTGTGGAATTTTTTTTTTATTCATTAACTACAAATCATAGTACTAAGGACCACTCTTATGACAATTTTTTTTTCTTCGTTAACTATAAATCATAGTACTAAGGACCACTCTTTTGGCAATTCTGCAGAGTTTCTACCGCTCGTGTTATAGTTCAAGTGAGCTATTTATTTAAGGACCATCATTCTCTTATTTTGGGTTTTAATACCTTTCTGCCGGAAGGGTATGAAATTGTAGTTCCTTCGAAGATGTAGGACGAGGATGGAGGAAGAAAACTAAAAGCTCAAGAGCTGAAAATACAATAAGATAGAAAATATGAGGAAATATGAGTAGGTGCTCAGAATTTTATTAAGAAAAGGAGAAAGCTACAAGTGTACCTTAAGCAGCTATGAAATGATCTATTTATAGTAGATTTGCAAACATGTTTTTACTATTCAAATTTTTTTGCTATGGTGAATTTCATTTATTGGATGGCTCGATGGTTGATGGGAAATAAGGTGGTTGGTTGATGGACAGATGGGCGGCTGGTTATCCCCCTTAAGATTGAGTTCTTAATGATGCGCAAACCTTTCTTTAGATGCTCAAGTATTTGTTTTCCCAATGGCTCGGTGTTCAAATATTTGTAGATTGATCTTCAGGCTTGCAAAATTCAAGATATATTCACCATTGTTGATAAGTTCTCGGATTAAATGATATCTAGTAGCAATGTGCTTGCTCCTTTTATGAAAAACATGATTTTTGATAGTTTTATTGTTGAATTATTGTAACATTGAATTTTTGTTGCTCCTTCTTGATCTTGCATCGAATTTGACATTATTTGTCTTATCCACATTGCTTGACATGCTGCTGATGTTGTGGCTACATATTCTACTTTTGTAGTTGAAAGAGTAACAATGGGTTGTTTTTGGGAAGCCCATGAGACTGCTCCTGAACCAAGATGGAAAATATACCAAATGTGTTTTTTTTATCATTAATGCTACTTGCAAAATAACTCTCTCTACCCAACTAGAATGAAATCATGTGATTTTGAATATAAGATGCCAGAATCTCTTGTTCCACTAATATATCTTAAAATCATTTTCATGTCTCCCAATGTGAATCCATTGGTGTTTCCATGAACCTTGAAATCAAAGTGATTGCATGCATAATGTAAGGCCTTGTTGCCGTAATATACATCAAGATGCCTACCAATATTTTGAACAAACTTGGATCTACCTTTGTACCCTTGTCTTCTTACTGTATCTAATCTAGCTACTGGAGAAAAAGTCTAAACCCTTAGCTACTAACCTTGCATTATGCTTTACAACATTTCCATGAGTACCAAACCTTGTTTTATAGATCCATTATACACCTAGTACATCTTTTCCTTTCTGCAGATTCACCAATTGCCAAGTTTGTTCTTCATCCATATCCTTTTTCCAACTTTCGTATTTGACTACTTCTTGAAAGCATAATGGATCAACAATATAAAATAATGCAAAATCAGAAATCTAACCATCATCATCGTTACCATGAGTTACCTCATATATTTCTTGGAGACTTCTTGTCTTCACTGGACTTCCAATTGACCTTGAGCTATTACTTGAGTGATATTTAGGTGTTGACTAAGATCTTGAAGCTGATTGAGGTGTTGATGTTGTGCTATGTGAACTGGATCCATTGTTGGGAGCTTGATCTTCATCAAAATATTTCATTTCGAATTGTTGTTGTTGATGTACATTTTCATTCCAAACCCATTTTCCATCTTCAAGAAACTTGACATCTGTACTGATTATAGTCCTTTTTGTGATAGAATTATACAACTTGTATGCTTTTCATTGCTCACTATATCCCACAAAAATACATCTTTCTCCTTTATCATCTATCTTCTTCCTATTTTCAGTAGGAACATATGCATATGCAATACACCTAGACTCTTAAATGAGAAACATTATGTTTTTTATTACTCCATGCTTCTTGTGGTACCTTATCCTTGACACTCTTTGTGGGGCAACGATTCAAAATATATACTACACACGCTAC